>CM067066.1:37323454-37923454 GCA_033980235.1 Diadema setosum | reverse complement strand
AATGGTGCATTTGGGCAGAGCTGTCCGTGAGAAGGTGCACTTATACAAATGATGCACAGGATAGAGTGTGTTAGTGAAGGTGCGGCGCGCTCGAGAGTATTGACAATGGTGCGACATGCACGAGACGCACCTTCACTAACGCCACGAAATAATCCTGTGCATCATTTGTTTTATAAAATGGGTCGAAAACTAACAACATTATTCACGTACCTTTGTGGGTCAATACCAGTCAGCTACATGTAGCACTCGCTCAAAAGTCAAGATATCCGAAGATGTTCGTCCCAAACATTTACGCACGTCGCACTCGGAAATCCCGCACATAAGTACTGTACGTATGTATAAGAGTATACGTACGCCACGTACTGTTATGCACAAGAAAGGCCGCCGGCTGTTGTGGCAGCCCGCGGCCCGAACTAGAAGTTGTTTACAGGATTGACAGCGCGTATAGTAGCGCGTGACGCACTTGTAACAACTGATTGAGTGTGCACTGCTAGTGTAAACATTGTGACGTACGTCAGGCCAGGGAGGTGGAAGAGAGACTCTTCTGAGTGCATACCTGAAGAAATTAATGCACACACACGTGACTCATTTCAGCGCTTCCAATTGGCTACATTCTTGAATCCATTTTATAATACATGCTTGCCAAGTCTTTCATGATGTTTCGAAAGGGTCAACAAACTTTTCCTCCAACTTGCGCGAGCCTCGACGTCATCGTTGATAAGCATTTCTGTCGAGTGGGTTACATCTCGTCAGGGTAATATTAATTAATGCTTCATAGAAATTCTTCCCCCCCCCCCTCATTTTACCTCTAATCTGCACAACAAATTACTGGTGTAGTATCTCAATATAGAAGATAATTCACATCTGATACCGATACCACACGTTGCAGATGGATCAAATGTCGAGAGAAATTAGAAGTGGCCGTGCAAAGAAGTAGTAGTCGTATAGTCCTCTTGGGATACCACATTGTCTGTGTGAGGCCATCAGGTCAAAGACCCAGTGCACCTATCACGGTCCAGATCATGAAAGCAGATGAGACAAGTCCAACAACATTTGTTTCGGGGAAAGGGACTGTGGAATGATTTTGCATGCTGTGGAAGGGACTGGTGTGTTTGAATTAAAAGGTCCTGTTTATCTTTGGGAGCAGTGATTTTAAAAAAATTTTCAAGATATCACATTTGATGCATATGTGTAGGTCAGTTGTATCACAAAACATCCTACCATATAAGAATTTTGCAATAGAACCTAAAATATAAGGAGATATCACTGTTTTTCTCAATAAACCGTAACTGTAGGTGGTTTAGTCTGGAAACATTTTTATTATAACCATTTTTCACATTTTGTGCATTTAACAACACTTAACATTGATTATATAAATTCAAATGTTTAATTGGTTGCTTCTATCCCTAACTCACATTTTAGATCTATTTTGAGGCATTAATGCTGAGTTTTTATTTCATCTGCAAATGGTAAATTATGCCTTTATGAGTCCACCTTTGCCACCTCACATGTGGATGGGTATTTGGTATAAAGTGGATGAGACTGAGTTCAAATCATGCTTATTAACAATTTCCTGACAAATATTTGATATATTTTATATTCATTTTATTTACTTATTTACTATGTAGGGCCTGTTTCTTCATTCATTCATTCATTCATTTATTTATCTGTCTTTTTTTTATTTTATTCATGTAGGCCTATATGTTATGTTTTTGTCTATTTACCTATTCATATCTTCTTCTTTTTTTTTTGGGGGGGGGGGGAGGGATAGAGGAATGGGCTGGGAAGTATTGGTAAGGAGTTTGATTCCCATAGTATCCCTTGTGGCCCAGATACAGACATGTGTACATGGCAGTGCCAGGTCAGTGATTATGGCAGTGCTGTCTGAGAAAGATTAGTGCCAGTAGCGTAGAGGCTACCCTGGGTAAATAATGTTATTTTATCATTACTCGTGTGGGGGAATCTCACAGGTATAGCAGGATGTGACTGGTCTTGCTGTAATACCACATGCAGGCCGTGGGATTGACATGCCATGGCTTTACCACCGTGGCTGCTAATTATTATTTCAGCTCATCCCATTCAATGTCATATCAAAGTGAAACAAACAAACAAAAATAGGACAAAACAACACTCAGTGGAAACCAAAGGAAAACAAGGGCAAACTTGCTACCGTATTTGTGTAAGGTCATGTTTTGATTTTTGTGCTCCCAACACAGATGTTCATGCTCTTAGCTAGGTACGGAATCAAATGTAAGATACCAATGCTCGTTTTTTTTTTCTTCTTCTTTCAAGGGGGGGGGGGGTAGGGGAAGAAGAGGAGGGGTGCTTGGGGAATAGTGGAGAGTGAGGAGTAAATGAGCCTGTCTTCTGGAGAACCCATCCCCCGTTTTACATTGTTTGTTACACTGCATCTTTGCGGAGGAAGAACGGTGCTCCACCAGAGGTGGCAGAAGGGAAAATGAGCTTCAAAACGTCGTCGTCGAGTGGCCAGCCTGGCGCTGGCACACACCGAAAGTACACTGCCCTCCCAGGCCCTTCACCCCAACCAACATTGACTGCCCTAGTCTCATTGGCCAGACTTTTAAAGCAGTGCAGGAGATGGAGAAAGAGAGGAGAGAGGGAGAGATTGAACTGAGTGATAAATAGATGAATAGAGGATAAAGAAAAAGACATCAGCTGACATGCATGTAGAGTAGTGGATGGATTGCTAAAGATGTATCTAGATAGATAGAGAGATAGATGGAGATCATTATAAACAGGGATATATACATACTCATTCATTCATTTATTCATTCATTCATTCCTTTATTTAAGCACGGCAAATACTTCAGTCCGGAGACTGTTCTTCCGCAGGTCCATGCGGATAAAATACAACATAAATGTATCAAAATAAAAAACAAAACAAATCACACACACACACACACATGCACAATAGATTGATATGTATGTCGATAGGTGGTTGGATGAATGGTTGGATGTATGGATGTATAGTTATATAGATAGAGAAATGACTAGTACAGATACTAGATAGCCTAAAGGAGAAGAAAGAGAGAGAGGAAGAGAGACAGACAGACAGACCTACAGACTAACAGAAATTTAAACTAATAGAGATACGAATAGCTTAAAGTGCCCCCTTGAGATAGGCATACTTGACATTATATGAGGCAGAGTGATTTTAATAGGATTTCAAGTTCATGTGTGTGTTCATTTGTGTCACCAGCTTAAACAAGATCAGAGGGAGATGTACATTAGTCACCTGTTATTGGAAGAGTGTAAAATTTGGTATAATCAATTGTGAAATTTTGCCATTTGCGATAGGAATTTGTGTTGGGAATATTTTCCTGTGTTTAATATTCTTGGCCATATTGAACAGATTAAACTGAAATTACAAATGGCTGACATCAGAGCCTTCGAAATTCTGACAGTATTTTTGTGTAATTGGTAAAATAGGAACAATGACTGAACAAAATTTGATGTCTTATTTCCTTTTACCAAACAATCATCTCAGTATTTGTCTTCTATGATTTTCCATCTTCTATTATGAGATCAAAAAATTGTTTCTGTCAGATTCGCTCAATGTTGACTGAATATTGATGAAGTGAAATTCCATCACAAATCTGAGGAGAAAAATTATAAAAACTTGCCATGGAATTGCAAAGGGTTCAGTATTCGATGTCCTCACATCCCGTGGAAGAGAAAATGTTACAAATGTGAGCAATTATCCAATCATACCTAGATGTGCATTCATAGCTAACATGGCATCAGATAGATAGACAGGGAGGAAGAAATGAAAGGGTTATATGCATTTGAACTATAGAGGGCACCATGCCATCAGAGTGGCGGATGAGCTTCTCAGCCAACCCAGGCTTGGTTTCGTGAGGTGGCTGTCCTGTCAGTAATTTGGTTTGACATTCATCGATTAGGGGGCGCCCAATTCCTGTTAATCTGTGGGAATGACCCAAATGGATTTGACATTTTAGGTTATTCGTAAGGGAGACGTTTGATGAATGGAATGGGGTCTTCTTAGTGTCCCTGTTTAAGTTAACCCTTACTGAGCTTTGTTAGCTGATTAACACTCTAAACTCTAGTACTTTCTCTGCCAATTAGCCCAGATGTCTGTAAACTAATTGTCATTGACTAGAGATAACCTAAACCTCCTAATCCCCATTGTGTCGTGAGGGCCTTCATGTTGGACTTAAGTGGTTTGCTTCACCTGATTATGCCTACTAACTTTACAACTAGGTCAGGTTTGGATGGATTACTTATCCCGTTGAGGACAGACTGATTTTGCTATAACACACATATCCCATAGACACCTGCCCCAGTATTCTCAGGACTCGTCTTCACCGGGTTAATGCTGATGAAAAAAAATGTGGTACGTAAAGTGTTAAATGGCAGTAGCTCAGTTTTTAAAAACTGTTGAACTTTACTGACCGAGCTGTGCGAGTATCTTCAAATACATAAAAGACTCTGATACAAAAATAAAATTGAGAATTATGTTGATCCCAATAAGGAATCAATATTAATTGTTGCAAGAAGATACTAATGCTCAAAAGGCACAAAGAGTCACAATAATTGTAGTCCATAGTACTATGTTCCTAGGGAATTTCTACCTGCACACATACTATGTATGTAATATAATTATATAGATGTATATTTTTCTATGTGCTGAAGTTTAGAGTTGCCTGTTACATGTTGAGAATTTGAAGAGAAATAAGTCCATTTTTATTCATCCCATGTACAGACAGATGCAACACTGATAAAGGTAACAGTCATGTATGAAGATTGGATGGGATGATGATGTGGTTTGCTACACAGTCTCTCACTAATCTGCAGATTTTTTTTATACTTAGTCTTTTTTTTTCTTTCAGTAAAGTAAGACAAAAAATGTCTTTACTTCCTATATAATTATTGCAGAATTGTAATGATCTCTAAGTGATAAATATTGTGATAATGGAATGTCTAGTAAAGGTGGTATGAGCTATGTATAGCTGGTGACTTGTTAATCAACACCCCAACAGTTATTATTATTATTTTTTATGTGCAAACACTGGTGGGGGGAATTCTGAGGCTATGAAATTGCCACCTCATTTTACTTGTTTGCATATGTAGTTGTGACAGACATCACTACTCCATGAAAACATGTGATATCCTAAAGTTTATTGGTTTCATCTCATGTCATATCCAATTATGATTACATTTTGGACCATACCATTTGCCCATTGTTGCTTTAATTCATCATCTGAGTGGAGATGAATGTCGTTTGGCTTGCGCTCCCAAACCATTAACCTCTATCTGTCATGTGACTGTGCAGAATTCCAAGAAGTTAGGAAAGGCGTGGCAGAGAATAAAAATATCCTCATGGTTTGATTGAATGTATTATTCAACATATAAATGTATGAAATCATCTTTAATAAAGTGCAAATCTGGCAGCTGTTATCATTGGTTTTTGTTCTCGGTCCTCTCTATAGTTCATTTGCAGTGTGAGGTACGGAAGAGTTGTAACTTTTTATGGTAGTTGTGTTATTGAGAGAGAGAGAAAAAAAAATAAGTGACTGTCACATTGAGATCACAGTAATCCCATTCTGAGCTTAAAACTGGATGAAATTCCTTACATATTCCTTACACATATAGCCTTCATCTTTTTTTTTTCCAACATCCATTCCTTCTACCTCTCCCTCTCTTTCTTTCATTTTTTCTATCTTTCTCCCTCTCTCACCTACACCTCTTCCTCCACCTGTAAAAAGTAACCATTTCACTTCCTCCTCTTCTCCAACATCCAACATCCAACATCATCCCTTGCTCCCATTGTTGCTCTCCCATCATCTCTCCACCCCCACCCTCATCTTACGTCAAGAAGTCACGGCTTCTTCTTTTCCTCTCTTCACCGTCCTTAATTCTTGTTCTCTCTCTCTCCCTCCCTCTCCCCTTTCCCCATCAACTACCTCTCTTTACATGTCAAGAAGTCGTTACTGGGGTTATTCTGGGTCAGACCCTCCCCGAAGGCGCTGTATTCCTTTCCCCCTGTGCTACGTGGCAACCGGCCGATCTCTGCACCCTGTTAACCTCTCGGAAAATTTATCCAGGACTATCGCATGGCTATTGAATAATGCATGAAATGAGAAACGGAGGGACGGATGAAAAAAGGAAGAAGAGTTCAGGGGGGAAAAAATTGTCGCAGACTTGGAAAAATCCAGCTAACACCAGGGAAAAAAGAGAGAAATTAAAAGTAGGTTCTTGACATTTGTATTTCTGTCTGTCTGCCATGTACCTGTCTTATAATAGACACTTTGCATAATCATATAGATTGATAGATAGATGTTTCCATCAGGAAATACACAAGAGAAACTAACGTATTGAACAGATGATGAAAATGAAACAGCAACAGAAAGGTAGTTATCTAACGTGCGGAAATGAGGATGTATTACTGGGAAATACTTGACGAATCCAGCCATGACCTGTGATAGATTGTGCCCTAGAAACATGGACATTGTGAGTACCTTTGTGAATTCTCAAATAGGTTAGTGCTAAGTGGTGTAGAGGCAGAATTTTTTTTTTTCATTTTTTTTTTCTCTCTCTCATTTGTGGCACCATGGTAAAGGGAGCAAGAGCAGAAATCTCTCTTTTTTCTCCTCCTCCTCTTCCTCCTCCTCCTCTTCTTCTTTTTTTTCTCTCTATTTTTTGTTTTTGTTTTTCTTTGAGGGTTTTTAGATTTTATCTATTCATTTATTCATATATTTAATTATTTTTTGCTCACCTGGCATAGCTTCATCAGTTCAGGTAGAAGAATATTATTTGTAGTATTTTTACATGGATGATTTAACCACAAATACCTAAGAGCTGTATATCAGGATAGTATAAGAAAGTCATAAGTTGAACTCCTGTATGATAAAGTCAGGGCAAGAAAGTGGTATGTTTAACTTCACACATGACTTTGGATGCAGTACAAATAGTGATGTTTTTAATCCCCAATGATGGACTTTATTTGGAAGTAGCTTACAAAAATAGCATGTTTAGTGCCTACATGATTGACTGTGCAAGAAAGTGATGTTGTAAATGCCCAGTTGATAGACTTTGAATGTATCACAATGAAGGATAAGAAAAAGAAGAAGAAAAAAACCAACACGGGTAGAAGGTAGTTACCTGAAATTTTTGGAGGTAGAAGAGGATACAGGTATGAGGGTCTGTTGAGTAGCGCCAAGAGGGTATCAGTATTCCCAGGGGAGTTCAAGGCAGCTGATAGTCACAGGTGGTATTGGGAGTGATACCCATCATCAATCCTATCATCGTCACTTTGAAGAGGAGATCACTCCCCCTGTGGGCCAGAAAAAGAGAGTGAGAGACAAACAGACATATAGACAAGCACACACATGCACACACACACACACACACATACACCCAAATGCTCTGTGTAGAGTTACCCACTCAGAGTTCATCCACATTTGTCAGTATCTGGTTTCACCTCTGTTAGGACGTCTTAAATAACTAGACTTAAAAATTGGAAAAAAAAAAAAAAAAACTTCTTTTTTGGGGGTTGTAATTCTCTTGAGAGAAACAAATTATCACTGATATGATGTTTGAATGGCAGATGAACAAAGGTATAGCAAATGGCACAATGATCAGACCCATGATTGGTTGAATATTGTAGTCAAAGTTAGAACAGTGCTTATCTCTCTATACTAAATAGATGTACATGTATGTATACCTATCTACAGTATGTGACGATACAGTGCATATAGATATGATGCATCACACGTTACCGCGTTGTTTTAGCGCCACCTCACGTCCACTCGAGGACAGCCAGAGAAAAATGCATGCACTGTGTGTGCGTGTACATAGCATTCCCATGCCACTGCATGTTATACTATGCGTGCGTGGAAGCTGTGATACCACTAGCGTGTGCTTTAGTGCAGTGCAGTGCAGTGGCTAGCGCGCGCTAGCTCCAGCACCAAAATAATTTCCTCTTTTTGGCACCCAGGTTACAACCTTTTTAAAAAAATGAATAATTCAACAAAATGGCTGATTTTTATTTGGTACCCCGGGATACCATTTATGTCATCATATATACATATACATATAACAAATTACATACTTTTGTATTCATGTGTGTGTGTCTATAGATTTTTGCTGTAAGCTTAAATGAGATACTTTTATTTTGCAGGATCACTCAAATTATAATAGATGTATAAGCTGGTGTTTGTGGAAATAACTGCATGCTTTCAGCTTTTCTATATTCAGTCATAGAGGAAGTAAAAGTTACACCTCAAATACTGTCCATTACATTCTTCATTACATTCTTGGGCACAAGCACTTTATGATGAAAAATTTTTCCATATATATGCTGTGCATCTGGCCCACGAATGGTATAATGCCCTGCGTGGTAAACAAGGTTATAATCCCTTCTCTACAGAAATCTCCTCGCATTACGGAGGAAAGTGTTTCACGCTGAGCCGCTATCCCCAAATATCTCTCTCCCTCACCATGATGGATGTGGCTCCGGGTAGGCCGGTGTAATTTCCCCCGTTTTTCGTGAAAGTTGGGGGATTTCATCCCTGTTTTTTTAACGGTGTCATGAGGCAAACAGTCGGAATCAATGTCGCGGCATACATTCCTTGATTACTTCGATTCCGCCTGAACCCACGGCGATCCGCGGATCGGGTGTCTCCGTAAGTGTCCGCCGAATTTGATTTACGGAAGGATGAAAATGTGTGGGTCAATGAAAATGGTGCCATGCAATTGTGGCCCAGTTCTTGAAGAAAACCACCATGCCTTGCCTCGGTCTCAGTATTTCTCATTTGTCCACTCGCTTTTTTCAAGGTGGAATTCATATTCTGGTTGCTCCTCATCAAGAAATTTCACATCTAGCATTAAGGCCATGATCAAATTACTGTACCAGGGGTTTTCCTTTTAAATTTTCTATAGTGATTTATAGCACCTTCCTGAAACCTTGCATTATTCAACCGTTCAATATTGAAATGGGCACATTGACATGAAGTTGATTTTATGTGTTGCGTGAAAGTTGATTTTGTTTTATTTTCTCAACACGGGATTCAAGGTCAAGCTGGAATGAGCATGTGTCAGTATTGTCCTAAATTAAGTATCAGAACTGACGGTTCAAGTCTGTAATATGCTATACACAAATGTAAAGGATTATGATTATATCTCTCTTAGAAGTGAATGTCATGTATTGTAAATGTCAACATTTTCGCATGATTAATTTTTCACACTGAGCTGCTCAAAAACATATTTGTGGGTTCTTGAATTTGTGCTCTGCAGTTGTCAACCCATTCAGGATATGCAGAGAAAACTGATGATATTTTCGCGTGTTTTACAATTCGCACTAGCCAGTGCAAAATATGTGAAAATTGATGTAGCACAAAAATTTGTGCGTTTACAATATGCCTTTCCTGTGGATCTGGCATATATGCTAACATATGTAAATTTCATGTCGTTTATTTCAGTGCTAAAGTGGATGCAGTTTATCTAGAAGACTTTCGTGAACAATCGATGTTGCATAAAGTACTTTTGAGGACTGATCTATGTGATGTTATGGTACAAGAACTATACCATTATTTTAGCGATTATAGTATTTATATATTGTTTGGAAATTAGATTAAAATAGAAATGAATAGCGAACATCAAACCTGATAATCTTTGGCCCATTTCCATAGTGCTTGCATTTAAATAAAGTTACAATTGTTGCAAATAAGGCCCTGGGTTGAAAACATGGGAGAGCTTGTTTTTGTTTCTTTTGCCTAGTTTTTCTAGAGGATGAGATAACTATCCTAAATTTTCCTTTTTCAACCTTTGACCTTTGCCCTCTGCAGCAGGAGGCCAGCAACAACCGCAGCAGGAAGCTAGACTCGGTCATCGTCATCGACAGCGACAGCGAGGGCGAGAGAGATGGAACGCGGCGTCACCATGGGAACTCCGGCTCGGCCCCGCCCATGGCTTCGTCTCCGCGGTCATCCAAGGAGAGCAGACCGGACTCAACGGGTGAGATGGTTGGATTGTTTACGCACGTGTTGAAATGTGTTTGGTAACCGTTTGTGTTTGCGTTTGTTTTTATTTTTGCTTTGTGTGTGTTGTGTGTGTTGGTTCATTTCTGAACTTTTTGAGTTCTTGGTGTGTATTCTTGTTTTTGTTATGCCACATTTGTTTTGACATTTATTCCTGCCTGCTTTCTCGGTTTTTCTTTTGATGCCTGGTATGCTTGTGAAAGTCAACCAGTGGCCAGCTTTGGTGTCATCCTAGCATTGATGTTGTATGACCAGCTCATTCACAAGACATGCTTTAGCAAAACATTGTAGCTGTCCTTAAAGTCGGCACACTCCTGGTCAGCTGTGCACAATTTGTCCCTATAGCTGAGAATTATGAGAAATGGTGTGTATATCACACCTATATGGCACTCATTCCACTCAGTCCACTTTCTGTTCCATCTGGCCGAAGCCAGCCACACATGGAGATTAAATGGAGATTAAGATTTGCTCCGGGATGTGCTCGTCCCAGTTGACATTTAAAGAAAAAAAAAAACAAGAAGAAGAAGAACAACAACAACAACTCTGGTTAACGTGCACTTGAAAATATTATGGTTGCTTTGGTTATTTGCTCGATGGCATGCTGCTTGCAGGTGTTGTTTTTTGTTTTTATTTTTTGTTTGTCCATCTTTGACATCGTGCAAAAAAACAAAACAGAACAAAACAACGAGGGGAATAAAAAATATATTGAACGAATCTCGGGTTTGATGTTGGTCAGTTTATAAACTTCTTCATCTCTACTCTTGAATCTTCTGTTGGGTAAAGATTCAGAGAATAGACTGGCTTGTACCACCCCCCCCCCCTCCTTCTCTCTGTTGTATCCCATGTGATCTATGGTGTAATTCCCGTTAATGGGCATCACCCGCATGTGTGAATTACCAGGGGAGTCTCGTACCATGAACTACTTTTTGTCACATGAAGTGACAGTCGATGTGTTAACTGTAATGCAACATCTTATTTCCCCCTTCTGGTCATGCGTTAGTGCTAACACGTATCTAAAACCCTTGGATGAAATCCAGTCATATTATATTATCTTTTGGGAGTATGTTTATATGTACATATGTGTGCATGTGTGTTTGTTATGATATTACCAGGGTGTTTAAGCCAGAAACAGCTTCTTCTTTTTTTCTTCTTTTTTTTTTTTGCACGCACGAAGGCCTTAGAGCATTCCTCCGAATGGAATTGTGTGCTATTAACCCGTTGAGGACGGACTGATTTTACTGCAACATGCATTTTCCATAGACACCTGCCCGAGTATACTCGGGACTCCTCCTCAATGGGTTAAAGTGGTATTCTGTTTCAAGAATATGACTCCTGCCTCTCACATACAAGCAGCTATGAGAAGTAGCCCAATAACTTGTGCATTCTCCACACAATTTGCAGGATGCACGTTGAGACATGGTCCAAGGAAAGCCTGTTATGTCTTCTGTTCATTTGTTCTTGTTCTTGCTTTCATCAATGTGCAAAGTTTGTTGAAAATAGGAAATGCCTTTCTACTTCCACCTTGAATCTTGTGTCTCATCTTAAAAGTCTGTCTCTCTGTCTATCTGTCTCTGAGTTTGTCTCTCTCTAAGGGTCTGTTTGTATTTTTCTTTTCTTTTTTTCTTTTTTTTTTGGTTCTTTGGTTTTATTTGCCAAGGTTCTTCAGTGGTCCATCATGGCAGTTGTGGCCAACATCCTCCAAGTCTTCCTCTCCAAGTTTGTGTGCATGTGTGGGTGCAGCCTGTAGCAAATTGTGAGTGGGGAGGGGGAGGGAGAGTTCGTAGGGTGATGGGAGGGGGGGGGGAGCTGTCTGTGATGTTAGGGCACCCTGCATGACATGCAGTGAATAAAAGCTAACAGGCCACAAGACTGCCCCTGTGGTGAGTCATTTATGTGCCATGTAGATCCCCTTTGCCCCTCCCATCCCCTCACCCCACCCCATCCCAACCCGCCCAGCCCCACTCCATCTCCACCACCACTGGGAGAATACATTAGCACCTTTTGCCCAGTGAGATGTACGGCCTGAATTATGAAAGAGCCCCCAATGTGAATTTTATGCCACCTGCCTAAACAGAATGTAATGTCAGGAGGCAGCTTTTTATTCCTTGTGAATTCAAGTTCATTACATTGACTGTTCAAGTGGAACATTTTTTTTTTCTTTTTATTATAGAATTTAATTGGCAGTTATGTTCCTTTTTACTCCTGTCAAAATGCTGCTGTGAAAAAGCCATGATGGTCCATCTGTTTGATAGTTGTGCATGACTAATTCAAATTAATGTTTGTATCATTGTAAGTAGATGTGAGGAATATATGTTGTACTTGCTATATGTCTTTCTCTGTTACCATTTGGGTGTTTGCAACATGTGACATTAGACAAGGAGACTCATGATTTTGAGCACAAAAGCTTTCAACAGCTTCACCAAAATGGTACTTCTGTAACATTACTCTGATTAAAATGGCAAACAGGATTCAAAATATTCTATCATTCTTGATTAAATACACACATTAATTGTTTGTCTTTGTTTTTGGTCAAATTGCCCATCTGTAGAAGCAAATAAAAAAAAAAAATACTGTCTTGTAAACATTAAAGGTATGTAACACATTGTATAACAAATAACGAAAAGATCAAGGTATGATTTTTATTTTAATTTTCTTTGTATTAAGTTGTTATATCAGCAGTCTTTTCCTGAGCCCTATGTCAGTTCAACCATTTCCGGAATTTCCATTGAAACTGCTTTTTAGCATATTTTGAATTTTTCTAGCTTAATGAAAAAGCACTGAGCATTCTTTTTTTTCCCCAGAATTTTTTTTTTTTTTTGGGGGGGGGGGAGGGAGGGAATAATATTACTCTAACATATGTGAATTACAAGTGAAAACAATGTGTACTTTTCATAAAATATGAAATGCTGTGGAATTTTCTTTATGTTTCCTTAATATCATTGTCCTGCTGTAACATTTTGTTTTGTAGTCATCCTATCGAGCAATTGCTATTACTACACTTGAACTTTCAACATTTATGAACGAATTGTCCGATTTTCCTCATTAACTTCATTGATGTGTTCTACTGATATTTCTGCATTCCCCCAATCTACATTGGGTTTCTTGGGCCTTTAAGTCTCACTTTAGAATTGACAATTGTGTTTTGAAGTTTAATTCAAGAGGGATAATCAACCCCTAACCTTGCTGTTCAGAGGTCAAGATATTGGGCACTATCAGCTTAGACAAATCCAAACATGGCACTTGCAAGAAAACTAGGTGCTAAAGAGTTAAGAAACACTTCACAATTAAAATGTTGTTTGAAGACACTTCACGATAGACGCTCAACCTCTACTCTTGCCGTTCAGAGGTTGAGATATTGGATGATATCAGCTCAGACAAATCCAAACTCTCCGTATGGATGCGCAAAGGTGAGAGGAATGGTATGATCCTTCTTTTGTTTCGCTTCAGATGAGGTGATGAGAGCTATCATTATCTATGACCTTCGACACTTGTGAAGAAGGGTAGTTTATTTATTGAAAAGTTATCTTTGACATGGCACTCACTGATTCGTTTCCCGTCGCAAGGGGAAGAGGATGAATGCTGTATCAGAATTGAAATGACTTGATACTGATATTGTAGGGGGTGAGTTTTGCACGTGTTGAGTGCTGGAGCTTTTGTCACCTATCAGAGAGAGATCGCAAGCAAACATGTAATGAACGGAGAGATTATCGGATATCTATTCATATCTTATACCCCTTTCAGGTAATCGCGGTTCAATTATCCGCATCCAAATAATGCGGATGAAGTTATAAATCGCGTTCATATATCCCATGAAGTGCGCACTACTTTTACGAGCGCCCGTTCATATAACGTGCGAAAGACGGGAGTATTTGCCATGGTTACTGCGCACGCCTCTATAATGACGTAATGTTTCCGGTGATATGTATACTCAAGTGTATGCACAGCTCTCGCTCAAGCTCAGCAATCAGCGGTTGTGCGGGAAATCGAGTGACCTTTGACCGAACTGTGGAATGTTAGTGCGCATAAGTCGTAAAACGCGTTCATGTATTCTCGATCAACTCCTCATGCTGCAATAATGCGCATAATAGCAGCATCAAAATAATGCGCACTTTTTTACTCCTCTCCCGTTCATGTAATCGAAATTTTACGACTTATTGCTCCTATTATCCGCATCCACGATTACCTGAAAGGGGTATGAAAGCACAAGTGCTTCTTGGATGAATCGAAATGTGTCTGACCTAGCTATTGAACAATCCTTCAGGTATCCATACAAGTGACCATGTTCACCTAACCTTGCAAAATCTGTTCAAATTATTAATGTGCAGACTTTTTTTTATTCTAATCACCTTCAAGTAACCAGAGTTTTAGAACTGAACACTCCTATCAATAATCAGATGAAAGGGATAATACACCTTGTAGTAACCCTAACTCTATCTTCACTCACCTCCCCAAAACAAAGACAGATGGAGTAATAAACATAATATCAAAGTATAAAACAGTTATAAGTTTAACCAAATGCTTGAATAAACAAATGAATGAATGAATGAATGAATAGATAAGCAAGTAAATAAATAAATAAATAAATAAATAAATGAATAAATAAATAAATAAATGAATAAATATAAACAAAGAAATGAATATTTCCTTATTTATGTTTGTATGTATTTGTTTGTTTGTTTGTTTGTTCATCCATTTATTCATTTATATATCCATTTAATTGTTTGGTTAGGGCAGTGACTCTCATTCTTTGTGTCCCCCATAGTTACTTATGTCATAAAAGGGAAAAACAATTTTCATTGAGAATGTTGACAATGCTGGCTTTTCTTAGCTTGACTGAGTTGATAGCTCTTTTTGTGAGCTTATCCCTCTCCCCCTCCCCCAAAAACAGTAACTGAATAATTGCCATCATCATTATATGATTGATAGCCACAGAATGGCATATGCCAAAATGTGTACTTGCACTCTTGATCAATAGAGGCATTCCAAGATTTTTTTCCATCATTTTTGTCATTATTCCAGTGCTCTGTTTTGTCTCTCAACTGCTTTTGTTATGTGTATGTGTGTATGTGTGTGTGTGTATGTATGTTGTTGTGTAAAAATGTTCAATTCTCTCGCAGGTATGTCATGCTGGGATCGTAAATCAACTAGAAACGGAGTACTACGACAGATGGCTAATCATTCTAGCCCGCAATAAGTGTATTGTTTTTCTTGGAATAGAGAGAGGATGCGCCCCCCCCCCCCCCCCCAACACACATACAGACATGTAAACCTTCATGATGTAAATGAGAGCTGGTGACCTTGAAGTCTTGGGAAGAGCCTGCCTATTATACAGTCCCCAGCCCAATTGTTGATATTTTTTTGTGCTGTTTGTTTGCTTTTTATTTTTTATTTTTTTTTTTTGGGGGGGGGTTATCATTCACTTTTTGTAACATCATCCATCTTCTACAAATTTTAATTCACATTTCAAGGTTAATTGGATTGCTTTTTTGATGTGTGTCATTATGATGCAGGTATGTGGGTGCAACGATCATTTTTGTCACTCCAAACAATGAACAGTCACCAATGTTTCAGGACTTCTTTTTTTTTTTTCAAAGTGCATTCATTTCCGGGATATTTTTAGCCAGGATGCATGATGTATGCATCTATTGTGGCATATTATATATGTAGTGTATGATCTTGAGTGTACTTTGTGGGATGATGTGTGCAACAGAATGATTAGCTTGAGTGAAGTTCTTATCAAGCCGGCAAAGGGCAAGGTGAAGTAGAGTTATCATTATTATTATTATTATTATTATTATTATTATTAGTAGTAGTAGTAGTAGTAGTAGTAGTAGTAGTAGTAGTAGTAGTAGTAGTAGTATTACTATTACTATTATTATTATCATTATTGTTATTATTAACGCTGTTGTTGTTATTATTTTATTATTATTATTTGGCATTTTATTATGAAATACAAACAAAATCATATTACATGATATAAAGTTAATACACCGTTGCTGCATATGTATACATTGGGAATGTGTGGAGTATAGACAGGTATACGAAAGAATATGCACAATTATTGTGAGTGATGCATGGTTATCATAGATGAAGGATTATTATGTATAGCATTTAGCCCTGTGTGGGAAATCCATCGTTATAGTGCACAATTGTGTGCAGTAAAAAAGGTAATGGATGTCGCACAGTGCCAATTTTGCCAGTCATGAAACATGTTATAAACACATAACTTGGTGTTCACATATAGTGTTCAGTTGATGGTGATGATGCTATCGTTTTGTAAAGCCAATTGTGCAAAGATTTCAGGAATTCATTAGAGTTCATCCCTTCCTCATGTCATGCTCAGTATTTATGTCATTTTACAATTTTCCAAGAAGGCCCCTGGCCCCAATCCTGCAGTATGTCCTTGATGGATGGAAGACATAAGTTTTACAAATTGCTTGACAATATGTAGCTTGTGAGAAGGTACTGATTAGGAAATGATACATATACTTATCCTGGGTTACATATTGTGTATGTTTAGGGAGCAAGGGAGAGATACATGAGATTGATGGTAAGATGACTAGATAGAAGATAGATAGACTGATTGATTGACAGATAGGTCTGTATGTGAAGAGGTATTGAGATAGATTGGTAGGTAGGCTGATGCTTAGAATAGTGCTTTTAATTATCATAGTGCTCCATGCAACAAAGAGTATGGAATTATTTCTCTAATGGAACTCACATGAAAACTGTAACTATGCTTCCAGTAACTTCTTCCAGAGGAGATATATATGAATAAATGTGGGTATGCATTGCTCTATTTGAAGTAGACATGATGCCTGATAGGGGGTGTATTTCTCCTTGAAAGTGTTCATCCCCATCTCCCCCCCCCCCCCATGTTCTTTCTGCTGTGGGTACCTTTTGTGCACGTCTGTGCTTTGGTGCCTGTAAGTGTGATGAAGGTACTCGTAGCTTGATGTGTAGAGCTGTGCAATGATGAATGCTACCCTCTAGTGGTGACTGTTCGCGTAAGGACTTTCATTGACTGTGAGCTCATTATACATTGTCCGTTGAAGTTGATGTTGCTAGTGGTTGCAGCTCCTAGATATACCTGTAGTTAGGATTGAGGGTGTTGTGTATGTGACAAGTTACTGCATAAGTTGTGGGAGTCAGCCCGACAATCAATTGCAATTTTGCAACTATATCACAAATGTAAGAGAAAAAGAATAAAACAATGTCTTTGCATCTGAGAAACATAATCGATGTCGGACTTGATATTAGCTAGCAATTGAGTGATGAAATTCTAGGTAGTGTAATCTCAACAGTGAAACTATTCACAGAATATATGCAGTTAAAGTTTTTGCTGTTGCAGAAGTTCTGCTTCAACAGATGCTTTGAGTTGCACATGATACAGTACCCACCCACTTGTCTAAAACAAAGAGTTTTCATTCAAAGCAATTTGAAATGATTAGTGGAATATCCCACTTTCATGTGAGGAGAAATGGAGTTTGAGGGGATGGGGCACAGAGAGAGAAAGCCGCATAAAACTTCATGCAGAGCACGGCATATTCATGATTAGCCACCTAGAACATTTGTGAGAGACAGTTGTGGTAGGATCAATGTTACATTACCAAAAGTTAATATTGACATTCAAATGCTTGTGTCTGTTCAAGGTGTTGTGTTCCTTTGGTGTTCTGTCACCGTAATCATTGTTGACTCTCTGCAGAGGTAGAAACGGATCAACCATCAAGTCACTCAATCACTAATTGTTGCAAACAGTGATTCCTGCATACCATAACCCCCCACTCCCATCCCAACCTAGCATGAATTCAGCATTTTCACATACTGAGAAGAAAATGTTTCACATTTGATGACCTTGGCAGAATGCTTGAGAAGAGGGAGGGAACTATTTTCATGTTTTATTTTTATTTTTTTTTTCATGTGAGGCATAACTTAATTGCAGGATCACATACAATATGTTACTATATACGCCATATATTTAGTGAGTCTAAATTTTTGTGAATCAAGACTTCCCGACGATATCGCGGGTGGTTAAATTCGCGATCGTGGAGTCCTGTACTGAACAGAGAAATGTATATGCTTACATCACATTCATATCAGGATTATAGTCAATATCTTCGTGATCTTTGATTTTGCAAATAGCAGCTGACTTGTGAAATTCGTGAAAATAAAAACATTACGAAATATTCGGCATATACGGTACCATCTTAGGAATCCAAAAGCGCAGATTTGATCTTGAGGCTCCTGTGGTGCAAACAGAAAACTGATGTCACTTTTGCCGCAGTGACTGGAAACTATTAGTGGACAGGTAGATTTCACTCCAGAAGACAAAAATAAAAACAGGAAAGATAACACACACACAAAAAAAAAAATGGTAGAGATGGATTTCTGTTATATCCAGTCACCTTGTTTAAGTCAATTCTAGTCAATTCAAGTATGATAATTTGTCACTTGCTTGGCAGAAGGAACCTGAGACTTGAAAAAAAAAAATGATTTCTATATCATATGGAAAAGCTGTCAATACTCTCTCAAATTACTGTAAAACTAGTAACTTTCACATGCATGAAATTTTCAGGTATTTTGTGAGGAGCCAAGATTTGTGAAATTAAAATGCACACGAAAGTTTTCACTGATGCAGTGAATGCCAGTAGCAATTCATGAAAATTTCATGCTGCAAAAAAGGCCTTCAGCTCCAATTTTTGTGAACATTTCATACTGCGAATATTTCTGGCTTTACAGTGTGTCGCAAACCAAACTTCGATTCCGGGGGTGAAATTTCCTGCTAGGGCCAGCCCTTCTGCGGGGCAGGCGAGGATAAATCGTCTACCATCTACAAAGTTTGTCATTGTGTTGCATGGTATGTGTAAGTGTATGTGCTATGAGATGCTCAATGAAAAGGCCAGGCTAGAAGAGGACAGGTGTCAAACCAACAAAGACAATTGTTTCGACTGAACAAACCCGCCATTGTAGCTGCGCAAGGGTGAAAACGATCAAATGACATCTCTGGGCTCCCGTTGCTTAATGTTGAAGGGCGAATGCTCAGTATGGGTTGCTCAAGATTCGATCAGCTCCAGCCTGAAATGAAACAGAAATTAAACCTTTGTGGGTAGAGTCACCTTAAAGGGATGGTACAGTATTGATAGAGATGAGAATTGGGCTTTTAACTTTTTGCGAGATACAAAAAAACAAAACACTTATGATGTAGTACAGAACATACCATTCTGAGAGGAATGGAAAGTTTATTTGATGAAAATCGGGTTTGGAATTACTGAAACATCAAAAAAAAAAAAGTAAAACAAAGCGATTGTAATATAGTGTGGGTCCCTCACTTTATTAGAATCGCTCTTTTTTGGATATCTTGGCCATTTCAAAACCAATTTTAATCCAATAAGCGTTGAATTCCACATAGAATTACATGCTCTTTCATATTTCTTAAGAGGTTTCTCATTATCTCACAAAAAAAAAATGTTAGAAACCTGAAATTAGGTCTCAACCAAATCTATGCGACTCCTTTAACCACCACCTTCCCTTCTTTCTTCTCTCCCCCCCCCCCCCCCCCCCCCCTTCTCCCATTCACAATGGGGTACAAGATAAGAAGATGACATACTTCCTGTACTGGTAAATTCCTAGTGACACAAGTATGACACAAAAATCAATTTAGACGATGTAGAACATGGCTGGTGTGCACTATGTCCCCCGAAACCGCGTTCATTGTGCCGCCATTGTATGTGTGAGTAAAACCTATTGATCCGCCTGTCCCGCATGAATTAATGATATGAATGCGTCTGTGCGCATCGCGGAAATTCACAACTGATGCATGGTCGTGGTAAATGTGTTACAAAAGGTGATTGAAGAGAGTGTGATGTTGATGAAAAGCCCGTAAAGTTAGACCTGCTTTTCAGCTGTAAATGTTTTGACCTCATGGGAACTTCGGTGAAAAAATGAATCCTTCTTTTTTTTTTTCTTCCCCCTACAATACAGCAAAAAAAAAAAAAAAAGGAAAAGAAAGAGACCGCACTTTTCTTTCCTTTGTTATTATCAATTTTCACTTGCAGAAATATGATATGATTGGCTCTTGAGTGAATATTTACATAGCTTTGTTTGCCTGATGTGGAAAAGATTGACAATCCCACATGTATATAAAATTTAATGGAGGTGAAACAAAACACACTGTATCAGGGACATACATGCTTTGGCTCAACTCGTGCTAGAGTTGTAATACAATAGATGGGTGATGTAAGAACAAGATCACATCAGACGTGAGAAGGATATGGTGTGCTAAGTTTGCAATAACTGCCCCATTACTGAAGCTTGCTGATGACTTTATACCTCCGTAATACTCTTGCTTCATTTCTGAGCTATCCATCGCTCACTAAAGGAAACTGAAGCCCAAGTATAAATACAGATTGAGTGAAAGCTGCAATGTTCAGCAGTGAAAGTTTGAGGAAAATTGGACAATTGATTAAAAGATTATGAGTTTTCAAACAAGTTTTCATACTGTCATTGCTGGATAAGGAGAATACTACACTTTGTGACTTCATCATGGCCACCAATAAGAAGAAGATATCAAGAAAATTCAACATATTTTCACTTTTCTGGCATGACAAAACCTTGGGCACTTGTTTTACCTCTTTCAGAAAGGAGGGGGAGTAATATTTCCCTTAGCATATGCCAGGAAAAAGTTAATGGAATATATACTATTCATGAAAAACTACATTTTGTGGGATCTCCTTATGTTTTCTTTATATTGTCTAAAGTAAAGTCATGAAGTTTAGTAATCTCCTCATCCAGTGATAACAGCACTGAAATTTTAAAAATTTATAACTTTTAAACTGATTGTCCAATATTCCTCAAACTTTCACTGTGTTCTAAATAATATCGCTGCTCTTTCACTCAATTCACATGTATATTTGCGATTTATTTTCATTTAATAAGCCCCCCCCCCCCCTTGCAATAGTGTGGACTTACATGCTCTTACTGTTCTCTCCAGCATTGTCAGGTGATTGCTGCCCACGCATCTCATTTGCCGTTTTGATTCCCTTCTCAGTTCACAACATGAACATCCCAGCATCATGATTCAGCCTCCGGACCACCGATTTTGACACCCGATGATGTCGTCAGTCCTAGAATTTATGTGAACCCGAAAATCTGCCGTGGGCACATTTTAGATTCTGGTGCAGGACATGCTGGGGAACTAAGAGCGTATATACATTTCATTTAGAGGATGTTATCAGTTAGCAGTCTTCTGCAAGAAACATACAATTGTGAAGAGCCCATATTACCCATCCCAACCTCCCATTACATCTGGGGGTTCTTCCTAATCCATTAAGTAGTTGATATGAATGTGGATACATCTCAATTCTCTTACATTTTGTTCACTTTTAACTCTTTTGTCATTTTTTTTTTTCACGCTGTCCTGCGCATCACTTAGGCTGCCATTATATCACACATTTTTCTCTTTGTAACATTTTCATTTGGTTTGGTCTGAGCAATATCAAACTCTTGATTATTCTGCGCGATCCATTTGTATCCCCATGAGTCTTCGGGTGCATTTATCAACTCGCTTACGGCATAGAATTAAGGTTTCCACACAACTTTCAGGGAGTTTTTGGGCAGTTGATGAACACAAAACTTATAATTTTTTTTTATTATGGGGTGAGAAAAGCATTTCTGAAATGCTGAAAAAAGAGTGGTCCAAAATGCATTTGAGCCAGAAACGCGATTCTGTAGAGTTGGTAGGCGCAAAGTCATTTTGAAATGCGTTTATAGCTCGGACCTGCCCACGCCAACCACCGCCAACTATAGGCCCGTTCACAAACAACGAAAATCGAAATTTCAATCGCGATCCAAATTTCGATTTTTTTTTTTGATCGTTCATACACAGGGAAAAATGGCACTTTGCAGCAAGGAAAGAAGGATCAGTGGCCAAACTGCGCATGCGCGAAACTTGCATGACCGAAGACTGACCCCGCAGTTCCAATAGAGTTTCGCACGCGCTACGAACGATGGGATTAAAAATACCGATTTCCGAATCTCGATCGCGCTCACACACACGACGCTTGGCAAAATAATCGCGATTATTCTGAAAAATCGCACAAATAGTGCGAGTTGGATCGCGATAAGGATCGCGGTGATTAGTGAGATTTTTCTGTCCACACTGGAAAAAATTTCGAAATTTTGATCGCGATAAGAAAATCGATTTTTAAATCGCACTTTTTCCCTTGTGTGTGAACGGGCCTCATGCCTCTGTGCTCCTTGGGTCAAACTGTGCGTAGGTTTCTGATCTTAATCATTGTAGAAGGTGGGCACGAAGACAACCTTAGAGATAAGAAGAACAGCATATCAATATAGGATAAATTGGTTTCATTTATCGCTTGCAAAAGATGTTAATATATGTAATGCAATTGACATTCATAAGAAACCTTCATTTTTCTTTTTATTTAAATTATCGTAACTCATATTTTGTAGAAGTTCAGAAGGCATTAGCGGCATAAAGACCTAAGGTCACAGAGGTTTCTGATATCATGCACCAGAAGGTGGCGAGCACATTTCGTGTTAGAGCTAAAAGGTACGCAAATATGATGGGTTTGCTATGCAGCAATCAGGCAGTACACAACATGGAGGCAAATCGTATCAGAGTGCCAGAAGGGCACAAATATTTGTGACCTAACAAACTGGGAGGGGAGGGGGAAGGGGAGGGGGAGGAGAAATATACACATATCTGTTTATTGAGAATCACATTTCAAGTGACTCCTCATGGAGCCATTTCATATCAGCAAATGAGCCTGATTGTAAATATGTATTCTAGGTACATGTTTTGTACTAATCAAGACAGTGATGTAGGTTTTCTACTAATCAAGACAATTATGTAAGTCTGAGAGCAAGCTTTAACCATGTTCCTCCAAAACACATTCCTTCATGTTTTGCCAGTGGTTGTTTTGTGAGCTCAAGTTCAATCTGATTCTAGGTGCGAGTTGGCAATATGATCAGAATGACCTCTAAAACATGTTTGCAAAGGCAGGGTTTGGCTCATCAACTTGTGCCCATAAACTGTGCACTCTAGTTGTTATATAGCATACTGCATGTATGTGTCAGTTGTACTAGGAGCTACCTGTCCAATAGATAAGCGTCTGAGTTTTCAACTCAGCTGTTTTATGTAAATATGATTCGCAGACGGTTGAGAAACTCATCACAGTGTCTGAACACTCAATGACTGCCGGAACAACTAGAGATGCATTGTAATTAACATAATTACAATTAGTTTTTTTTTTTCACTTTGTAAGCTGATGTAGTGTCGAGAGGAAAGGTGACTAGTGGAAGGAAAGTTAGAATACAGTATCCTCTTTGCCCTTGTCACTGGCAGTTATTCTAAGCTCATCAAAATGAGCAAACAGATCCACGCTTGGGTTAGGAGCATTCCCGAGTGCTCTCCAAATAGGATAGGCTCCTGTCTCCATTAGGGCAATCATAATGTCGACCACATGAAAAGCTCAAAGGGCAGGACATGGACGAGATTTGCAGCAGGGAGGCTGCGCTCAGACATGCTTATACTTTCTGGACAAAGATTGGATCACATTCACGCAGTTTAAGACACACAGGTAATGTTTCATAAAAAATAACGAAACTTTTGTTGATTTTTTTTTTTCGAAGGTGTATGCTGTTGGTGTTGTAAAATTTTCAAGAAAATCAGCATAATTGTCATTCTGCTTCTGTTATGTGAAGGTGAAGGCTCTGATCTAATGGTGAGTATATTGCCTGCATTGCCAATTTGAGAAGCCGTAATCTTGTCAATTTAGCAGTATTTTATCTTTGAAAATTGCATGTTCTTCAAAGTTGTAATCCTGGCCAGTAAAGACTACAGAACGACAACAGAAAAGAAGAATACTAAACACTATGTTACCAGTTTGATTTTATTTGCCAAATTCTTACCACTTCAGTAGGAAGAATCTAGTCCCTGCAGTGATTATTCACTGTTTGCCAAAAGTTGCAATAAACATGTAATCTCTATATAGCCTTCATCCTGAAAATCTCTCACCACAACCCCCTCCCCCTTTAAAGTTTACATGAGAGCTGTCTGCCCACAAAACAAATTGTGCAGATTAGAGTCTAAGCACTTGAAGAGATTAAATACACCTGATCTCTTTACCCCTGCTCCCCCCCCCCCCCCACATACCATGCCCTCATCACTCCCTCACCCCTTCTAATCCCTTCAACTTTTTTGTCAACTAAAATGGCTTCTTGAAGTCATGTGGCTGATGGTTTCTTCTTTTGTCTCCTATCCCCACTCAAATCTCCTTGTCAAAGTTCCCTTTTGAACACATACTGGTCAGATAATCCTCTATCTAAATCTGTTGAGAGGTAGCCCTCTACCCCACTCCATATCCCCCTCTCCACCACCCCCCCCCAAAAAAAAAATACCCATTCTTCCTCCAGAAAGATACATAATCCCACAAGCAAACATCAAAGAGGCTAACATGATTATCTTGCTGCCAGCAGCTGGATAAAGACTGTGCCCTTTGAATGAAAAAGGAGAGATTCAACAAATACCAGCTTTGATCCTCTCGTCTTCTATGTTATGTCATGGAGATGGTGAGTGTTGTAGGATTAGTAGAGCACTCCTTACTGACAGAATAGAAAAGGAAAGAGTCTTGTCTTCGAGAATGAGTATCAGGAAGTGATTACGAGGAGAGATGAGATTTCTGTCATTAAAGGGACTGTACAGTACTGGTTGAGGTGGGGATTCATGTTTTGAACATTCCTAAGTGAGATAATGAAAAGCCTCTTGTGAAATATGAAAGAGCATGTAATTTCAAGAAGGATTCAACATTTATTTGATGAATATTGGTTTTCAAATGGCTGAGATAGCCAAAAAAGTGCTAATAATAAAAGGTGACATGCCACAACTTTATTAGGATCTCTTTGTTCCACCTTATTTTTGGATATCTCAGCCATTTCAAAACCGATTTTCATCGAATAAACTTTTGATACCCCTTAGAACTGCATGCTCTTTGACATCTCATAGAGTGGTTTCTGAATATCTCGCAAAACGTTAAAAGCTAAATCCTCACCTCGACCAGAACTGTACACACCCTTTAAATTTGAGTCTTGCTTGAAGTGCATCTGAAAGTAAACCACCACCAATACCAACACCAACCCCAAATAGTAAGTGGCCAAGCTCTGCTTTTAATTGCGCAGTGAATATGTCTTGAGGATTGCATTACTCTGGAGTGTATTTGACCCATGATATACAGTATAAATATGTGCCCTGAGATTAGTTAGGCTGCACATATGATCAAAATGGTTGTGGGATTGTGCAAAACTTGAGATATGGCTCTTAAACTTATCTGATCATTTTCAGCATTATCAGTTTGTTCATCTTCAATTACTTCTTTCTCAACATAGGCATTAATTAATGTCATATTCAGCAACACCATCTTTTTGTATGTTATATTGCATTAACATAATGTATTGACTCCATAATGTGTGAAACCACACCCTGTTTTATAAACAAAAGTAGATATGATGAGCATGTGTGAATGAGATTGATCTATCATTCGATCTGTTAGAATTATGATACTTCTCACCTACCCAGGCCCCATGAATCGCACTTGACTAGCTATCCATAGGAGCAACAGCGCCCTCACCCTGTCAAAGTGCTCGAATCTTGTACTTACAGCTGATGCTGAACGTGCATACACACAGACACACACACACACGTACATCAGACAGACCGATAGACAGACAGGCAGACAGATATATAGACACACACATGTATGCTTCACACACACACACACACACACACATGCACACTAATGACAGCCTAGATTAACAGTACCTGTGATGCATAGAAAGCATAAAAAGTCAAGGAAAAACACAAGCTCTCAAACATTCCCTCACACTGAAAATGTATCCTCAGATTCTAATATTGCTTTTTTACTTGAATACACAAATTAACCTTGCAAAACACAGTGAATTGACTCAGTTGCTCCTTTCTAGGCCGCATGAAGATGCATACATTTTTTTTTTTTTTTTAAAGGTGGGTGGGAAAAGGAGGAAGTTTACAAGGAAAATGGGAAATTTAGGGGGAAGGTGTCCTGACAGTTCCAATGGCTGGGGATTGGGTGTTTCATCTCATTTCATTGCATGACAGGCTGGATCATATTTGGTCATTTTAGAGGGGGAGAGGAGATAGTGCATATTTCTTGAGCTGGTCCCCTTGCTCGCTCTGGTCTGCAAGCTCAGCTGGAAGCAGCAAAAGCATTGGATATGTGTGACATATGGATCAACTGGATTATGCAAATCTGCAATCTTCTGTGTGGTGGAAACAAAGAGATGGACTTGTTGCATACAGAGAGAATATCAATGAGTGTCAGTCAGGGCCCCCAGTGTTTGGAAAGCAGGTGAATAAATACCAGTTTCAACAGTGCTAAAACTGGAGCCTAGTGTTCCTAATCCACCTCTACACAGTACATACTTTATTTCAGGTAGTCGTAGACACAAATAATTAGATGAAAAAGACATGAAATAACTGATGCATGATTATTACAGGAGTGGAGGAATGATGGGGGAGACAGTCTGCGTTGGTTCATTGTGATACTATTATTATTTGCACAATAACCTGAACAAATAAGATGGACCTTGTTTTTAGAGAAAGACACGAATGGATTTTGTGACTTGTGTGGATGGATATGCATTCCACGTTTCAATCTGAAGATGTCGAAGATCATGGTCATGTATTGTGCGAACTACAAGACCTTGCAATAATATGTGCTTCTTTGTTTCGTGCATGACTGCCAGTTGTTGATAGCACGAAACTGACTAGCTACCCATGTATTTGTTAAAGGCGTGCTGGTGGGATATTGCTGAAGATGTTTTGTCATTACGATAAAGAAGTTGAGACATTCTGCATCAAGCGATAAAAGCGCCTTTCAAAGACAGATACCGGTGCTTATACAAGAAGCCGTCCGAGTCATGGTCATCGTTGTCATCATCATCATCAATCACCATCATCTTCATCATCATTATCACTGTGGCCAAGCCTTTGGATTTGTTTTATGAGTTAAGATTGATATCCAGGATAAGAAGGTATGCTAGGGCATTTAAACTTGTAACAATTATGTTTTAGTGACAGTAATGATGTCAGTTACAACAACATATGCAAATGAGAGTAGGTAAGAATGTTGTAGCATCACACATCATCCATTAACCTGTATGCAAATCTATGCTACTTTCCCCCTTTGGAAATAGAAAGAAAAAGTGCAAGTTCTTTCCTGCATATCAGATGGTTGTGTTGTGATAACAGGCTCATGATGACTTTTACAAAGGAAGGAATTATAGTTGCTAAATCATCAACCAAAAACATGATTTTTCATAGTACCGTCGTTCTCCACCATAGAGTGTGAATAGCCAGTGGAAGTTCTGTGAGGTGCTGACATCACACAATCCATTCAAAAATTCCTATTCTTGGTCATGTCTTTCGCTGACCTCTCTTTGGGAAAACTTTATAAAAAATGATGGGCCTGCGTATATTGGTGATTTCTTTTTTTTTTTTTTTTGGGGGGGGGGGGCAATACTTGTGAGGGTTCAGAAATTGTGTGATTTATAATAAGTTGAGCATGTTGCCATCTCTCTGCTATACCTTCTTCAGTTCTTCAATAGTAGATTAATATAAGTGTGACAGAAATCACCCATAAAAATTACTGTCTTATCTCTCGTGAAACACAAAGTGAATGGTATCAAAATAGGTTTTTGATATATCGTTTTGTATGACCGAGTAAATGCACTTTCCAAAATATAAACTACACATGTTAAAACATATTTCCGATCAAGATTATTGTTGTGCTGGGGGACTTGTAGATTATTGACCAAAACGTGCTGAGATTTAGAATTCTGCTCTATCCCCCTCCCCATGTCCCAGTTCCTATCCCCCCCCCCCCATATATTAGGGGTCTGGTAGATTGAGACTAGTCATTGTATACATGTGTGTTGTTGGCCCTTTGATCTGTTGTTACAGTTTAGTTAGGTGGCAATCAAGGGGAGCTTATTATCCTAGGGAAATGGACCATCTGTCTGCAGTGCCTACTACACCAGCACATCTGCTGGGATGTTCCATTCCATGGAAGGGGAGGCAGAAATTTGGTTGTAGCAATGTCATGTGTGTAGGCATGTGGAATTTTTGCTTCTTTTTTTTTTTTTTGGGTGGGGGGGGGGGTTGATATTACGAATTGCATTCAGAACTATTTGCAGAGCTCAGTCTAAACTAGTAGATTTGTTTTAATGTTGTGCCATGATTGGCTTGTTTCATTGAGCACAACAGGCAATTGTGTAGTGTTTACATTGTTTGTTTTTTTTTCTTTGAAGGCACTCCTCACTCAAATAAATTAAACAATTAGTAAAGCACTCACAGTGTACAACCCTCAACTAGGGATGATAAAGCCTTGGAATCTGCAGCAGAGAACAAAACCTCAAATTTGGTTTGGATGAACAGTATAATTGTGCTTGAGTTTAAAGATTTCCAATCTTGTTGAAAATTGATTTCAATATCTTACCACCAGAAGGAAAATCGAAGTCATGAATCTACCATTATAAAGGCCAAGGATCCATAACCCATCAAACAACAAGCACAACAGTGAAATGCCTCCGCGCAGTCATTCCCTCCTGCTGGGCTTGACATGGACACCCCTCTGTGTGGAGTGATGGAGTCCATTCATTGGGTTGTAAATGTGTGTGCATGTGTGATGTGTGCTGGACTGCCACACTTCAATAGCCACACTTATGGAGGGGGGTAATCTATGGTCTACCCGTTGTGGATGTGTGTAGATTTACGTGTAAAGCTGCGAGCTGATTGCACACACAGTGCACATATCTTATTCTACACAGCTTTGTGTCACCCTCCCTGTGTCTTCACCTTCTTATCATTGACTCCCCCCCCCCCCCCCCCATCTTTCCCATGGTTGGACTGCTCTGGCTTCGAGCGATCAGCCCTCATACTCACACACAGCGAGTTGAATGCAATTGATTGTGCACGCAAGCAGACCGGTTGAGTCGGTAGTGCGACATAAACCATAACCCAAAGGGCTGCGCTCGCTCGTAACGTACGCCTGGACATGGCAGTGAATAATGGAAATTTTTATCCCAGCACCTTGGATATACCGTTTCCTTTCTATCCGCCAGCTCTACACTTATCAGGTAAGTCACACGGCCAAATTTTCATGGGCAAATTTCAGCGGACAAGCCTCTTTGTTATTGATCACAAATAGACACTAATTACGCCTATCTATTGTGTGTAATCGCCTGCATGTCCTGTTGGCTACGAATGTTTGTACACATATCAGCCCGGGTGTGTGTGTGTGTGTGTGTGTGTGCGTGTGTTGTGTGTACATCTATGTGGACGTGTGTGTCATAATTATAGCCAAGGGCTTGATGTAGCTCCAGTTAAATCTGTATGTGTGTGTGAGTATATATAGCTCTAGAGGATTGTCATGCGACCTTTGACCCTGTATCGCGTAAGCAGAGTGTCAAGTGAGGGCATGGCTGGCTTCTCTTTCTCTCTCCCACTCTCTCTCTCTATCTCTCCATCTCTTCTTCTCTTTCTATCATCCTGTAGGCATATGTGTTTCTGTTTAAGTACATGAAAGACAAGAAAGATGGTGGGATATATCCTCTTTGTCTTGGGGTGGGCAGACAACGGTCACGGAGGGATGTGAAGCTATGTTGTGGATGGGGAAGGGGGTGAGAGATATCATCATGTAGGGAGGGTTGAGACATGGCCTGTGGTCTGTGTGTGTGTGTGTGTGTGGCTGGAGGCCAGACAATGGACAGCTGATGACCACAAAGGGATGGGGGGTATAGCCTTGACAAGAGAAAGATAGGAACAGATAGAGAGAGAGAGAGAGAGAGAGAGAGAGAGAGAGAGAGAGAAAGAGATAGAGAATGCATTGGGATGCTCTTGTTAGGAAAACCTATTGTCTCTTGTTAAACACATAGACTTACTCCATAAGAAAATGACAGGACCTTCAGATGCATGTGATTTGTGTGATCTCAAGTACAAGTGTACTGCATGTAATAGCCTCATTAGAGAAGAATGTATTATAAGAGTGTGTGTAGATTAATAGCACACACTGCACTAAATGACTGTCAGGTACTTACAATGTATACAAATATTACTGTTTTCTTCAATATCTGGGTGTGGTCATGTTGTAGTGGTAGGGCCTACATATGGAAGTAGGTGTATATTTACAAAAACTCCTGAAAACCAGAGAATCTTAGGATATTTTAGGTCATGACAGAATTGCCATATCATTTGCTGAAACGGAGATGATTTCAAACATGTTGTGGAAGTCATGTGACAACAATCATGATTGTTTTGTTTTGTTTTGTTTGGTGAGCATTCTTTGTACAAGTCATTGCACCATTCTTCATGGGAAGTTGTCAAATCTGCACTCCAGAAAGCGAATCTTTTTGTGGTATTTCCGATCAGTGTCTTTTGGCACAGTCGCCTAGCAGCTTTAACCCAAATGTCAGAATTTTTCTAACCTTATTTTTTTAACCAGTCAGTGTGAATGGCCCTCATGTCCTATTCTAATGAGACTCACCTAGGCCTATTTGTTTGATTTTTGGGACATTGACCTAAAATTGTCTGTTGCAGGCCACTAGCAGACTAATATTTCCAACAACTGTGCAAAGTATCTAGTACATGTGTACTTTTATTCTTCCATTTTATTTTCAAGATTATTATCTGCCATTTGCACATTTTGAAGCACAAGTTATCATCTTCTCTGTTTTCTCTGACCTTATCCAATTCCTCATCTATGGCTGCCTTTATTTGGTTAAGGTAGAAAATATATATATATAAATTGCATTCTATTTTGGACCATTTGTGAGTCAACTATGAGTCTTCTGAGAGTAGAAGCCATGCAATGTATCTCCATAGTGCTTCAGATTTCTTTTTTCCCTTTTTTTTAAGGGAATACATAGGCTCTTGTAATAGCTGCAAGAGTTGATTATTTGTTATTTGGATGCATTACGAAAAGGCTGTTGAAAAGGCTGTTGAAAATCGACAAAAGAACCTTGGAATCCAGAAAACAGATCACAAAGTATGATATATGAGGATAGTAATCGCTTTTTTCCTTGTGAGGGAGCTTCTTTTTTTTTTCTTTTTACTTTTTTGTGGTGGTTATTATTATTACATTTATTTGGAACATTGTAGTCTATTTTTGTCATACGCTTATTTGCTTGTGGATTTTGCATAATTAGTACCTTGAACTGTGACATATTTTTAGACATACCTTGAACATGCAAATCTACAGCACACTAAATTTACGTGCAGAATTGCAATCAGCTCTTTTCTTGAATAGTCAGTGTATGGTTGATTGAATGCTCTTGTAATCGATGCAGAGCTTGTGACAAGAAACTATTTTCTTCTTCCGCCTCTTTTCTCATCCCCCTTCCGCCCCGCTGATTTTGCCCACTGATTTTGCTCCATGGTTCGTTGGGTGTTAGTGTTTGTGTAATCTCTTTGAACAAACGTGGGTGCATGCGAGTCAAAAAACCAAGGCCGTGTTTATCAGTCAGTGCTAGCTTGTCACAAATACTGTATGCGATATTGCGATGTCAGGGCTAAAAAAAAACAAAAATCAAAACAAAAACAGGTACGACTTCGTTCACAGCTAGCTCAGAAGTTCCAGGAGATGGGAGAGGAGCTGAACCATGTCTTCCTGATCTGTGTGTGGGGGTAGGAGGGGGGGGGGGGAATGGGAGATTTATGGAATGTGCAAACAATTCTCCATGTTTTTTCAGAACGATCATGTTGGTCATGCTGATAGTGATTTATGCAAATTAGATACGATGCTGTAGCCATACAGTACCTTCACTAATCTTCCCATTGATCTGCTCTCAATCATCTACATTAAGTTTCTCTTTAAAGACCCAGTATGGTGGAAATACACAGTAGAGTGGGAAGGTTGGCTTGGCTCGGAGAATCCCTGTAACAAATTGTGTACTGTAATATGCCATATATTTAGCGAGTCTAAATTTTTGCGAATTGGGACTTCCCAACATTTTCGCGAGTGGTTAAATTTGCGATCGTGTAGTGCCAGTATTGAAATAAGAAATGTATGTGTGTACGTCGCATTCGTGTTGGATGAGAGTCATTATTTTCTCGTGTTTTTAGATTCATGAATATCAACCAGTTCGCGAAATTCATAAAATGAAAACCTCACGAAATATTCGGCGTATACAGTATTTATAGGTTTATCACTGATCTCTGTGCGGGTACACACACAGCCGAAAAATCTCGACTCGAGTTGACTGTTGCCGATGAGCTTACACTTCGATGCACTGTGTTCGCTGACCGGTGTTGTTCGTGGTTTTGGAATATACCCCTGTGGGCAGTGAAAGAATCGGCTTCCCATGAATCCCGAAGTTACCGCTCTTATAACCCGTTCAGGATGGGCTGATTTTAATAACATGCCTTTCCCATAGGCACCCTCCGAGTATACTCCTGAAGGACTAGTCTTCAACGCGGTATTAAAGGGAAGGGTATTTGACAGGATGTTACAGAAAGATAGATAGATAGATAGATAGATAGATAGATAGATAGATAGATAGATAGATAGATAGATAGATAGATAGATAGATAGATAGATATTGGTTTATTACATGAAAAGGAAAATACATAGTAGCCCAGAGGCTGAATTGCATGTTCTTGATGTAAATATACAAACGAAACAAAAAAAAAATATGATACAATAATCATTCACATTAAACGTTGGAGGTGTTAAGGCCACTTATGGGCTACTGACATTTCTCCTATGAAATCTTTGGTGACGAGACAGGGTTTGTGTGAAATGTCAACACAGGACTTTACAAGTGCAGAGAAAGTATCATATGGATGCCGGTAAATCTGACCAAAGGTTTCTTGTCCAAACATTTTGCATATCTGCTCTAGGAATTCAAGATCAACTGGAATTCAATACGATGCATACAGACTGTTGTAATAATCTCAGATAGTAATGAACTATTTCACTTTAAATAATTTACTTTGCATTATTTTTGCACAATATTACCATGGTTTATGTATTTAATATGTACATCTGGATGTCCTTTGTTTGTTACTTTGTGTGTTATGAATTAATTCATGCTTAGTTATTATGTTGTTGGGCCCCCAAGAATAACAGTGTATAAACCGCTGATAGGGCTACTTGGGTATTAAATGTATATTGCAGAATAAATGAATGGATTATTATCGAGGACCTGTAAACTTCCAACTCCTGCCATAAGTCTCATCTCTCCTCCACTATCAACATGAACTAACTTGTCTTCCTCTACAGTTATATAGATAGATGAAAGTGAAGTGATGCCGTGAGCCTTTGCTTTGTGCTTGATTCCCGAAAGAATTAAGAAAGACAAGTGTGTAGAGCTTTAATGTCATAAGGCCTCCCTTTGCTCATCAATTATTACTCAGCTGTGGGCAAGGTTGGATACTTAGTTTCTCCCGTTGTGGCCGAACCGCCTATTATACCTGGACAGACAGCAGATCGATGCTGCTCTTTGTTCAGCCACCATGTCCGCATTAGGCAGAACTAAACCGTTGGTGTCCCAATCCCCCCCCCCCCCCCCCCCCCCACTTCTTCCCTATTGGTCCTATAGAAGGGTACTGGCTTAGCATTGTTTCACTGTGTTATGTATGAAGAGAGTGCAGCAGATACCTAAACCTGTAATCTTTAAGCATGAAGGGAGTTATAGGGGGGGGGGGGGGTATGCTGATGAATTATCATGCAGTTGACTTTGTGCCCTGGTGTACTGTGTAAACATTTTGATGAGGGCTGTACAAGGTGAGGATAGTTTTGATAAGGATCCTGATAATGGTGTCATAATGTATTAATGATAGCAATGGTCACGATACTATGATTATCATTCAGAGAAAAAGGATTAACAAAAACGTCACATGGTTTGATAGATAAGGATCATGTTTTCTTTGTTTGAATGATTATTCAAAGTCAAAATAATAGTAATAATAACGATATCAGTCTCATACATGTGTGTGCATTGTATGTTGAATGTTTTTGTGGCTGCTATCACCTTATCAACATTATATTGTATTTGCCACATTTGAAAGCTTGTGTGTGAGCTAAGAAGAGCTGTGTATGAAGAACAAGGAAATAAGAATGCAAGTGTGTAGAGCCTTCACTGAGAAAGCATTATATGAAATCTTCTGATGGCACATAAGCCTTTTACAACGTGAGTGTTTGTTCCCAAAACAAGCCTGGTATATTGCTGGTACTTGAATGCCAATGATCTTTTCATACATTGTAGTGTTTTATAATAGTCTTTTTATGGCACTGTAGTTGCACATCCATTTGAGTGCTAGGGGACATTACAAAGCATAAGTGTTCAAAAGAAAAATTGCATTTTTTTTGTGTGTTTTATGCTTCTCATCATTGCTTTAGTTTGCTTTCAGAATGTGTGGAGATATACCTTACCATAAAGTTGACAATCTATTTCTTTATTAATCTATGATGTCTCTCTCTCCTCCAAGAATTGGTATTGAAACTTGAAACTTTATGTTACACTGGCAAAACTTCCCAAAGTTTTTGGTTGGTGTGACTACAAACAGAGTTGGAGATAATAAGTTCATACGTGTAAATGTGATTTTTCCCTACAACACATGGTTTTGCAGCACTGCAAACGAAATTTTTTTGGTGTGGATATTTTCGCGCAACTAGAAGCTATCGCAAAAATAAAAACGTGAATATTTGAGTTATGATATGTCATAATTTATCTGGTTATGACAGTGCCATAATGTTATGGTTGTTAATGTCTTGATTCCGCAGATTTGAAAATAAGTGAAATTAATCTTTCACTTCCGAGCACGAAGAAATTACTCACGCTAAAATATCCGCTTTTACGGTAGTAGTAGTAGTAGTAGCAGCAGCTGTTGTTGTTGTAGTTGCTGCTGCTGTTGCTGCCAACAGTAATGATTCCACAGCTCCATTCATAGGGAGATCCGGGATTGATTGCAATGGTTACTAGTACATGGATTACGCTGTCAATATCAGTGCACAGGGTAACAACTTTGACAATGCTTCGGTGATGCTAAAATTGGGTTCTACAAAATGTAACATGTCTTTGGTAAATCATCAGGAAATGAGAGTGTTGCTATTTTTCAGCAAACATTTCAGCAGCCATTTATTTGCTTAAGAAGCCAGGAGGCAAACAGAATGAAGCGCATTTGAATAAGTCGTCATATAATGCAACAAAAGGACAGGAACAAATACATTGATGCCAATGACTGCATATCAACTTGTGTACGAATTGATGCTTACCGTATGGGATACGCAGTGCCACAAATCCGAGCGCTACCAGCATAAATATACTGTGCATTAGTGAGGGGCGTGTGTGTGTATGTGTGTTTGTGTGCGTTTGTAAATGTTTGTGTTCGGTGGTGATAGAGAGATGTGCTAGGAAAGAGACTGGTAGTATAACTCGTCACTTGCAGCCACTTTGATGGGCCCATTTGGCTGTATGGAGGTGAGATAATATTTCATGCAGCTGCAATGTGCTGGTATTGCTCCAGTGCACTGACTGGGGAAGGTTTTACACGTACATAAGTCGAGAAATCACTGGAGTCCCTCTCAATTTTTTTTTTTGGGGGGGAATAATAATAATTTCATTCGGCTTGCCTTTGAATGCAACTTTGTTACACAGTTCAGGCAGACAACAAGCATATTGATGACAGCAACGCACATATTGTATATGTGGCATATGGCACATGCAACTCACATGTACACGTTCATAGAATTTTGCCAACTTATTCATAATGCCACATACCAGTTGAGCATAGTGTATAACCTGTTTTTGGTCATCTTTCTTCATTTTTTCACACTTTACTCTCCATTATTCTTTAATTGTCTCATGGCTGTCTACTCAGACTACCAACAGTGCAGAAATACATCCATCCGTCCTCAGCTCGTCTCGTCTAGACATCTGTGTTCATACGATGTACATGTATGTGTGAGATGTAATAATCATGAATATTCATGTCCATGAATTTATAAATCATGAATTAATTATTAAATTGCAATTGCCTTACCTCTGCTCATATATCAGCCATGCAGACAATGGAGGCAAATATATGAATATCTTTTTGATTTTTTATATTATCAGGATCTTTATCTGATCGGCTGTCATAGTCCTAAAAATCTTTCCAAAGTTATCCAGCCTTCAGCTGGCTAGGAGAGGGGTATTTTTATTTGCTTTCTGTTAGATTTGTGTGAGGAATATTTATTTTTGACTTGGAAGCGGATTTACAAATCTCAAATTATGGTTGCAAATCTGTTCGTAAGTTAGAAGTAAACCCAAAGTACAGCTGTAGATGTGATGCCAATCTTTTCAATCAACACGGGTTTATGATTTACAGGTACATATGTACATACATAAAAACACTTAAAGATTTCTTAACTGTACATAATTTGGTGGACTTCTGGGTGCCTTCAGCAGCTCAAGTACAATGTTGCAAGAAGTTATTATTTGTAATTATTTGAATCTGAAATTATTTCAGGACTTCTCAGCATCACACACCCAGTTGTTACATTCTGCCTGCATTCCCTGATCCTTGTGCATCAACAGATATGCTGCCGCAAGCTAACAGCTTAGTTTCAGGACAGCGATATATGTATGCCTGTATATATATTCTTGGGCTGGAATATTTGTTTGATTAGTATGCATGGAGGGGATGATAACAGCTTTCTTGAGAAAGATGAACGACAATTTGCAATGCGACGCAAATTCCTCAGCGACTATGCTCACTCCCCACTTCCTTCCCCAGCTAAGAGCCATCATCGCATCTGCGAAAAGCTTAACGCGAGGGATCAAGGGGAGTCAAAAGGACCGAAACTATCGATGAAATCGCGCATATGAAGCTCCATCTTGGCTCTAGGGCATAAAGCGAGAAGATATCACGAGGAATTATCGCCAACTGCCTCCATCTCATATCATTAGAGTCCCTGTCTTTGCACCGTTACGCACGTCCTGTTATTGTGTATCGTGTATCCCCTGCCAAGGAAGGCGTTTCGCAAGAGATGCTGTAGGTGTTTTCTGTCACTCAAAACTGATTTTAATATCATCACTTTGCCATCAAGATTGTTTGTATTTGCACTATATCACTACTTCTTAAACTATCACTATTACCACTACTACTACTACTACTACAACTACTACTGCTGCTGCTACCACTACTACTACTACTACTACTGCTGCTACTACTACTACTACTACTACTGCTGCTGCTGCTGCTGCTACTACAATTTACTACTACTACTAGTTACTACCACTAATATTACTACTACTACTACTATTGTTAGTGTTGCCACTGCTACCACTACTACACGTACTACTACTGCTGTTACTACTGCTTTTGCTTTTATTATTACCAATGATGCTTCTTTTATCACTCTCATTACTTTTTCCACTTCTACTCCCGATGATGTTCCCTATAACAGCAGTGTAAAAAACTGTGTTCCATCTCTCAAACATTCAACTCTGCGTACACGTGGTATGTTAGAGTACATGTCACATGTAAGTGCATCATGGCAGAGTGAATATTGCATACCGCATGTTAGATTTCATAGGGTCGTTATTTTCATGCACCCATTTGTGAAAATGGGGGAAAAAGAAGGTGAAAAAAAAAGTTTTGTGCCAGAGAAAAGAGAGTCAAGAAAGGGTCAGTGCACACAAAATGCATGAACAAGTTTGGGAATTGAGTAAAGAATTGCTTTTCACCTTTTGTGAAAAAGGAAGAATAATGGTGCAAATAAGTCACAATTTGCTACTCTGTCGTAACAAAAGTGTGTGAATAGAACCAGTTTCTGCCTTCTCTCTTTTCTACCTATTCCTTTTCTGCTCCCTTTGTCGTTTGCTTGTATCCATTTATTATAGTGTCATGTTTTTTTCTGTAGATAATCGTCTAGGCTTTACGTGAGACACTAATTCTTCCTCGTTTTTTTTTTTTTCTCCTCCTCCCCCAAACCTGTTCAAATAGTTCTGTTTGTGCTTCTCTCTGCACGGCCACCAAAGCGTGCATCGTTAAACAATTGGCCAGCTTTGTTTGATGTGTACAGTCGGGTTATGTGTGCATGGGACATAGCTTGGCCTCAATCATACTATTTCTTTTTTTAGTCGTATTTGTTTAGCTTTTTTGAGGCTAGATTTTTCCTGAAGTCACAGCTCATGGTCATTGTTTTTTTTTTTTTTTCGCCCCCTTTTTTTTTGTCAACTTGGTATTGCACTCTGACTCGACAAATAACACAGGCAATCACATTAGCTTGTGATTAGCCAGGCATATCGATGGCATTATCATGAAAGATTGAAATGAATATCTGTGGTTCTGGCTGTTTGCTCATGATAGTGGAAGCAATTTGGGTGATTGACAGCAATAGTGTGTGTGTGTGTGTGTGTGTGCATCATCATTGAGGAAGTCACAAACCGCGGCACGCCAGACGACGCATGCAGTAAGGTGTGTCAGGCTACTGCATGATAGCTAAGGACGTACTCCGTAGGTAGAACAACGGCGTTACATTCTGATTCTGATGAGTGCATCCCATCCATGTTTGATTGGAAAGATAAGGCAGGGCTCTCCTTCAAGTCATTCCTCATTGACCCCACCTTGATGAAGGTAGGCACACATTGATAGCCCCAGACTGAGAAGCAGGTGGGAGTGAACTGTGTGTGCAATGGACTGGAGGGAGAGAGAGAGAGTTAAGTCATTGCTTTCATTAACCTGGTGGATCATGTGTGAAATGTATGAGGGTTTCAGTATCGCATGGTATAGGCGTTAATGCTGAGTGTATGATGGGGAGTCAATGCCATTCTAGATTTCTGCTGACCCATCTTTAGCAGTGGAACAATTGTCAGTCAGCCAAGTATCTATGTTACTTGTACTTGGAGTCAGCAACGAAACAGTGAGGGTGTCATGAATGGAGAATTCAGCGCACTTGCTCAATGAACCCCAAATGCTGTCCTGCTTTATTTTGTTATTTTGCATTGAACTCATATTGCGTAGGGATGACAATGTGAAGCACTCAAGAGGATCCAGTGAAATTTATGGCACTATTTTCCATCTTTGTCATACTGGTGCAGTCATGCATGTACTGTATCTTTCGAAAAAAAGAGTGTCACCCTCGATTGACTTTGACCATGGCGAGTTGTTACTTTGATTTCATTGTATCATGTTGTTATTTAAAAGAATGTCAACTGGCCAGTGTATTAAGTGCTCTGAAATATTGAGACTGTTGAAAAATGTAGGCAAGTGTGAGCACATGAGCTGATGTTGTTTACAAGTGTTCAAAAAAGACAAAAACCAACAAATTTTACTTGTGCAATGTAGTAGTAATCCAAGAATAATCCATAGAAGAGGGATTTTATCTGAACTATCAACATTAACAACAAAGGAGATTATTTCAAATAAATTTGCCAGTGGATGTCCCCCCCCCCCAACTCTGAGACCCATCATAGGCTAAGGGAGAGTGCAGTATGTGTCTCTTGATTGACTTAATGATGAAGAATCGGAGAAGGAAGCGGCCTTTCTACAGAGTAGCTGGTATCTAGCTCTTCCATGAGTAGAGTCGGCGGGCATATATCAATAGCCCTCCTTGTCACTGTATTTATCGTCTCAATTTTCTGACCCACATTCAACCAGAGATAGCAGGTGGGGTGGGGGGGGGGATATATCCAATCGGACTGCTCAGTGTGACTGACTGCAGAGATTTCCATGAACTGTTGGAGTGGGGTGGATGGGTCCGCAGTTTGAGGGGAATGATGCCAAGAAGCTGCTTATTTTTCATAAATATTCATCAACCGTATTTTAGGGAGATGTAATTCAAACTCTGACCTGCAGCATGCTGCGAACTGCCACACCTTCAACAAAATGATGTCATGAAACTCTGTCACATTGAAAGTTGATTGGCGCAGTCAGGAGTGGGCCTCGTTGTTGTATGATATAGACCTATGCAGTTTTTATCAGATATTTAGTAATGATGGCTGTATATTTCCATCATACTATAATATCGAACTGATGCTTGCATAAACATAACATGATAGTAGTAATGCTTTGCCTGAAGCTGAACATGCTCAGTATAACAAGCATCAAAGTTCAGTTAGATTAATTCAGTTCAGCTCAAGCTTTGAGAGAATTGTTCTAAAAGCGTTTACATGATTCTATCTCGTCACCAAAAGTGATGCCCAGTAGGTCTCTCAGTGATTTACAGATGATAGCATGACCATCCCCAAATCTTGAGATTTCTATCCGAAAAACTGGTGCTGTGACTTTCGGCGACCACAGCTCAGGCTTCTTAATTCCGGAGGCAGAGTGACCAAACCGCACTGACCGGCCAGTCAGCTGTGAGTGCCATCCCCTCCCTCGGCCCCCCCCCCCCCCCCCCCCACAAAGCAAGAGATGATGAGGGTAATGGATCTCCGGCATTATTTCTGGGTAATATCAGATTTCGAATGGGAGGCCATCCATTACGGAGTACGCATGTCATTCGTAGCCCTCTATACAGCTCCCTCTTTGTTTATTTGTAGGATGAGGGATTATTACTTGGCAGGATGAAAGTGTGTGGAAATATTAGGTGAAATTTGTGTGAAATGTATTCCCTGTCACTCTCTTCCTCTCTTTTTTCTTTTTCTCTCATACACACATACATTAATTCTGTCTCTCTATCTCTTTTTCAATATTACCCATTGAACCTTATTGTTGAAAGTAAAAAAAAAAAAAAAAAAAAAAAAAAAATCATCTGATTTTTTTATTTTTTTTTTACTGAATAAGAATAGATTATTCTTTATTCTGCTGGAGCAGATGTGACACTATTTGTTTCAGTCATCAGTACGACTATGATACCTGAGAATAATACTCATCCAGTTGTGTTAACTACTCTTTGGTAAACTGCACTTGAACCTTGTGCTACCAGTGTCAGCTCTTTAATGCTCTTAGAATTGCTAGTCTTCATTCCATGCTTTCCTCTTTATTAATATTGCATGATAGTTAATTTCTTTCTTATTTCAAGAATGTCATTAATATCAGAATAACTCAGAGAAGGTTACTGTTGTGCCCATTTAACAGATCTATGGCGTACTTGAGTGCTGTCAATGTATTCCTATGAATAAATGCATAGATTTAAAGAAAGAGATGTTTTTCTAATAATTTAGACTGAATCTGCGTACGGGGAATGAAGGAGATTTTTCTGGCAGACATGAATAATGCAGGGGGGCTAGATGAGCACTCTCTCACACACACTCGTACATAGTGGTATGCACTTAGTTGATAGTGTCTCACATTAGATCCCTCCCTAGACACACAGCATAACCGTAACCGCACACCCTTCTATAGTCTTCATTTGCAGACCCCTTCCAGCTGTGGTCGGGTCTGAGAGGCACGGGATCGCACACCAGCAAATGGCCGGCAAGCTCGCCAATCTGCTTTCATGGTTTGTCGTATGCGTAGCAAAGAGAGACACTCCGAAATGTATTCTATTGATTTCCTGGTTAACAATATTTTGATTCAATATAAGTAAATTCTATTGTTGGTTTCCTATTTCCAGTATGGTGGTGTGTGGTTTGCAGACTAACACTCTGCACAAAGGAGCAGGTTTTACATTTTTCAAAAGTGTCGAAAGAGTATCTCTGTCGGTGTCACAGCGCCTCGTGAACTACGGTGCTCGCGCTGCCATATCCAATGTCGACTGCATCGCTGGGTATTTTGCAATAAGAGGAAAATCAATACAAGCGCCGGAAAAGGCGGCCGCTGCTGTGTGGATGCGGGGTTTGCGTTTCGCTGCAAGATCCATCAAGAAATAATTTTCTCTGTGTGTGGCTTGTATCATGGTTCCATGTAGGGATTTTTTTTATTGTTGTCACTGTTATACAAAGTCGTACACACCTGCAAAACCACAGAAAGAGAGGATACTTTAACAGAACAGTCGCTGACAAGTGATGTGTATCATTACATTCATAGCAGATTTGTAGGATGTCCACCAAATTCTTGAATAAAAGATAGAAATGGATAGATGCTTGTTTCGCCTCGGGTTTACTACTACCCATGAAACTTCACTGTCGTATGGATAAGCCCAGAAAAAAGGCAACACTGGTATGGGCATGTTGTGACTAGAAGATGATCACCGTGATTTCCACTTAGATGAGGCGTAGTAATTCCTTCGACTTCATAATGCTTAATTGGTCACACTCCATTTATTCCTAGTCTCACAGGTTTCTTTCTGTCTTTCTTTTTGTAAAATACTTGTATGTATGTATATTTTAACACTACCAAGTAATTGTCATGCAAGCTAAAAATGTTTTTTGGTGTAGAAGCATGTAACCTGTTCTTTTTTTTTTCTTTTTTTTGTTGTTGTTAATGAGGATCACAAAGTGAGAAGTGCAATGATTTGTGAAGGACAAAGCAACTATTTGCCTTTTTGTTCCTTGAAATATGCACATTGTTTTGCCTCCCTTCCTCTCCCTCATTATGTATGTGCTCTAGTGTCTGTGTGAGTGACTTTTGTGAGTTAGAGGGATGATGTTAGAGCTGTTTTCTCTCTTTCTCTTTTCCTTTTTTTTTTCACCCTCATTTTTCTTGTCGTTGAAGAAAAGGTACAGAAGATATTGTATGCATCTCACAGGACTCCGGGCATATGCCATGCACGCACCGCAACCCATTGTTACCTTGTTTGTCCTCAAATCCCTATGCATGGAGATGGAAGGGAGAAGTGATAGGGGGCTTCCACACTAACAACTATTCTCACCAACCTATAGATGATAACAAATGTTTTTTTCTTTCTTTCTCTCTTTTTTGTTCTAAGAATAAGATGTGTTCTGCTCAGTAAATTTCAAAGGGGCAGGTGGGGGGTACTATGCATACTCAATGTTTTGATTTTCATTTCATTTCTTTACCTAGGAAATATAAGTTTATTACTCAGGATATGATCTGTGAAGTGTATTAGAAAGAAAAGGATGTTTATAGTAGCTGTGATTGAGAGAGAGGAGGAAGTATTTGTGATTTCAAGTTTATGACTGACTCAAGCTCATGACGCATGTAATTAAGAACATCACATAACATCTTGCGTTGTCGGTGTTGGTGTTGCAGTGTGAGTGGAGAAGTCGTTATGCTTAGGATTATGGGGTGTGTGTATGTGTGTGTGAGAGGAAATGTGTCATATTCACTGACCCTCTGCCGTGTACTCGCTCCGGGCTGCCGCGAGCTTCCGTGCGCCGAGGGGTGGCAGAATGTAAACGCACCCCCAGTCCCTCATCCATGCATGAGACGAATGTATGTAATATGATGCCCACCTACGAATGCTGCTAACATGATTTGATGGCTGGTTGCACTAAGAGGCGATGATTGCTACCCTCCAAGATCCTCCGACAGAACCCCCCCCCCTTATTTTTTTTCTCTGTCTCAGTCTCCCTCCCTCTATCACTTTTCTTATCTCTCTCTCTCTCTCTCTCTCTCTTATTTCACATATTCATATAGACTTGTATTACGACATATGTTAGTGGTATCACCTATCATATTCTACCTCTCGCATGTATATTTCGGCAATTGTGTGTACTGTATAGGCCGTTATTTTCGCGTACAGATATTTTTCGCGAATGACGAGGTCATAGACATTTTCGCGAGGTGTTGTTTTCGCAAATTGACGCCGACGCTTACGTTAATGCTCTATCAACAAAGCGCACGGAGACAATTTTGCGTGTTGTTAAATTTGCGATCCAAATGCAATTCGCGAAATTCGCGAAAATTAAACCCTCGCGAAAATATCGGCATATACAGTATGTGTGTGTGTGTGTGTGTGTATAAGAGAGCCTTATTATATATATCAATGCATCTCTTCATTGTTTTTTCCAGAGTGATTCTTGATATGTGTTTATTACTCTACTTCGGTCGTTTCTTCTCTTATCCTTGCCAGTATCTTCATGTTACTGCTATCGTTGACTAAGAGTGTTATGCAGTCTATGTTTGGGCTTGCTTCTTGTGACCACTTCCAGGTCTCTTTACCTTGTGCTAAATATCTTCACAATATGTGACTGATAGTAATTGCTAATTTATTATCTCCTACATATATTGCCACCTTTTGTTTCATATCGTGATGATTGATGGATAATTAGGTCTCCATTCCTCCCACATTCTATACCCAAAGAAACTCTGATGACCATCGAAACTCGACATATACATTATAAAAGCAATCTCTGCGTCCTGTTCATATCTGTTCTATCACTGTTTAGTGCCTTGAAAATGTTTCAGTTTTCCTTATCAGTGGTGAATTTCAATGTCGAGTTTCTCTTGCATTTGTAACTGATAGTAGACAGCCTGTTTTTTGTCCTTGAATTGGCTGCAGGCATTATGACTATCTTAGTCCCTCGCTCTCCATATTTTATTGCCTTTCCATGCATCTGTTATCAGTCAATATTTGCAAATTGTGATTTACTTATCCCATTTACTTATTTGCTTGTTCCTCAGCCCTTGTTAAATCTTGTGTGCCTCTATCATTTCAGTGTGTGCTTTGCCAGTACACTTCTCTTCTTTTTCTTCATGGATATTTGCCTCTTCATTGTATTGTTATGTCTTGTGTCTAAGCTACATCTTTTTTTGCAGTTATACTTAGTCTGCCTCAAAGTTCTGTTCTGTCACCTTCTTGTATCATTCTTTATTTGTACATCTCTGTACATTTTCTCTGGTTTGGATTTTTCTTCTTCAGAGGCTGTTTTCACATATGTACCAAGAGTGCTCAATTTGAATCATGAATCTAAGGATGCATCACTAGAATCATGATTCAAATGACACATTTTGGCCGTGTGTATGTAAATAGGAACTGCGGAGGGTGATTTGAATCGTAATTCCAATCCTGATTCAAATGATGGTCCAGATGTGTCTTCCAATCACGATTTTCCAGAATTGCGGAACAAAACAGTTGTGTGTACGGATTGACCTCCAAATCTTGCGTTGGGAGACCAAGCTTTTGGTGACCTTTAGTTTAAACCACTTCCGAAAAAAAAACCAACATGATCCATACTACTCAAGAATGATTGACAGGATAAGGGAAAGAAGCCACACCTCCTCTTCTCGCTCTGAAATTCAAGACCCCAGAATCCACAAAGCCTTCCTTGTTCATGGGTATGGACAATAATTGTAAATGTAATTGTAATTGTAAGTCACCATTGCAATTACGTTTCTCGACCCGTGTGAAGATGGCTTTCATCTCTCTCTCTCTCTCTCTCTCTCTCTCTCTGTCCGTCTCTCTCCCTCTGAAGTGCCGAAGGGTCGGAGGTTGCGGTGGGGTGATGATGAGTTGCTCTTTAGTGAGTCATGATGGAATGATGTGTCTCAGACGGCTGAAGAGATGACGATCACTTGGAACAGTGATTGGGGGGCGCTGAATGCTGTGAGGTTGATGTCACATGGCGGGTAGTGTTTATGTGGACTGTCAAAACTGTCGTTTCGAAAGCATTAGGGGGTTGGTATGGAAAAGTGCCATCCCAGATGATATGCGCCACACCCACACGGTGTCAGTGATATTGTAGATAGTTTCAGAAAAAGGGGGGGGGGGCAGAAAAGAGAGAGAGCTAAAACATTTGTGTTTACCCTTATCTATCTTGGGAGAACAAAATCCTGGCAGTGTTCGCCCCATTTGCCACTGATAAATCTGCCAAGAGTCAAATTTTATCAGAGATATCAGATTCTCAGGGAGAACATTGTTGGTTATAAAGGACTAGATGGACATTAGAACTGCTCGGATCCTGAGAAGTTGATTCTCTTGAGGCTAGAGGAAGGGTAATGTGTGGTGTTGATGTTTCAGAAACGTGTCACCATGGTAACAGCTTGAGACTAAAATGAGATGTAGCATTACAGAATATTTTAATCCATCCCTGATACTCTGTTGTTTAAAAAAAAAAAAAGATGTACAGTTAAAGAGATTATTTTCAGACCCAATACGAGTTTGCAATTGTTTGAATGCTGTTATGGTCAGACTTGGAGTATGATAGTTTGTATTTACATTGTATACAAAACCAAAATACCATATATACTTACCTTCATATGAAACCGCTGTGATCCGATCATTTTGGTGTGTAAGATGAATACTTGAAAATGTGTGAAAATGATTTAAAATATCAGATAACCAAACAAGATATATGGACTGTACAGTTATTGCATCTTATTGTTCCATATTTTTCTTTTCAAGTCTTTTTGTTATCTAACAACATATGATTTACTTGTATAAAGCCAAGGATTTTTAGAAATATCCTATTATTATTTTTTTTTTCTTGTGACAATGCGACAGCCGAGGCACTTAGCTATGTGCAATTATGCCACCATTGGTGGCTGCATTGTTTGGGGAAGTATTTATGTTTGTGTGCGTGTACATGTGTGTGTGTGTGTGAAGTTATGGTAGAATTGTATTCACCATGAATGAAAATAGTAGTAGTAGTAGTGTACAGTTTTTGTCCAATACCCAAACTGCCTCCACCCCTCCCCCCCCCCCCCCCCCCCCAGTTTTGTGCTTACCACAACAAAGTTGGGCTGTACCGTGTGTAGCCTGGGGCCATGGCACGTGCCGCATTGGGTCCCTGACTTTTTCCCCCCTTTTCTCTTTTTTTTTTTTTCTTCTTCTTCTCCTCTTTTAGAAGACCCTACCCTCAATGACCTCTTGCATTTTCAGAGCTTCTTTCTTATTGTGTGTGTGTGTGTGTGTGTGGTTTTTTTTTCTCGTTCTTTCTCTCTTCCTTTCCCTTCCCTTTTTTTTCTCTCCTTCTCTTTTTCTTTTTTTTTTTTTTGTGAATGAGTAGCTTGCTGTTGTCATTCCTGAGGAGGTGTAGTCTCACTCACCCAGACCCAATTTGGAAGGTTTCATGATTTAGCTGGGGGTTTTATTTTGTCCTGTGTGAGTGTGGCAGCAAACTTTAAGTCTGTGGTAGCCCTTTTCAAGGGATGTAGGATAGAAGATGTTATTCTGGTGAGTGAAAACTGCCTGGGCAGCCTCCCATTTCTGTTCAAACATCGAAATGACATACCAAGATTTCACCTGCATTTTTTCTGGACAGGTATTCACGAGTGTATCGGTCTGTTTACTCACTCACATTCACAATTTCTCTAGCAGAAATTTTCTTCTTGCCCATGATTATCTGCTCAAATGTATTTTGGATAGAGAGATAGAGGGATAGATAGATAGATAGATAGATAGATAGATAGATAGATAGATAGATAGATAGATAGATACATACATACATACATACATACATACATACATACATACATAGATAAGATAGATAGAGAAAGAAAGGTAGATAGAGAAGATACTATGCAAGTTGATATTTTCCTGTGAGTAATTTTTTTTTTTTTTTTTGTGCTTGGCCAGGTAAGAAGAATATCGCATGTTTTTAAATCAGCAGAATGAGGACATTAACTACTGGAGCATACGGCCCGCAAAAATCATTTGCGTGCTTTTATTTTCGCGCTAGCTTCCAGTTGCGCAAAATGCTATTTCTGCTTTTACAGTAGATAGAGCAAGAGAGAGAATCTTCTAATCAATGAAGAAAATAAACAAGAAATACCAGAGGAGAATAGAGAAAACAAGCAAGTATGTATTGGAAATGGTGGGAATATCTGCATGAAAGAAAAAGAAATGGAAGGAGAAATCAGAAGGAAGTCAGCCAATCACACGCAGCCTCAATTTATCTGTCAGTTTGTATGGTTGATCTTTCTCGTCTTGTCATCGGATGGCGAGTATATTTGTTGCTGCCTTCAATGCTTGTTTGAGAAGTAAAAAATTGAGACATGTGTCCCCTATTCCTTTGTCCACTCCAGGCTAATTTGATTGACTAATGAACGGGGATTTATTTGACCACTCTCATTGATTTCCCCTCTCCTCCACCTTTCGCTGGACCTCAAGTAAGAAGTGTATGCCTATGAGCTCTTTCAGATTAGCAGAGGGACTTGTTAGTAAGCATGTCAAGAAACATGCAATCAAGGGTTTTTTTTTGTGTGTGTGTGTAAGTCTGAAACCAAACTTGCATCATGTTTCTTGCAAACACGTTTCTCAAATTACATTTGGCAAGTTGTGGTCTGGAGGTGTTTTCCAATCGCGGTATGCTTGACTTTGTGTGTACGTTTGTCAGCCAGCCGAATGGTGTGACCTCTAAAACGTGATTGGGGAGGTGAAGCCGAGCTTGGCCTTGTATTCACTTCCACCGTCTTGCCCTGCAAATTACTTTTGAATAATTTTGCCTGTAAGCGTAACAGGAGTTGCATGTACATATATGACTGACAAGCTTTTGAGTTTTGGGACATGGCCGTCGTATGGAATATCACTCTCAGTCACTACAGACACTCATATCTGACTCGGTAACTCCAAACACATTTAGAAACAAGTTTTAGGGACGTGATTACAAACAAGTTATATTGCAAGTCTGAGCCCCCTGTAAGTGGTCACTGCTTCAAAGACTGCACGCAATAAAGTCCCAAATCTTGGCAAGGCCCCTGGCAGTCGTGGAATTTTCGTCTATCAGTCAGTTATTGCGCAGCAAATTGATATTTGATTTGAATCGGGACTGCATGTGTGTTGCTTTTTGCTCTTCTCTCAAGTTGCTCTACAGTGCCTCCGCGTGATGGGTCAATCTGATCGGTTGACTTCGAAAAGTGAAGGGTACTCACTGGGAGTGAAATATCACATGTCGTAACTGAGTATTTCAGAGCTTCAGATATCAGCAGGGTATATACACTTGAGGCAGATGTATAACTGGTTAAATTGTACTGTATTGTGCTATTTTTTTTTATACCAATACAAATGCAGAGATGGAACCTACAATCAGTTTTGAATTTCACTGGGCAGTTCTGTAGAAGTTCAGATGAATTAATGCTCATAAATCTTAATGGAATCTTGATATGAGCTGTTAAAGTCGTGACAGATTTTTGATGGATTAAACTTTGAAATTGTAATAACTGCAGACTGCAGGGAGGATGCCCTTATACAAACTTCCGACTTCCCAATACTTCACATTAGCTTTAATTGCAGGGGATGGGGGGGGGGGGGGCAAAAGTGCTGACTTTCTGTTGATATACTGCAAATATAGGTGCTAGTCATATCATTACATACAATGTATGACAGACTCCGATCCTTCAACATCATTTTATAATATAGAAGCTTCTTGCTGTAGCATGACAGTTAATATATGTTTTTGTGTGTTTATGTGACTTCCTGAGTGCTCCTTGTGACAAGCAATGATCTTTGCTGATCAGACTTGAGGTTTCATGTTATGACTTGTTTTGTGTCTTGGTGTTTGCTTTTGTTATGGAAGATATTTGAGCATTGTCATGGTCACATAGTATCACCCCCCCCCCCCATCTGTTCCCAAACCTTGCAATCATGGAAGCATCATCACTCCTGCATCTGTTATACCCTATTAACAATGTCTACTTTAATTTACACAATTTTCATTTTCTGTCTAGCATGTTCATGCCCATGTTATACTAACAGCAATACAGCAATACATTGTCATACTCTCCCCCCCCCCCCCACTTGCTCTGTCATTGAGGATAGATTAATCATTTGTGATTAATGTTGATGTCCGTGCACAATTTAAACAACTCCGTGGCATCTGCTATTGATGGGCATCAACTATCGATTGGTGCTGAACATTGCTAAATAGGCTTCACGAGTGTGAATTATTAAAGTTACTTGAATCAATTGAAATGAACGCACACACAGACACAGACACACACACGCACACACACAGACACACACTAGCAAGAGCATCCACAGACATGATGTTAACAGCATTGCTAAGTGTGTGAAGAGCTAAGAAAAATGTGTCCTTAAAACAGTTTCTATTTCACTCTTGATTGTAAGTTAAGTTTAGTCACGCAACATTTCCCTAGGTCTAGATTCCATCTAGATTATAAGTGTGTGTGTGTCTGTCTGTATGTATGTGTGTGTGTGTGTGTGTGCATTCTCTCGTCCATGGAAAAATGATGTGATCATCAGTTAAGCCATGTCTACTTTCATTTTCAGTGTGCACCATAGCCTCCTTGGAAGCCACCATAACTATGCAGATTGCTAGGTACCTGGCTCAAATCGTCCCCTTTCTACTGAGTACTGCAGTTTGATTTGAAATTGGGTCCTGTATAATGTATTAGTATGTCTGTTCATATTCACTCCTGTTATTTTGGTTGTGCTGAAGTGAAGTATAAGAAGAGTTATGACACATTTTATACAGTTTCTTCTTGGATCTCAGTTCACGTTTTTTTTTTTTTTTTTTTGGGGGGGGGGGGGGGGAGAAGGCGATTCTGAGTGTGGGGTATCACATATCATTGAAAAAATGTGTCTGTGGTGTTATTCAATTCAATTCAATTCAATTCAGGATTCAATTCAGGATTCAGTTGCTTTGGTTGAATATGAAGTTTTCCGAGTGGAAATCCCGGATTCCTGTTACATCTCTCCATCTGGTCAGAGGATATTATATATTGAACTTGACCTCATTAATACCTCGATCGAAATGTTTTGTCTGGCACTTTGCGAGGATGTGTGTGTGGGGGTAACGGAATCTAGAGGTGATGATTAGCCAAACACACCACCTATCATGGACAGGATGTACATGCATGTGTTTGTTTGTTTGTGTGTATGTGTGTGTGTGTATGTGTGTGTGTGTGTGTATTGAGAGGAAGCTTAGTTATCACAAAAGCAATAAGAGAAGGAGACTTGAAAAAAAAAAGAGGAGGGGAAGAACAGACGATGGCAAAGAGTGATTGGTGTTGACAGGGCGTCGTTGGGGTTAAACGCTTCACCATATGCGTCATCACATTGGTCCGCGCTCATGTGATGCACCATTTGACACGTTGGGAATATGTAGAAGGGTTCGGGGGGGGGGGGGGGAGGGTCGAGTGAGGAAAAAAAAAGAAAGAGAAGTGGGGGGGGGGTTAGATAGGAGAGACTGGAGAAGACTATAAGACGGAGTGACAGAGATCTCTAAGGAAATAGTTCAGTAGCTTCAAAGCAAGAATAAGGGGATTAAGGGGATTAAGGGGGGGGGGGATTTATTTTGTGACTGTGAGAGAAAGAAAAGGGGGGAGGAAGTTCCTGAGACAAATTGCCCAAATTATGTTTTTAATAATCGACCTAATAAATCTTGCAGCTTGTTGGGATTATGTTCCATACAATAGTTGTGACAGCATCATAACAAGATATGTAAAAAGCAGAGCGGTTATGGCATAGCTGATGATTTGTGATGATTTATTCATCGAAGAAAAGAATGCCAGCCATGGCAGTATGGGATTGTCAAAGCTTCCGTTTCTTTTTTTTTCCAGATGTTTATAAGTCCAACCAGCACCAATGGAAGATGTCCTCTTTTACTAGGTGGACAAAAAAAAAGAAGAAACAAATATGACATTTTTAAAAGCCTTCCTATGATTATGGAGGCTGCTTTAAAAAAAAGAGAGAAAAAAAAAAGAGCAGTATCAAGAATCTAGTGACCATAAATTTTTATTGCCCAATCAGATAAGGGTTGAGATGCCATCATGTATTTAATCTATTTTTTTGTTTTTACCACAATTTTTCTGTGAGACATGTGTGATGGTGGTGGGTGCAGGTTCTCCTCGTTAAGTTTTATGGAAATTTTGGCCTTCCGTCATGAAGAGTGCATTCATGAGCAGGTTATGAGAACTGTGGGATAGCTCTGTTTGTTCAATTTTACAGCCGTTTCTCCTTTCATGGACATTGTGTATACCTGACTCTGTGTCAGTACATTTGCATTAGTCTGTTTGGCTGTCTGTGAATGTGTGTTTGCATTTGTGTGTGTGTATGTGTTTGCATTTGTTTGTCTGTGTTTGTGTTGTGTTTTACATTTGTCTCGGTAGCAACTGTTTTCAATGATAACACCTTTTAGTAGGGTAACTGCTCAACAAGAAGAAATTCAAGTACAGCATTTTTTTCGAAACCTCAGTTGTACAACTTTCTGAATACATCATTGTAGCTTATAACGTTAGTAGAATTTAAAAAAAAATCTAACTGGCAAGAAAATCAGAATGACATACTTCATCATCATGTTGAGAATGAACTGGGTGTAATGCGGCGTGAGACTAATTTTTCATTGACTGCAAATGTTTCCATTTCCTTTTCCCCTGTGCAAGGGGAAAAGGAGAATGAGAAAAGCTAGATTTATAAAAATTTCTCATTAATGCTGTAATGAGTACAGGCTGCATTATATAGACCCTAATGTTCTTTTGGTGTTTGAAGCAAAATGATAGCTGTGACACATTAGCCAGGGGGAATGGATTTCACGTACACGCGAAATAGTCGTTTGCATAAATCCTGCATTAGCCACTTACAGCTTGGGTATGAATCATTAGTCTCTGTTCCTAGGCAACTAAAAACAGGATTGCCCGCCTCGAAGAAAAAAACTAATAATAATAGCAATAAATGAAGAAGAGAAAAAAAAATGGCCTCAAGGATGCTTTTGAGTAAATGTAAATTTATTCATAGGTGCAGAGGCTTGGGATGAAATAATGTCTCATGCTCTTTCTCTAACCAAGCAATAGAGACCTCTATCCTAACAAAGCACTCTGCTGTTCTTTTAGTGTGTGTTTTTTTTTCTTTTTTAATACACAGCATTCTGGGAATTGTTACTGTAATGATTAAAGTTGTACTTGTAGAATTATTGGGGGATATGAATGAGATTATTTAAAATGTAGACATAGATCTTTTGAATTGATTTCAAACACATAAAATGTTGCACTAGCAATAAGCATCATCGGTAGAGTTTTAATCCTGTATCTGTTTGCATATTTATGGTAAAGCTTGGGAAGGAAGCGTAAGGCTTAGAGCTAATTCCCACCACCCCAACCAGAGCATTGGTATAAGGGGATTGAACTTTGTCTGACATTTGTCGCCATGGTAACATGGAGGACTCCTACATCTTCCAACTATGCTGGAAAATGTGATGTATATGCCCTCATTGCTCATCAACGTAACCACAAATGTCATGCATGCCATAGTGACATCACCTACAGAATGAGATGTGGAGAGACTCCTACATTTTTATGTGCAAGGTGGGTACAATACATTGGTCCCTTGCCCAGGGCAAGTAAAATTCACTCGGGGACAAGTGAAATGAGCAGGTGCTTCAAGTTCCTTGTGAAAGGTACAGCTAGTTGGGTTCTTCTCCCCAAGTGCCCATGCAGACTAGGGGGAGATTTTTAAGAAAGTGATGCATGGTGATGAAGCAGAATGTGTTTTTGTTTGGATGGAGAAGCATGCAGATGCACACTAAGCATTTTGTACAGAAATGGTAGGTCAGGCAATACATTGCATGTTCATATGACCTTCCCTTAATATTTGATGAAATTCAATCAAAACGGAGGAGAATCCACTTGATAACATGCTTCATGAGATAGCTTTCATCTTCTGAAATCTAGCAGGATGATGTCTAGGCCCTGTTTTATGAAGAGTTATAATTGATCATATAGTTGATTTCTATCATAAGTATGTGGCAGCCGGTGTGGTAAGGAAATTTATGATTGATTATATCTTTTGATAAAACGGTGCCCTGGTATCACCCTAGCATTGGGTGCTGCTCACAGCCAAAAAAATAATCCTACAAGATCACTGGACTTGTGGTTCTTGAGGTAATCACCCATTGTTCCTGGTACCATCAAGTGTGTAGGGTCCTGTGTGTTGTGTTTGTACCCTCACCTTCTGGTGTCCATCTGGTGGCAATCCATCTGGCTTGAGGGCTATCGGTCTTCCTCTGCCTTGTCCGCTCAGATAACGGCAGAGATCAACGAACTCATTTCTTCTCTGTGCTGTATTTAGTCCTATAGTGTGTGTCTGTATTTGTGTGTGTGTGCGTGCGTGTGTGTGTGTGTGTGTGTGTGTGTGTGTGCATAAATATTGTCTTATGAAGATATACATGACAGGACATTGACCTTCTGATTTCTGTTTGTGAAGTCTGGCAGCAATATTTAATGACCTTGTCCTTATATTGCAGTCCCAGGGTACTGAGTAGAAGGTAGATAGGGCTTTTTGTAATTTTTTTTTTTTTTTTTTTGGGGGGGGGGGGGGAGAGTGTATGGGATGAAGCATTATGAAGCTTGGCATTGATTTCATATTGGACTGAAAGACTACTATATACATGTATAATATGTATGGATGTAAATTATTGACTTGAAAATATGCCGAGAACATAACTGTGACAATTGATTTTGTTTCTTTTAAAAACTGTGTGTATTACCACAATTTTACAAGGCTATTGCCTTGAAAAATATTTTATTGTTATTATCTTGACCTAGATACCCGCATTTGTGTTAGCAACCATACAATATAACTCTAAGCAAGAGGTTTATGACTCCGTTGCACTTTTCTGCTGGTTCACATTGTCCAGAGCATTTGGGTAGTGCACTTGTGTGTATAATAAGCAATCAAAATGAATGTTTAGGTAGTTTGTCATGCAATTCTGCTACGCCATAAAAACTCACTACTGACTTGGCAAATGCTTGTCTGGGTTTAATGAAAGTACTTCGTAAGAAAGTGACAAAGTAGAAAAATGCATTCGGAGCTTATAAGCTGAAATATGACAAGCACTGCTGTGTGATTAGTGGAGGGTCATTACAATGACTGTTAGCTTTGCCTCGGCTTTTTGGGTGTGTTGAACGTAAAGCCGTGTGCCACTGCAATTCAAGACTCATTCACGATGGCGTGCTATTGTCATACATCTGTCCGATCTTCTTTGAGCAGGACAGAGAGAAGGTGAGAAAGAGAAAGAATGAAAGAAAAGATGAACAGCGAGAAAGAGGAATAGTAGATACACATAGACAGCAGAATATTTGTGAGAGAGAAAAATGTGTTTTACAACAAGCGAATTCCTGATCGTTTCAAAGGCTTCACTATGTAGCTCAAGCAGACGGCAGTTTAGTAATTGTGTTGTCTCGGGTAATATCTGTCAAACATGGATTCCTCCTTGCTCTTTTGTTCTTCTTCCCATTTCTTGTTTTCATCTTTCTTCTTCCTTGCACGATGCACATATGTGTGTCATTGTGCGATAAAATCTATGTGGACAGTATCGCCACCAATAGCCAGCATAATCAGATGCAAATCTATGACACATGTTCGTGCAGGGATCCCCGTTTACGAAGCATTTGACGCCGTCATATGTTAATGAATGAGAGAATAAAAGGAGACTTGCACTTAGCCAACAAAAGAAGCTGAAAGCCAGTGATATCAGTTAACTCCAGTGTGGGGGAAGGGGGAGGAGAAAAAGGAAGACAAAATGCATATTAGTATAATAATAGAAAAAGAATTGATGGTGAATTCCCCCCCCCCCCCTTCTCCCTTCTCCCTTCACCCCTCCCCGCCACCGTTTCCTCTCTGGGGGTAATTTGATTTCAGCGGTTGTTAAACAGGGTGCTAACGCTGTGCATTAGTGAACTCGCAGGGTATAGATTGCCGCGGCAGCTCGATGCATCAAATGGTTGGTGACCAGGCACGACTTTGTGACGTACGAGCCTTGCTGACGAGTGCCGCAAGGTGAAGGGGAGTCATTATGGAAAGCTTCTGAAATATACACCTGGGAAATCGGTCCATCTCCGTGAACAAGACACATTACAATTTGTCGTCTTCTTCGTGTGCCTGCTTGCCCCTGGTTCCCCCCCCCCCCTCCATCCTTTCCATCGACGTATTTGTGTCTGTGCGTGCACAGTCGACTGCAAGCAGGAGTGATGTTTATTTGTGTCCGCCATTTTTGCTACTTGCTAAACTGTGCGCACTTTAGCAAGGCCGACATGTCATTCGGGGGTATTTATCTCCAGAGCAAGTACTTGCTGTGAAATGCATCTTAGGAGAATGAGGAGATTTGTGTTCCTCCATCAACCAATCACTTTACGTCAGAGCTGGCATTTTGACTGTCATATTTTGTCTATCATGTTTTCGTGGTTTTCTGTCAGGGGTTATCTTTTAAGTTATCTTGATGCAGATTAGTTACCATAGAAGAGAATAATCCCTTTTGCCCAGTAAATATAAGAATATTTCCCAGCAAAATAAATTTCCCAAATTGGTATCAGTAGGACTGAATTCTCAGCTTCAAAAAAAAAAAAAAAAAAAAATGACCTGTGTTGTGTCTAGACAGTTGTCCATGTATTGTTAAACCCATTCCTTACTCATCAATGTGTAAGACCTATTGTCATTTAGATAAGTTACTATGCATTGGAAAATGCTACAATCTTCAACATGTGCAAAGTACAGTGGCTCTTTGAGCAAAACTTGTGCTGTAGTCATATCAGACCTACACTTGTACTCTGTCTGAAATAGAGCTGCTGCATTTTAATGATGGCAAGGTAGAGCACACAGGAATAATTATTCATCTTATTTTAATCTTCTTCAGTTCTGCATTGTTGCTCCTCGTGAGAATTCAGGAGTACCTCTGATGTTTAGTATATTACATCTGATGAACAGTGCCATAATACATCATTGTAGTTTTCAGGGTTGATTGTTATGCGGCACCAATCATGAGATATAGATTCTATCTCTCCTCTCTCTCTATTTCTCATTTGTCCTGTCACTTCAGAAATTGCTATTCTGGTGGGAAAACTGAAATGACCAATGACTTTGTATCAGAATTTGGCACACATATTATAGCATGCTCCAGATCAGAAGCCTTTTGTCATTGTGTAATATTTTGTGTGTGTGCATGGGGGGGGGGGGGGGGGGAGGAGTTCATGTGGCAGGAAGCTGAAGGATTACTTTCCCTGAACATATTTGGGTCAAGGGAAGGGAAGGGAAGTGGGAATACTTTGCTTCCATGTGTCAATACATTGTATGCCATTGCCACTTTCTCCCTTTTCAGCAATAATAAGTTTTCATGGAACTGTGATGGATTTTCCTTTTCTTTATTTAGATCCTAATCAGAGTGGCCTTTTTGAGTCTGTCACTTCATGCATCTAGTCATGATGCTCCCCTTTAACTATTCATTTCGCAAGCCCATTATCCTGATGAGATGTCTGTGGTATCGTATGGGTGTGGGGGTCCATTTGTCCTGATATGGATGCTGCTGACTCTAGTCCTGTCCTTTTTGAATGCTCTACCTTTTGCTACTATAGCCCCATTTTCATGCCGTTTCCTGTAACCCATGGCAACAAGACAGCACAAACAGAGAGATTAAAATAGAATGAAATTATATGGATATTATGAGTTTTGATGCAGAATGGTGTCAAATGTGTGAACCGCACATAGAGTTCATGCCCTACTTTCTCTCATATGATAATATGATGATGATATAACTAATGATAAAATACTCAGTCATAGTGTGTGAAGCCTGAAGGAACTTGTCAATCAGTAGCAGAATTTTATCATTTTTTCCCCTTAGAATGAGGGAAGCAGAATGTGTGTGCGTACATGTGTCTGTGTTATTGTATTATATTATGTTATGTTGTCATAATGAAATTTGTGTTTGTCATGAATTAATTTGTATATTGTTTGTATGAAAAAGAAAGAAAAAAATTTGACAAAAAAGTGTGTGTATACCTTGGAAGAAAAGTCTCCCTCTTAGGTCTACCCCTCCCCCCCTCCTTCCCATCCCATCAGACATTGTCTTTAAATGTCTGTTCCTTAAAGAATTATTGCAGTGTGTACTACGTAATCACAGAGCAAACATCCCCCTTTTTGTCTTGTAGCAGCAATTCCCACTCCCCCAATATACACTGTAGGCGTGTCTTCATCAGCCCGAAGTTTCAAAATAGCGCACTATCTTGCGGTTACCAAACTAGTCCGATGTCAAGATAGCGCGCTATCTGTGTAGTGAAGACGCAAATAGCGCGCTATTTGATCGGGAAAATTTCCCCCGAAATCTTGGTCTAGTTCGTGAACTAGAGCGCTAATTCGTGAAATTGCGCGCTATTTCGGGTGCGTCTCCATCAGCCCGAAATTTTCTCGATCCCTCCACGCTTCTGGTTAGCCAGCTGGCTATTGAAAGCGCATGTACAAGCTATAGTGATTGTGTATAGTGCATACACTCACGGCGTATTCAAGGATCACATGTGTGTACTAGGCCTACTGTTGTTGACATCTTTAAAACCAGGGAGGTGATTCCGTGCATGCTAGCTGTTTTTTGTAAACTTCTTCTTCTGGTCCACTCTACCCTAGCTAAAGATTCTTGCAGATTGTGTGTATTTTGGATTTGTTTAAACATTGCAATTCGTTCATTTCATATAAGATGTGTCACTGGACAGAAGAGTAGCGTTATTAATATCCCTTTAGAGAGAATTTGCTGTACTGCTCACCCCCCTGGTTGTAGTATCGTACACGGTGTTGTAGGAGATTTTGAGCGGGAAATCCACTTTCGAACAGCGAGCTAGGCAGAGTAATGATGCAAAGTGCGCATGCGTCAATTTTTCGGACTAATTTCCCGAAGTAGGCTGTTCGAGCTGATGAAGACGCACATTCGCTCTATCGGGCTATTTTCTAAGACCGCAAAATGTCCCGCTAGTTTGAACTTCAGGCTAATGAAGACACGCCTTGTATGTCTTGTGCAAGCTATAAGTATTCTACAGTTCTGCCACGATGAAAGTGTGGAGGTAGGGAAGATACTGTTCTTCCGTGTGCTGCCTACTTGTCTATACCACCCACAGTTGTTCAGTCATAATTTAGGCCCTACTATGCACGTTAATGTATCAAAGTGGAGTTGTTAAAATTTCATGTGTTTCATTCATGTTCCTACATGCATCCCTAGAGTGTCCAATCCTAGAGTGTCAGAGAGAACTTCAGGAAATAGGAATCCATTCAGGCTTATCGAAAACATCAGATTTCCACGCTAAAAATGTACTTCACTCCATTGCTGTCACAGCAACAATCACACCATTACCACAAACACACTCTGCATACATCCGGCCAAGTTGGGAAAATATATATTTGGCACAATATTCTCTGTTCCTCCTTCCCCCCCCCCCTCTGACTTTTGCCCTTTCCTGCCATATTTGTGCCAATCCCTTGTCCTACGTTTCAATCAGGGGTAAGGTCATTGCAAATTAAAGCAAATTATGGTGTTTGTTCACTGTTTGATCATCAGCTGTACACAACCTCACATGTCAACATAAGTGACTCCCACATCTGCAAAGGCAAATTTTGTATCATTTGAATGGGACATATTTCTTGTGTAAGATTTTTCTTCTGCTTTTTCTTATTTTTTTCTCTTTTTTTTTTTTGGGGGGGGGGGGAGAGTGGATTGGATCAGTTATTCAAGTTCTGGGAAATAATACCAGATTTTGACTTCCTCTAAGCTGTTAGCTAACCATAACTGAAAGGGGACAACAAATTTGAGATTTATTTGTGCACAACCAATGAGGCATGAAGTATCTGGGGATAGAAAAGTGAAAGAATAAGGAAAAAGAAACTTAGCATTGGAGTTATTTCACTTCCACCATATCGTAATACTCTCATAATGGAAGAATGCTGGTGTAATTATGTTCAACCATGACTTGGTCATTATGTTTGCTTGTTTACGAATTAACAGAGCATGTGTATGAGAGATACTGTGGTAAAATACCATTTACACACCGAGTGGCCAGGAAAAAAAGGGTCATTTGATTGAGTTCAAATATCACAGTTTGTGAAATTTACTAGAAATATGTGTTTAGATTTTTGTTATTAATTGCAAGGTATCTTTTTGGGTTGATTTTAGAGGATTTTGATCAGTATATCTCTGCACATGTGGATGAAGCTTTCCTAGCCCAAAATTATTTGTGGTAGCCAAGATGCCCTCAAGTCATTACATATTTGGATTTGCCCAGAGTTTGTTTGAGGGATTCCAGGGATATATCATTTTGAAGACCTCCAGATATTAATGGTGAAAAACAAATACATGCCCTGTACACTAACTCTTAGCTACAGAAAGAGACACATGGACCTGGACAGTACTTTGACCAGGAGTCATTGTATATTGATTCATACCCATGAAAACTGCCATACATTGTTTATTTTATTATGGCACCATCAGACGACCATAAATGACATTTTATTATGAATGATATTTTATATTGTGAGATTTGCCCTTTTTTTTTTAATTCTGCTGCTGGAAATAAAAAAAAAAAGTTGTAATCATTTCTTTCTCACATATTTGTGATATCATTTATTGTTGTTGATAGCAAAATCCAGATCACGGTAAATCCATTTTACTTGATTGAGTGTGAAAAAATCAGTTACGTGAAAATTTCACTTTCGAGAGTGCATTTGTACTCAGAATAAGGAATACTAGAGTGCAGAGCTACAATGCAGCGTAGTTTCTTCATAGGTACATGTACCAGTGGTATCACATTCAGTACCCGATTTGTGTTCATATTGCCTGTTACGTCAACAACCTCGCCAAAAGTTCTCTTTACACTTTCGACAAATTTCAACAATTCTAAGATGACTCCCTGTATTCCGCCAATAGTATTGAAGTCCCCTACTATGTGTGCATCGCTTCCCATGCCCTGGATTTTTTACAGCGTCGCTATGGAGAGTAGAACCGACAGTCTAGTGCTTGGTCATTAGTCTTACATCTGGGCCTGTCGCTTGCCATTCCCCGTGGCAAGATCACATGGATTTTCTCTTGATTTTGCCCCTCCGATCAAATTCCTTGTTTGGTGCCGTCAGAATTGGCCCATTTACACCAGGAACGGAGGAATGGCCGGCCACGTTCTGTTGGCGACGGCGAATCAATCAGGTGACACAGATATGCCTTTATTGATGGCCAGTTAGCGCATGGCATCGAGATGAAAAATCAGTTGTCCATCTTGGAGGGAGTGGGCACCGGTCATCTAACTCAACTTACAATTCTGGCCGCTAGGCTTGCCGGCTGGACTTAGTTAAAATGTAATTTAGGGACATGTAGACAAAAACAAGGGTTGATAGCAGAAAGATATTCCTCCTTGCTCTAATAAAGCTGTGTATAAGAGACATAGCCTTGATATTCAATCAAGGAAATTTTATGTTTATTGTGTTTATTATGTTTAATAATAAAGGAAGGTAGTGTGTGTTTGTTTGTTTTTCTACGAATAGATGAGATTTTCAGTTGGCTGAACTGAGAAAGAGAGACAGAGGGAAAGGAGAAAGTGTTGAAAAGAGAAAAAGACCCTGCAGGGCCAGCAAGAAGGATCAATAAGGGTAGTCATGTCCCTTAAAACAAGTGGGGGGGGGGGGGTAGGATTTGGGAGAGAGTAAGAGAGAGGGGGGGATGTACAAAGTAGGAGGACGATCACGCATTTCACGCTGAAGTGTAAGGCAATATCTCTTGAAGTAGACTCAATTGTCCTTTGAACGTTGACTCCAAGTTGCCGAAGCAAGTCGTGCGCTAAAAGGCCAAAATCAATATAAAGCCCGCCCCGAGGCATGCAATCAAATGGTCAGACATATTCGGGCGGCGCTAAAGCCGACGTTCCTCTCCACCCTCCATCCTTGTTATGCCCGTCGTTACCGAGCTGTGATATAGAGTTTACCTCCAAGATTTGCGAAAATGAAAATTGTGGAGGAGGGGCGAGATGACGACGGAGGAGGAGGAGGAGGATTATGATGAGGTGGTGGCATCGGTCTGAAGCAGAAGATACCATTCCACAGAAACAGAGCGTAGGATTCATAAGCAATACATTAAATAGAGCATAGTGTCAGGCTTGCACACAAAATGGCATCCATTAGCTGCGATCCAGAAGTAGATGCCACTCTACACACGTAAGAAGGTGCAGTATTAAAATTTAGAAGCGTAAGTTCGTTCGCTCAACAGACAATGAGCAGCTTGAAGGTCCTTCAGGAAATGATAAGTCCGTCATTTTGAAGCCCAGACTTAACTCTTCTTTCACTTCATTCAGCCGCAAGACGTGTCACGATCATGCCTCGCCTGCTCCTTTCATCGTCACGTTTCTCTTTGATATCAACTTTTTGTGATTTTCCCATCGTAAGGCACAGTCTCTACACAAATGCAATCCTACACGCTGCTGTGTCAAAGAGAATGGGGGGAGGAAAGGCACTGTGTGCTAAGATCAGTCCTTTGTAGATTTTGCCGAGCGCATCTCCTTGAACATACATCATCCTTTTGTACCCACTGAGGATGGGCTGATTTTGATATAAAATGCATTTTCCATGGACACCTGCCCAAGTATACTCGGGACTAGTCTTCCACGGGTTAAGATAGAGACTTCTGCGGCACAGTGAATTTTAACTCTAGGCTTCACTTTTATGATTGGATCTATTCTTGTGTGTATCCAACAATAGTGCAAGTGTGAGAGATTGCACTGATATATCTGTTGGTGTCTGTGCATACATAATTGTAAGAGAGAGTGATTTTTGTGTGAGCATATTATATGCATTTATCTACATGTATGTATATGTTAGTGTGTGAGGGATTGCAACAATTTTTGTGTGTGTATGTTTGTATGTGTGTGTTTTTTTTTTGTCTGTCTGTGTGTGTGTGTGTGTAAGAGGTAACAGTGATTGCTGATACCTGGTGTGTATTTATAGGGGCTATCTAGCGTGACACATCCTATCAGCTGTGAAATTGAGCTTGCCAGCTAACCCTGCACAGACTCCCTATCTCCGCTAGCCTTGTAATTGTGTGCAATGTGCCATCAACAAGACCTGGAATTCGCGGATGTGCTCTATAAGTTCTCTTGCCATTTCGGGCGAAGACCCAGCTTGGGTTGAGTGGTGGCTGCATCTCGGGGATCATGACGATGAGAGGGTTAAGGTGGCTTTTATCTCCTGCCTCACTGAAAGTCTCGCTCAGTCTTACATTAACCCCCTCTGTATCCACCTCTTCCAATCTTGCTTGACTGATGTCCAATCTAAGCCGATAGGACTTACATTCCTTGGCAGGCTATACCACTTCATGTCTACTTCTGTATGCCCGTAGTTATTCCTGTAATCCTGTCTGTATGTGTGTTTGTCTGTTTGTATATTTGCTTGTCTGTTTGTGTGTCCGTCTGCCATCTTTCTGTCCCACTCTTTCTAACCTGATATGCTGCCATTTTATTGGTCAGCCGTATAAGGACAATTTTACGTTTAGTAACATTACATTACACTACATTTGCAGTAAATAGCAAATGTAGATTTCTTTTTTTAATTCCTGCATTGTTCTATATTAAAGCAAAAGAGTAAACATCTATTTGAAGACTTCGTTATATCACATTTGATTAAGAAAGAGAGGGCCTTTGTGTTCTTCATGCTGGAAGCAATTTTGTGGGGGTTTTTTTCCAAAAAGGAAATTCACTCCACACTGTTGAGGAATTTAACTTTGTACAATGAATAGTTGAATGTTGAATTTTGTGTAGTATTAGTTGTATTGCAGTGGCAAAAGGGGAATTAAACAACATGCAGATCGTGGTAGATTAAAATGCAGTATATGGATTGATGAGTTGTCTTTTCTGAAATACTGGCAAGAATTATAATACCCCAGTGTCTATGCCAGTGTCACAATAAAATAATGTGAATGATGTACACATAAAAATCTCTCCTAAGCCAAAAACCCTATCAGTTTGTTCATTCTCCTGGGAAGGGTGGGGGGAAGAGATCAACAACAACAACAACAGCTAGAGAGGGAATTGATGCCATTTTGGAAGGGAGAGGTTTAAAATGCAATTAGATTCCTGTCAGTGTTGGTGTTACCAGATTGTGCCATCGCCCCGAGAAACGGAGACGAGGCTCATGAATAATCCAGAGAGACGACATCGCATCCATCTTTCATGTAGTCTCAGGATCGGGACATTTAGCACTTGACACCTTACCAGCAGTGTATGTGTGTGTGTGTGTGTCCGTGTGTGTCTGGGTGTGTCTGTGTGTATCTCTTGTACTCTGTATCACTGTTGTGTAGTGTAACTGTCTGTGTCTGTGTGTGTTTGTGTAGTGTCTAGTGTGTATGCAGTGTGCATGTGTGTGTGTGTGTATTTAATATTTCTGTGTTTCTGTTTTGTGTTGTGTGTGATTTGTTTTTGTTGATTGGTTGTGTCTGTCTGTATGTCTATCTGTTAGTGTAAGAGGAGAAAATAATTAATGCACTTATCTTGTACACATAAAATGTCTATAGTGAGTGAGAGTGAGCATAAGTGATATTTTTAGAATTTACAAAGATGATTGGTTTCGACTCTTCTCTTAAAAGCTCATGTTATCTCATCCAGGTAGATAAGCCTAAACTACCATCTAAAGCACCATGTAAACTGCCATTGCCATCAACGATGCTAACCTTATCTTAATCACTCCAAACGCTGCATTCATCGTCATCTTCATTACAGATGCGAAGATTACGGGGTGTGAGGGGAGGGGGGTCTCTGTTTGAAAACTAGATGGGCAGATACCACCATTTTGCGCTGTGCATGCACGCGTGTCGGTGCGTTCTGTGCTACAGGGCCAAGAGCAATCAATAATGGGATGGTGGGTTTACTGAGCGTGACAAACAATGGGAAGCCCTGCTAGAGACCAGAAGTGGGGGAGAAGAGGAGAAGGAGGAGGAGGCGGAGAGATAGAGTGAAAGATAAGAAGATAGACAGATAGAGAAAAAAGGGGACAGAGAGATAAAGAGACAGACGGGGAGAGAAAAGTGGAGATGCAGAAGAGAAAGATAGATCTAGAGGAAGATAGTGGAATAGAGACACTCGCATACATACACTATCATGTACACATAGAAATATATACACATCACACACCACACTTGCATTGCATATGTATACATACGCACACACACACCACACAAAAAAAAAAAGATTATACACTCACACTCAAATGTGTACATACACGCATGCATGCACATTAACACTTGCAGAGAGCATGTGGTGTGTGTCTAATGTGCGACATTGGTTTGCGTTTAAGATAAACCTGTGATCAAAGTGCTCACATGATGAATGTTTGATGAGAAACCTTAATCATTTTCATTTTCGGTTTCTCGCTTCATTTTTTTTTTCTCTCTCTCTCCGCCTCCACCTTCCCCTCACCTCCTACTGAGAATGTGGCTATGTTCATTATCTTCTCCTCTTCCACGGCACTTTATCCTGTTTTCTTGATGCATACAACGTACGTGTCAACATCAATAAACTGACTTTCTTTTCGTCGTCATATCTCCCTGCGCATAATCTCCGTCCCCGTCAATTCCGGAACGACTGTATTGCCTTTAGAATGTAGCAGGGGTTATACATTACACGGCCCTGCCCAAAGAGTGCCCGAGGCAATTTGTATCTCGTTGTTTTCGTCTTCTCGAGTTGGCGCTCATATGTTGTGTCCCTGGTCCCATATGTGATCTTCAGTAGATGTGGAAATGTTGGAGAAGTGACCTCGAGGGGATATCTTGCCTGAAATAAAGGTCAGGTTCTTGTTTCGAATAGTGTGATTGCATGGTGTATACGGAGTTTGGCTTACCCTGCTTAAAGTATGTGGTTAGATATCTTAGATTTGTTTTTTTGTTGTGTTTTTTTTTATTGAGGAATTATGCAGCCTTGATCTTTTTGATTGCTTGAGCCGAGGTATCACTTGAGAGCAGGTGTGTGGGAGTGTGCACATGTTGGTATGTCTGTCTGTCCGAGCATACGCCCTTGTGTATATATGTGTGTGTTGTGTTCGTTTGTATGAGCATATGTACATGTACATATGTATGTGTGTGTGTGTGTGTGTGTTAGCAAATGCATGCACAAGAGCTATCATGATTTGATAACAGTTGTTAAAAAACCAAGAGAGAGATGAACAGACAGAAAAAAAGAGAGAAAGAAAGAGAGGAAAGAGGAGATTTGTGCACGGATCGTGGCGAATCCTTATTTAATGGCTGTCGCGGCGGCGGTGTTGAGTTGCCCATGTAGCCCCGTGAGATTATGGAAAATTGAGTGGTTGTGCTTGCCGGGGCATATCACGTTTCAAGACAGCGCTAGCATCCCGGAATCCATGGCCTTTCACTCTCTCGTTGACCCACGTACATCTCAACCTGCTGCGGCTGTTCACCAGGAAAAGATAATCCCCAGCTTTGGTTCCCCATCATGAATGTGTTGTCTAGTTTACACCTAGCTTTGCGAGGCTCTAATATCCCATTGTTTTCATTAGCTACCCATCCCGCACCAACTCCCCCCCCCCCCCCCCCCCCCCCCCCGTGCTGCTTTTGCCAAGATGTGTTGTTTAAAGGGATGACTGTTTCCATTTCAGATTTATCGCCTTAAATGTGTTATTCTACTGTAAATCAAGAATGGGGGTGGGGGTTGCATGGGGCGGGACACTTGATTCATGTTAGCAGATTAAATAGTGTGTGTGAATTATTACAATGTTTACAAATAAGTTCTAATTATGTAATATGGCATCAAAGACTTCCCCCTCATATATTATCAAGGCTTCAGTTTCAAAGATTCAGTTTCACATCCAAAGTATGGGGGGAAAAAATTCAAAAAACAAATATTTCATCAGCGGTGTTCATATATTATTTAACAATCATTTGCGTAACATGTGCTGGGGTTTGATTATCATCACTGAAAAAATACAAAGGCATAGAGAGGCGTGTCATGTGCAGGGAAGCAGAAAATAACGCGTGCATGTTTGTGTGTTTGTATGTATGTGTGTGTTTGGTATGGGTATAACAGATGTTGGGTGTTTGTGTGTTACTGTATTCATGTGATTGCATTGTGTCTACTTATATATTCACGTTAGAAGAAGAGAGAGAGAGAGAGAGACTTTAAGGTTACAGATGACACAAGCTTGATGGAGACGCAAAGTGAGAACTACTTTAATATTCATTTGATGAGGGTGATTGGGAGTGTGTCCGTGCTGTTTTGCATCGGTTTTTCTTTTCCTTCCTCCAGCACTCCTCAAATATTCTAAGATAATCCTAACAGCACAATTTGCATGGGCATGTTTGCATTTTTATTTACCCCTCTCCTCCTTCACCTTCCTCTCTCATCTCTTTTGTACTCTTCTCCCATCTTTCCTGCGCTCTCTCACTCTTATTCTCATGCCTCATAGAATTTTCTTGGCTCCTGTGCTTTCTCATGTTTTTTTCATCTCACTTTTTCTCACTACACCTTTTGATTCTCGTCTTCCACGTTCCTCTATACTCGGTAGGATTCGCCCTTTTCGGCATTTTGCTGGACTTCAAATTAACGAAGGAGCACGGCTCTCATAGTTTCACCCCACCCCCCCCCCCCAACCGGAGTCCATTAACGTGAATAATTGACGACTGCTGTATGCAGTGTGTCCGTGCATGTGGAATGGAGAGCATTACAGTAATAGCGTCATAAAAATGTACACTCCGCCTCATCTTCTCACTCCACCATCCGTTGGCTCTCACCTTGTCTCTACCCTCCCTCCACGTTTTTCCACGAATTAATCACTTGTCTCATCGACCTGCCGCAAATAATTGTCGCCGCTAATTATGGAATCCCTTTAGATTTAGTGTGCTATAATTTGTTTTTGTGTGTTCCCATCATGCTTATGGTGTATTGTTTTATTTTGCCTGCCATATTCTTCTCAAAATATGCATGTATGTCTTTGTCATCCAAAGATTTTTGAGAGGGAGGGAAAACAAAAAAATAAAAAGCAAGCTGAAGGCCTTAAAAACCTGTGAAATGCTTAGATATAGCAATCGCCTGATTGGTCATTCCAAACCGGGAAGTGCGCCTGTGAGTTACCTCCCACTGTTGATGAGTTTCTAACCAACCAGCCCAGGCATCGTTTCCTCACGGCTTCAGATTACGCATAACCCCTGAACTCTATCAGTGTCAAGGCGACGTTTCTGTGTTGCAGTGTTAATGACAGTAAACGTTCTTGATCCCCTGTGGGGTACTCTAGAATCGGATGAGTTTATGTAACCATGACAGCTGGTCACGTTGGCATCCCTGTGCACAGTAGTTGCTATTTAATCCTGCTGATCTTGTTTCCCTGGAATGTGACCGTCTTCTCGTGAGCTTTTCAGTGCTTTGAAAATAAAGAAAAAGAAAAGTGGAATGTCTGGAAAAGAGAAGGTATAGCAGCGTGCATGTGTTACTTAACCCCCCTCCCCCTCCAAAAAAAAAAAAAAAAAAAGTTGATTGTGCTTCCCTGCATTGTGGAGCAACTGTGCTTGCTTGACTTGTAGTAAAATGCAGTTAACTTTAATACGATGCAAACTTGTGCCATTTTGTTAAAGCATTCATCTCTGAATAGATTGTGCATGAAAGTAGAAACTCACTTTATCTGTTAAGTGCGTACAAACACACACACACACACACACACAAATAATGCATATGGCATTGATATGTGGTAAGTTTGAAGGACTTTTGATGCAAGGACTCACTGTACTTTTGAAATCCATTTTTATGTGCATTTATGAATAAGTAAATGAAGAAGAAATATTTTCATTTTCTATTTTGCTGTTAATGCTCATGCATATTCCAACAGATGTGCTCAGTAAAATTTTCTTATCCTTTTCTGCATTCTGTTTTTAAGAGTGGAGCCTTCGGAGATATTCCATAAATTACTTGGTAGAGGACAGAGGGAGCGGTTTAATGTCAGAATAGCATTTCCCATGGCGTAGCACTTGGGGGGGGGGGTATTTTACTTGAATACAATGTAATGCTGTGACTTGTGCATGATCTTGTGACATGGCAGACATTGTTCATGAGAAAATTGGCTGTTTCGTTGACATCATTTATTGTAGAGCACAAATTGTTTGTATCCTATATTCCATCGCAGTCGGAATGGAATGGATAATCCCAATACACTGCCACAGTAATAATGGTGTAGGAACAGTCAAGAATTATGAGCAGAATATGCAGAGTGTCAAAGCAGAAATACTAACGCTGTTAGCATGAATCATTTGAGAACAAGGAATTAACAAATGGCAGAAATCATTTACTTGTCAAAAGAAAAGCTTCTAACTCACACATCATGTTTTCATCATAATCATACTCTAATAATACTTTAAATATTGCAGTAAGCTCTCATTCTCATCTTTTCTCTCAAATTTTCTCTTCAATTTTCCTCCTTTTTTCCCTTTCCTACTACTGTATATACCCACTCATCCCTTTTTTTTAATATGTATGCTTTTTTCTGACAATATCCTTGTGCCATTTGTTTCTATCATTTCCTCCTATATTTTTGTTCATCTTTTTCTTCTATCCTGTGGTAATACTAATATCTTCATCATCTGTGAAATTTTACCCCAATCTTTAATGGCTAACATATCTTCCCTATTCCTCCATTCTTAACTTATTTGCCCCCTCTTCTTGCGCTTTGTCATCTTTCCATTCTCTGTTATTTCCACTTAACCTGCTACATTTATTCTACGTACTGTTTACAACATATGTTCCTCCCATCTTGAACATAGTAACTTTTTTTTTTCATTTCTGTATTCTTGATTCTTACTGTGTTTTGTTCCGTCGTCTTATACCTCCTCTAACTGTGGTTACTTTCCACCCCGTGTAATTTGTGCGTTCTTGTGAGCCAAGGCTCGGATCATCACCATCATCTTATGTTATTTTAATCTTAATACTCATAAATTATATCATCCTCTCCAAGAATCTTGATTTATCCTATCACTGTTCTCATCATTATTACTCCTTGCCATCATTGCATCCATCCTTCTCCTTTGCTCGTTCTATCTCTCCCTCCCTTGCTCTTCTTCTTTGTATCTATCTATCTATCTATCTATCTATCTATCTATCTATCTATCTATCTATCTATCTATCTATATATCTATTCATTTATCTATCCATCTATCTATTCATCTATCTATCTGTCTGTCTGCCTATCTAACCCCCAACAACCCAAAAAAAAAAAATTAACGCTCCCTACCTTTATCTCTCTTTAATCCACCAATTCTAGGCCACCTTCCCCCTGGACCAAGCACCAAACCCCCTCCCTTGACCGTGGTTTCCTCCGCTAACAGCAAGGCTAACCGCACCACTGCTACCGTAACCCCATTCAGCCAATCGGCCAGTACCGTCACCGTTACCAGTGGCAACGGCGGTGCAGGCACCAACCAGGCGTTGGCCGCCACCCGCACCTCCAGCTTCGCAGCTGCCCTGCGTAAGCTGGCCAAGCAGGCAAATGACAATGGTAAGAAATAATCAAAGTATCGAAGCATTCAAACAAACAAACAAACAAACAAACAAACCAAGAAATGTGATGCCCTTAAAGCTTGCAGTCAGGTGAGATGAAACTTTTTTTTCCCCCTTATGCACTTGTTACAGCCTTTTTCTTGCTGGTATCATCAAGCCGTGTGTGCCAGCATTTAGTAATGAAAGAGCATCTACTCCATTTGACATTTTGCCCTTGCATAATAATGTCCTCCGTGTGAATTTGGTAAGTTTGCTGTTATGAAAAGAGCTAACGATGTTGGGATGGAATGGTAGAAATCGTTGAAGATGGCACGAACTGGCACTAGAAGTTTTATTTGAGTGTGTCTTGGATCTTCATGACATGATGTTGGGGTGGGGCACCTTGTGCACAGTGCTTGATGAGTTGGTCCAGGGGCCACATCGATACTTGTTCTCACTAATGCAGAGATCAGGGTGGCAATGCTTACATGAACTGGCACAGATTGCCTTGAAGTGTAATACACATTGCCTCTGAGTACCAGTATCCCTGTTATCAAAACAGATGTTTGGCACCGTCCAGCCATGGTTTGTGTGGTCACTCACATTTTCTATTTGCCATGTCTGTCATGTGATATAACAAAACTGTTAAGACAATGATTCGTGTCTGGAAATTTGAGCCTTAATCCCCCTCCGCTGCTATGCTAATCACAATATGCCTCGTAACTATGGAATGGCTGTGAAACAAGCCCTGTGTACAACAATACATTGTGACAATAACCAACCCCTCCCCTTGTACCCCCTCCCCTAGACAACTGTAGATGGCATATTTGCCCCATATTTTTCATCTGAAAATTTTGCTGAGATTTTGCTGAGGTGATAACAAAGTGGCTTGACTTTTAAAAGAAAAAGGGTAAGAGCTAACCTTCTTTCTGTCACAGTGACCTTTTACTAGATAAACCCTTTACTGACACCTATTTTTCACAAAAGAAGATGAGCTAGCCTATAAAGTGGAAAAAAAAAACCCCACTGGCAGTCATTGAGGTCAGTACTTCATCTTCGCTCCTTTTCTCAAAACAAAAAGACTTTTTTTAAAAGTCACAACCTGCAATCAGTGCAGTTGCCATGGTAACAGCCAGGCATCAGCCAATCAGGTATGAGGATGCACATTGCTGCAATGTTGTAAAGTCTGTAAGGATGATACATCAAAACAGTTATAAATGTCTCTATCAAATGGGACTTGAATGCGACCCTGATAAAATGTTATGGAGTGCTCAGTGTAGAGCTTGAATCTGACTCTACGTGAGTGAGATATGATGGCAAGATTGTTTGTGAAGTCAGACATTCATCGAGACATGTTCTGTCCCTGAAATCACCTCTGTGTTGACAGCAGTGATAATTGTCAAGGTTTTGAAGGAGTATTGCAACACATCAGGGGGGTGTTTCATCAACGTTTGTCGGCGCTGACAACTTGAATCACCATAGTAACGGTCAGTGACCAGAGCATCTCGGCCAATCAAAACCAAAGATTTTGCTGAAATTGGTCAGCGCCGACAGTTGTCGGCACTGACAGGCGTTGATGAAACACCCCCCAGGTCCCTGTTTCACTAACTTCAGCCAGACAATGTATATACCCAAAGCTGGGATAGATTCAGATCTGATCTAGTTTGGAAGGATACATAGGAATTCAAGATGTAGGCCTTTTCTAGAATATGGCAGGATGGCTTAGTAAAAACAGTTTTTAATTTCTGAAAACTGATTGATCCCAAAGTTCTCAGTAAGATCCATTGAATTGACCGTAGGATTGATTTTAGAGCTTAGTGAAACAGCCCCTGGGCTTTGTTTCATAAAAAGATGTACTCTAACCTGAGTCAATAATTCAAACCTAAGTCATGTGATGGTCATTCAGCATTGAGTATTCAGAGATTTCTATTAGATATTCTGACGAATAGGATCTAAACTTTTCTGCAACAGGGCCCTGGGGGTGTTTCATGAAGCTGTTCTTAAAGTTATGAACGACTTAAGAATGACTGGTGATCAGTTCTTGTGCTGAATTATTGAAATTCTAATAAGTATAGCACATCAGAACTGATCACCAGTCGTTCTTAAGCCATTCGTAACTTTAAGAACAGCTTTATGAAACACCCCTGGTGTATTCCATGACAATTATATTTCTTGTCACTCTATCCTGTATATTCTCAATAATTGTTGCATACATGTACTGTAGTGGCATCATCAGCTCATCATTTTGGTACATGTGGTTGTGACTGATTTTTTGTTTTCAAAAAAACATACAAAATTATGTTCAAAATTTCATAACATTTTTGAGATCATCTGATCCCAGTTAAACTTTCACTCTTTTGTTTATCCAAGTGTGAGTGTGCTCTTTTTATTAAAGTCAGCTTGAACAATAACAAAACAAAAAACATGCCTTCATTCAGCTTAGTTGAAAGATAATCTGAGTCATGTTTTTCTACAGAATACCCCCCCCCCAAAAAAAAAGTGTTATTATTCCACTGCTTAGTGCAAGGTATATGGTGTGACTTCAGTAAATTGTCCTCGTTGTGGTTCCAGCCCTTGTTTATCTCATTTCTGTCATCCCAGGAGAGTAATGATTGTAGCTGTATTTGTATTGTGCTAGCTGTGATTGGGTTTTGGGGGTATAGAGCAAATATGCATTGCAGATTAGTTGTGGTGGTTGTGCTGTGGTAATGAATCGGGAGTTTAAAATCCTGCTTTGTTGCCCTGATAGACCTCAGCCAGGAATAGTCATCTTACATTGATTTCACCTCAGTTATTTAGCAGAAAATGAATGAAACTGCCCACTAAATTAGAAAAAACAACAACAAACAAACAGTACTTTGAACGACAAGTTGAAAATGAGTAATAAATAGACTCGATATTGAAAGTTTGGGTATTAAACCCAGTAAATAGGTTATATTGTATGCATGATGGGCCTTATTGTTTTACCTACTTTGATCACGCATTTATATGTATATACTATGTTTTGCTGGATAATCAAATGAGATGTCATAGTTTTGAACATACCCATACAAAGGTGCGTATGTAAATGTACATACAACGTGTACATACCATGTATGCATACATACATACATACATACATACATACATGCATGCATACATACAGTGTTTATTCATACATACATTCTTATATGCATACATGTAGATATGTGCACCCATATACTCACATTATGCATGGTGTGAATACATATATATGTATTTATGCATGCGAATGTACATCTGTGTGCTTGTGTTTGTACTTATGAAACAAATGGAAAAGGAAATGAAACTAGTGAGCATAGTTCCTGCAGGTCCTCTCAGACTACAGGGATGGCTGGGCTGTCCAGGGTGTAATGTTACCACACCGAGCCAATCAACATTTATGGGTCGTCTCATTTTACACATCCCTGTTCGACTCAAGCATTTGGAGCTTCGCCACGGCCAATCCCCGGCTTGAAAGCGATGCACAGGGGCACCCCATCCAATACGTGGAAAGAATCGATTCTCATTTTGGGTAGCATATCGTCCAATTCACAGCATGTTGTCGTCTTTTGGTGGCAGGCTTTTCTGTGTGATTATTGCTGAAAATGTTGTACATCTATGTTACAGGCAAGATGATGCAAGAATAGGTTTTAATTGAAGTAAGAAAAACAGAAAAAAAGAGAAATTGTTCAGAGCAGGCATTCTACATTTAATGCCTCTTCTGCACTAAAACAGACCATGAGCTTGAAAAGGAGTTTTACTCTGACCCTGAGATTAGCTCTCGTTTCTCTGTACAACTCTTCGTCTGCCCCCCCCCCCCCACAATTTTTTGTCTTTTTTGGTCTAAATATTCTCATTATGCTTGCACTCCTTATGTGGTCACACTGGATGTGAGAGGTTGTTATGAGAGATTTTTGTCTTCAGCCCCTGCAAGATGCTACCTCATAATTGTTTTCTAACGGTATCGGCCCATCACCACTGACAATAGCCATGATGGGAATGACATGCCTCCTCAGAGAGAGCACAGCAAGAGCGTTCACGTAGCTGCTTCTCCTAGATTACCCTCTTTATCATCAGTCATATCCTCCTTCTCTCTGCCAGCCTCATATGAGATTCGATGTGCATTGTGATTCTCTCTGTGGCTGAGGAGGGTGGGGGGAGGCGTCACAGATCGTACAAACCTTGGATTCATGGCAGAATGTCTGCGATAGCCGTCATTGTTCATGCGTGCTGCATGCATGGCGTGGTGGTCAACACATTCACCGCGGAGAGCGTCACCTCATTGAGGGTGGTGGTTTCCGTGTAGAAATGCAGATTGTGCGGATCGGTCTACCAAGGTTTGCCGTGAGACTCCCAAACCATCAGGGGTGCAGTGTGTTCAGAAGGGAAGAGGCTGTCTGTCAGTAATCTCCAGTCTGTGTTGCCTGGGGCAACCCCATCACTTCAGATGCAGATGTGAATGTAGTGGGAAGGATTACACACGAAGATGTCAATGTTAGTTATGGAAAATAAAAGAAACAGAATAAAAAGGATATGAAAGGAGATACCCTGTGTGCTGTGGTGTATGTTTCTCTGAAGATACAGTGATGAAGAGATGTAGCCATATTTCTACATGTCTATAGCTAGATAGACAGATAAGTAGGTAGATTGGTAAATAGATGAATAAATAGATATGTATATAGATATGAAGCTTTATGCCTTATGAAAGTGGATGTATGCAGTCATGTAGACAAATAGGTATACATATATCCCTGTAAGAGTATGCATGCATATTTGTATTTGTGGGAATTTTAAGAGAATAGAATGTATTTTCTGTATCATATTCCTTATTGGTACTTAATAGCCATTTGTGGTAGTCGAGAGCTCCATTAGTTTTTCAGTGTTGCAATGGTTGTCCCCAAGATATCCATTATCAATAGCATATGATAGCAAGGATGAACAATCATTTATTTCAGCCTGGATTCAAGTGTTTTCATGCAGAATACAATGAGGAAGTATGAACCGTACCACCCAAGATGCTGAAGGATTATATATATGTTGTCTCACTGCGTAATTGATACCAGGAAAGCCATCTCTCAAGTCCTGAGTCATACGGAAAGAGATATTTTGGATTGTATCACATACAGCTTGACAACACTCACTGTTGACTTTGAATCACATTATTGTTTGTTTGCTAAATTGTTTAAGATTTGAAATTGTGCCAGTCATCTTCCAAACACTCCCCCCCCCTTCCCCCCCCCCCCAAAAAAAAAAAAGATGGCAAAAATGTAAAGTCATATATGAATAAAGATCAATAAATTCAGATCAGTGAAAAAAATCAGTAAGTTTAACAAAAAGGAATTTAAGAATAATCACATATTTGTGAAGAAAGAACTATCCCTGTTCATTTCCTGCAATTCCTGTTAGAGGTATGATGGTCTCCAGATATACTACTCTCCATGCTGTGAGATTGATGACTGTGCGGTCTTATGATGTGGGCTCTAATGGACAGGTTATTAGGTGGGTGAGAGCAGATAATCAAGACTTCTTGATGGAGGCTTTAAGGTGTGACCATCATTAGTTATCAGAAAAATTGAAAAAAAGGTAGAAAGTGGGGGAGTGGAGGGGGGCAGGGAGAGTGTGTGTGTACCTCTTTGTGCTTTCTTTGTTCTTGACAGGTCTAATTACCTCCTGAAGGAACCCTTTTTCTCTGCCCCCTCCTCTTCCTCCTCCTCCTCTTCTCCCTTGCTCATTTACTCTTCTCCTTCTTGTTTCTCCATCAAAAACCCAAGACTGCCCAAAGTGGGGCTCTTTGAACCATTTGGTTGGGTTGAGCCACTCCGTACACAGCGATGCAGCCAGCCCCAGGCAAAATAATTCATTTATAGGGTGGAGAGTAAGAAGACAGAGTGTAATCAGGCCTTGTTGGGATTCAAACACTGAACAGAATGTGTTATCCAAGAAAATACCCGCTCAGATTAATGCCTTTAATGACGCAGAGGGAGAAATGCTTTGCTGGATTGGGGGTAAAAGAGGTGGGTGGAAGACTTACGATGATAATGAGGGATAATGGCCTTTGTTTCATATCAGCAGCTAGATCAGCAGTTTCAAGAGGGCCAGGATTTTGTTTCTACTCTTTCTTCGTCAGAGCACAAGTAATTGAGTCAATTATCATCTTTTTAAACGGGGCGATATGCATTTATGATGTCTGCAAGCAATATATTGAGAGCCAGGTCGTGTTTTCAGTGCAGCTCAGGTGACGGGGGGGGGGGGGGGGGGGGGGGGGGGGAGGGGGGGGGACTTGGTGTAGGTACTCAACTGACAAAGTGCATACGTCAGAAAATTTATGTGAGTGTATACGTCATAAAACGCCAGTGGCAATCGAGCAGACTTTTGCTAGGCAGAGGAGAGCAACATACTCATGTTGGCAGAAGCATCATTTAAAGGAAGAGGTTATGATACTTGGTTTATCAAGAAAAATATCACTTGTGTCATAGCCATTAAATGTGCCCTTTTACACATTTCAGTACTCGGTCTTTGTATGTGTGCATATGTTTGAGGTTGAATGCATTGCCTACCCAGTATATGGAATGGATTGTGCCAAAAAGGCATATTGCTGGGCCTATACCACAATTTGCATCTGTGTCTTTCTTAGCCTCAAATATCACTTGATAAGCATTTCTTTGTTATTGTTAATGATGCTGGCAGGATCATGTTTTCTTTCATTTTTTTCTTGTTTATTAATTTTTTAGAGGGGGTATGGAGCCTTGGGACAGACATAGGGAAGGGAGATGGATCCAAGTGGCGTAACCTTCGAAGCTGTTATGGGAAATGTTTGGATGTGGAAAGACATAGATCTTATGACAGTATGGGGTCTGAACATCAAGGCTAGGGGGAGGGGGGATGAGTCAAGGGAAGATAAGAGTGTCCCTCCAGGATCGTGCCACCTGAAATTAACTGCATCAAAATAATGGCAGATTAGAAGGAGCCCGGTGCACGGTCACGCACAGGCAGCATCGCGTTGACTTCACCCAGTCGATGGTGAAAATGTTTTATGGAAAAATGGCGAGGGCGCACTTAAAAGATGCTTCTCATCCTCTACCTGTGCCTCCATCTCTCCTGTTTTGTCTTTCTCTTTTTCTCATATTGGTCCTTCTCTCTATCCATCCTTCTCTCTATCATCCCTTAGTATATATCTTCCTCTTCCATCTGTCCATCTCCTCTCTCGGATTTTTTTTTACTCCTTCCACCATCCGGCTTTCTCTCTTACATTCTTTTATCTGTCTTCCATTCTATCCATCTTCCTCGTTCCCTCTCCAGTATATATCCTCCACATCTCTCCTACCCTCAATCTTGCCCTCTGCCACACCTTGCACATTATTGCCATCCAATATCTTTCTTCCTCCCTACACTTCAGTTTGAGGGTTTTTGACTAATTCTTCTGTCACCATGCCCTTATCCCTCTCCCTCTCTTTTCCCTTCCCTTCCCTTTTCCTTTGTCATGTTTTCTCTCATTTATTCCTATCCACCTCCTCCTAATCTCAACAGTACTCTTCTCTCTCTCCTTCATCTTGTCACTCTATAGAAGCAGGCAGACTTTTTAATTTGATATCTCCGCACCGTACTTGACTGTCCCATAATATAATCTGAATATGCTCATGCCTGATCTATCCACTTCGTTTTTTTCCAACTCCATGGGCTGGTGCTAAGGAACATGTTATGTTAAACAGAGCATACCATGTGTAGGTATTCTCTGTTGATAGGGTGTTATGAATGTTGAGTGGTCAGAGTTGAAGTCAGCCAAAATTACAAAGACTTCCAAGTTGACACGTGCATGGTATATCTATCAGATATTGTCGTAGAAGAGCTTTATGTATGTACGTACTTGAGAGATCTCTACACTGCTTCCTCCAAATGGTGAGATGGCTTACTAAAACAGGAGGGTTATGAAGAAAAACGATATAAAATCGAGAAGAGGGAAGATCCTAATTGAGAAGTGCTTACGCATGTCAGTCATCTCCGTACAGGTTTACGAGGGAAAGTATAAAGTTTCCTCGGAGGAAGTTAAGAGGCCAGTGAAGGAAATAACATTCATTTTTTAAGAGCATCTCCGTAAGGTCATAGACCAAGTTCAGTATACCGGCTGTTACTAAAGAACTTGTCCAATGAGCATGCCCATCTTGTGTTGATGGTAGCTGTCAGGTAGAACCTGAAGATGATGTCACTGACAGTGTTGTGCGCAGATAAAGTGCAGGTTATAAGAACATGATGTTTGAAGCCCTCTTCAGAGATCAGAGAACTCCAAGATTTGCCATATACCTTCTTAGAAACAGAGGATTTCAGCACTTTTTGAAGTCATTCATTGGTGGTTTTTCAAATGACATACAGTAGAGAAATTGAGCATGGATTGGAAGAAAATTATTTCCTTTTCATTGATGTCCAATGCCTCAAATGATTTCCATTTCGTGAAGTGATTTCCGTGTTTTGCCCAAGAGGGAATCTTACGGGCTAAAGAAAGAAGGAACACGCTCAAGTGCTCACGCACAGATGCCACTTGCTAATGGGAGACACGCATCATCTCAGATGTCCTCTGGTTGCCATGGAAACAATCTCACTCTCACTAATCTCTTCCTCTCTCTCACTCTCTGTCTCCCTCGAGAGATTCCATGTCCAAGAGACGAGCAAACGACCATGTGCAGGCCATATTACAGTCAGGTTGGAACGGCGTGACGATCCCTTGATGAGGAAACTAATGAAGGATAATCATTGTTCGGCTGAAACATTTAAAGGAGAGGTATCTTTTGGCACCTCACAGCACAGATATATTTTAGTTGACAGTACTGGCAAAGAATCTGTTAAGACTATCAATGTCTAGTGGGTGAAGTAAATTAATAGCACACTGTTTTATTTAGATTGATGGTAGCCTGTCATAGGTTACCTCCCTTTCCAGAAAGGTCATTGAAGAGTTACAGCCTTTTGATTTAAAGGGCTATGACAATATGTCGTCACTTGTGTTCTGATCGAGCCTCTCTAATTGACAATATTGTTTTAATGGCAATACTTTCATCATTAATCACAACCAGTCTTTGTTTCCAAGACTGTTTTCTGTAGAAGATGGCCATAAGAAAGGGGTCAAGTCAAGCATTGAATATTTGATGCACTTTTGATATGCATTGGTGCTTTCTTTGGAGGTGTGCATGAAAGGAAAAAAAGAGGAAAGGTTTCTATTTGTGACGTAGTTGCCCAGCATACCTCTAAGAGAACAGCATCAAAGTGCATAGTAGGCAAAATTGAGAAAAGAGAGGGAGATGAGAGATAGCTAGAGAGAGAGTGGTCGGTGCGGGCGCTACGGCCATTATGTACTGACGGACAGCGGCAAATGTGACACCTTTGGTTTCGTTCACATTTGCGGAGAGGAAATGAATGCCCGGCGCTCTCCTTCGGAAATTATGGCAGCTCCACTTTGCGCAGGAGGCTTTGTACACAAACCCGTGTTTGCTCTGATGCCGAGTCCGTGCCTGCGGATCAATCAGTAACCACTGGCAGATCTCTGTGTATACAGAGAGCATCTCACAGCTCTGTCCTCCGCCTTTCTCGATGCTCTCCTCGTCATCTTCATCATCATCATCATCCCCACTGCCTTTCTTCACCAGCCACTCTCACTTGTTCCTCTCACTCTCTCTTTCTCTATATCTTTCTATCTTTATGTATGTTAATATGTACATCTCGTACATTTATATACATGGGTTTCATAAATTACTGATGTTATAGGATGTCTTAGGATGCCAAGTGTAAAGAAGTTTTAATTTTTTTTCTCAGCTTTATTGCCCTATATAAGCTTATGGATGAATAAAGAAATAAACATAAACAAAAATGTAGAGAATAAGAATATAGGACAGGTATGCTCACATTCTCATATCTCTCTTCTCTGTTACTTACTGTTTCTGTTGTCTGTTATATCTCTGCCCCCTTAATTTCTTTCTTCTTCCAGTAACCTCTCAGTCATTTACAAATCTCTCTTTGGGTCGTTTTCTGGATTAATATATTGTAATTCAGCATAAAATGTTGCAAAGTTTTCATTTGGAAAAGAAAAAAACCTCATCAATACATATGGCCTACCCTTGTGTCATCGGCATATACATAGATATGCTCAGTTTCTTAAGTCTCTTTCTGTCTTCATCTTTGTATGTATTTGTCTTTCTGTCAATTATAATTGTCAATAGGCATTTCTATCTTTATGCTCATGGTTCATGTAGTTTTGTTTATGTTCTAAATCTCTGCTACATTTCCACTTTGAATATTTCATATGTCGGTACTCCTAATCACTCTCAAGTTTTCCCTTCTCTCCGTCATCAATATTTCTTGTGATAAAACTCCCCAGGCTGTCTCCCTCAATATTACATTTGTTCTTGCCCATGTCTGATTGGGTCCACGTCTGATCGCATGATTTCAATCCATCTTACCTCTGCTGTTGCCATCAACCGTTTGCCCTTGGCATTGGCTCTTTCTGACGATCGATGATTGGACTTTATTCCCTTTTTTCCTGGCTGTGTATCCCTGCAACAACATTGCAGCAAAAGCGAGATGTAGCGGAAGTTTTAAGAAAACAATCGTGCTCATGCCGTGAAAAGTGATAGTGTGTGAAGGGAATCAAGAGTTGTTGTTTTTACACTAATCCCCGTTGCATTGAAAGTAAACTCATTTGTGCAATTTGTTGTGAGTTAGGATATATGGAAGGCTGATTGATTCCAGAAATTAAAAAACAGAAAGAACGAAGAGGAGTAATTTTGTGGCGAGCGAGGTGGGAGTTATCCACCCACGAGCAAAATCCTCCCACGCTGTTGGAGAGGGTAGCAAGTCCCTCATCACAGCTGTGTGTGTGTGTTTGTGTGTGTGTTTGTGTTCGTGTGTGAATGTCGTCTGGCTGTCCGTCGCTTGCGCGTGTGTCTGTCATAGAGGGCTCCGAGCAGGAGATTTAGCAACCTCAACGGGCGCAGTTGTCGCCTCCCAACCAACAGGCCGTACCGGGAGTCAAACACGTTGAGTGATTGGAGTGAGGATGGAGTAGGGGGATGCCTGAGTCGCGAGCTGCTATTAATGCAGGTGGAAGTGATGGTGGATGTGATTGGTGGTACCGATGGTATCTGGAGTAGGTGATGAGGATAGTGATGAGGACAAGCAATGTAGATGCTGCTGGTCATGATAGCAATGAAGTGTGCCAGCGATGATGATGATGATGGTGATGATGATGATGATGATTATGATGATGATTATGATGATGATTATGATGAGGTCATGATGATGGTGATGATAAGATAAAGACTCTGTAACCATAACTTCCAGTGTGATGATGATGGGGAAGAGAATGATTATAGAAGACATGGTAATAAAAATGTTGATGAAATCAAATGTTAGAAACATAGCTGCATCGATGTTGACGGTGATAATGATGAGATTGGTATGGCTATGTTGTTGTTGGGGGGGGGGGGAGGGGGATATGTTATATATTCTGATGTGTTTGTAGTATACTTTGTCACAGGGAATGCAGTAAGCCTAACTCAGTTGTAAGATTTGTTAGGATTAATCTCTGTGTTGTCAAGTAAGTAATCTATTTTACACCACTGTGAAATGTATATGTGTGTGCTGTAATGCTGGAAATGCTGTATGTAACCAAGGTGATTCCATCATAGTATGTACATGTAGATATGTGATTGTAACTGATAGCAGCCAGCCATCACATCCACATCCAACATCTTCTGTTCAGCCATCTCATTTCTGTCTAATCATACATCTATCTCCACATATTTCCTTCTCTATCTCTTTCTCTAGGTTATCCTTTTTCTTTTCCAATCCCACTTTTGCTTTCTCTCTTCTTTTTTATATCACTGTTAGACACTCCCAGACACACACACACACACACACACACACACACACACACACACACATACACACACACAACCAACAACAGCAACAACAACAACAACAATTGATTCATGCTATTCTTAATATTTTTGTATGTCTTTCTGTCTGTTGTTGCTGCCATCCAGGGCCAGATGAAATCTCGCCACGAGCCTCACCAGCCAGCAACACACGCAGCTCAGCATCCACGCCCTCCAAGTACCACCTAGGGCCCTCGCCCCTCATCGCCCCGCCCACATCCAGCCCCCCAGTGGTCACCATCGCCCCAACTCACACCACCGGCTCCACTCTCGACTCCCGAAGGGTACGTCAGAAAAAAGAGCCAACCATGGCCGGGTTCTTTTGCATGACGAACATTCTCGTTTGTGAATGTACTTAACAAGCAATGTTGATGCCAGTTATTGTACCTGTTTTCATCTTAACTCGTTTAAGATCAGTCCCGAGTATACTCGGGCAGGTGTCTGTTGAAAATGTGTGTTGTGGTAAAATCTGTCCGTCCTCAATGGGTTAAACCAAAGAAATCCAGTTCAGCTGTTTAAATTGATGCAGAGGTTTATACTCCAGTGGATTTTTTTTTTTTACTTTATTCTTTGTTTGTCATAAACTGCAATCTGAGTGGCAGTTTTAAAACAGAACACTTGAGGCAGTTTTAAAATGGAACACTTAAGGATTTTGACAATTTCAAAAGGATGTTTTCGTAACTCTGGATATTTTTTCCTGCCCTTTTGTTTGTTGCAGCTTCTTGTTGTTGTTGGTGGGTTTTTCTTGGGTGGGGGGGGGGGGGGGGGCAGGGAGCAGGAAAGAGGACGAAGTGTAGGGAATGAGGAATGGGTCAATATTTTGCGTGATTGCCTCGGCGTTCCGCATGATTTACCTAACCAGTCCACCATGATATGGGCCTCGTTTTGCATGGCATATCCGGGCAAGGAAAATTGCCCGTCAGCGATGACCGGCAGCAGCTAATTAAGCAAAAGATGTGGATAGTGGCGTAATGATCTCGGTCATGCAGTACAAGTTTGATTCCGATTCCCGTGTTTCATTTTTTTATTCAAAGTTTGAGAAAGAAAAGCAGTCCTCTGTCTTATGGCACATGCTATGCCATTTGTGTTCTTCTATGATATTGTTGCCTCCCAAATCTAGCACTCTTTCACTCTATATTGGTATACTACATGCAAGTATCGTTAGATAACCTCTTGCTAGGTTCCATCGGTAGCAGGATTTGTTCATTGTCAAGCCAGCAGCCATCCATATAATTATGTGATGCGGGGGTCTCATCTGCATTTCTCTTTCCTCACTTCACTGTCTTATGGATTTTTATGGGTCTTGAAGTAATCTTACTGAATGGCTGTGGTGTCCAAAAAAGAGGAATTATAATAAATGCACGGATACGAAGGAAAATGGCAGGAAAGCAGTAAACTGCTGGTGTTACATGTGCCATGAGCAGCGGCCAGGCTGCATGATCATCCCCGCTTCAGAGCAAATTGCTGATGCAAAATAGCGTCGCTGGATTATATTACATCCGATGATGCATAGAGTCATGACATTGAGTTGGAAGTGTGGGTGTAAATTTATGGCTCACGTTTGGTGCTAAACATTTGATGGACATTAATGCCTCCGTAAATCAGCATTGAACAGCATCCCACCCCTCCCCTATCCACCTCTTCCCCTTACCCCATCCCTTAATTCTCCCTCTGTCAACCTTTAGAATATACCATGCCGCCAGAATGTCATTTGGGAATGCTTCTACAGAATTTAATCCCACTCTCAGATGCTGCCGTTCAGTTTACATCTGTTCTTCCTTTCAATATATCTTTCTCCTTTTCTCTCTCTCTCTCTCTCTCGCACACACACACACACACACACTCTCACAAACATACACACACACACAAACACACACACACACATACACAATATTTCAGTCTCTCAATCCCCTCATCTCTTATTTTGCATCCGTTTCCAAATGAGACATCAATAAGGCGTGCAGTGAGTGAAAATACCTCTTTTTTTTTCTTTCACCAACCCACAAGATCAATGGTTTGGGGTACGTACAAATCTGCACCCCCTCGGTATGCCAAAAATGAGCCCAAGCTTCGTCAAGTTCCTCCACTGAGTCTGTCTCCGAGTTGATTGTGGCTGGTTTGTGACAGATTGCCGTGCACTCTAGGTGTACTTTCTCGCTCTCGCCGGGAAAGGGTCACGTCGCTGAAGCACAATATATCCAGTTCCGAGCTACCCTTCGCTCACACTTGTGTAGCATTTAAGGCATCTACAATTACGATGTGGGGGTATTTGTCCTGGTTGCCATGCGTAATATCACCATGTGTGTGTGTATGTGGGGGGGGGGGGTGGAAATATTCCAGAGGGGTGAGACTTAAAAAGCATGCAAACAGTGCACCGGTTTGGACTGCGCTTTTTGACGGATATTGGGTCGGTTGGTTGCCGCGGCTGGCTGCACCCATGGCGATCAGAATCGTATTGACATGACACATTTTTGCAGTGTTTATTGTGAGTGGATTCCACAGGGGGCATTGTCACTATGAGGCAAAAATGAAAGTGACACAAGAATTTGCCAACTGTCCATTCCCTAGTCCCCACTGCAAAACCAACCCTTTGCAGTAAGGGCACTTGTCGTCAAATTTATCTCACAATTGATACTCTTGACTTCATGTTTTCTGAATTGGGAATGGCTTGTGGGTTGTTGGCTATTGTTCCAAAGAGAAGCATCGCCTTTTTGAAAAGTGAAACATACGCCACAAGTCTTTCTTGAATTGGGGTCTGTTGTGTTATCTTCCACAAGGCAATCATCCTATAGATGATCACGTTTTAAATCTCAAGGCGTGGATGAATGCAAAACACTGATGTATGCCATTACACATAAGGACAAAAATGTAAGCAAGGGAAGAATTAATTTTTGCATCCCAGGCTCATCCCCCATCCCTCATCTATAAGGCATGATGGAAAACTATAATTTTGCATAACCTTCAACCATCTAAAAAATGTGGGAATGACCTGTTAAGCAGATACTAGTAATATTTTACTGGTTCTCCGTTAAAGATATCTATGATATCAGTGGGCAAGGTTGCAAGGCTCGATAAATATTTGGTGTATTGTTCTTATTCACGGAAATAACAGTTTATAGGTGCATACATATTGTGTAGTAGTGTACATGAATACATACGAGTGGTGTACATACACTGTATGTGATCATATGATTACAATGGCTCCAGCATCAAACCTGTGTACTAACAACCACCTACATTAAATGACCACATTTCTTATTTCCCTTCAACAGTCATTTGAGACAGTTTTGACTGTATATTCACAAACATACATACATAAATACATACATACAAATGCACATAACATGCATACATTTATTTGTTCATTGTATGTGCCACATCTCTTCATGTAGGCATGACTGCAGTGCTTGGAGAGTACCAAACTTAACAGCAAAGCATGCAGTAGGTTTCCCAGAAGTATATCCCTCTTATTTTAATGATAATGATAAAAATAATAATGATGATGATGATGATGATAATAATAATAATGAAAATAATACAGATATTGTACAATTACATGACAACTTTCATGTTATATGATGTTTTGTAAATTATTGAAGTTAATCATAACTGGTAATAGCCTCAAATACCTGGTATTCCCTACTTCAAGATCAAAGGTTGTACTGCTCAATCCATTCAGTTTAATTTCTCTGTGGTCTTGTGGTTGGAAATGAGGATGTCTTGGTAAAGTGATGTCTCTTATTATATACATCAAACACACCCATACTTTGGGCCATACATGTCAAAACATGCTTGCCGTCAGGCATTATCATTATGACCAAAGGAAAAAAAAAACAAAAAGAGGAGAAATTTTGTGTGCATTTAATTCTGTGTACCATGTCAAATATTGATTCACATCAGCCATTGATTATTTCTCCGAAAGATGCATAAACCTTGACTCAGCTTAGATTGCTACAAGGACTTGATTAGCCATCAAGTCTGAATTATGCAGAGGCTCACATACAATGTACTACATTTTGTCCTCCTTTCTCACCCCTAAATGCAATCAGTGAGTTAACCTGTTTGGAATGAATATTGTGGAGACATCACATCAGTGATAGGGATGATTTTCTCATGTTATTTCCTTGTGTTGGCTCCAAGAAATCTGCGACGTTTTCTTACTAAATTACCTGGTATTTGTTCTTATCCTGTTCTTTCTAAATTTCCTCTGCTTGTGGATGCATATCCTCAAGAGAGAAAGAGAGAGAGAACGTCATCATTTGTAGACAATAATCTGTGTTCACTCTTCACAAATACACTCTAAGGGTCTTGCTCCTAATTCCTCTTACCGATGAATTGTGTGGGCGCCCAAGGGACGTATTATTGCATGTGAACAAGTAGTGTTATCTGGAAATCTAATAGGTAGATTGATGGTTTCTCGTCCGAGAACTAAATTGGTTTTGTAGTTTGGATGAGCACAGGCAATGGGCGAGCCGCGCCACTTTAAAAGGGTTTTTCCACGTCGAGCACTGTCAAATTGACATGCTGATAATATTTGTCATTACCCTGTGCTTATCACTCGTAGCCTATCTGCTGTCGTTTGTTGAAGGTTTATTACAGTCGTGTTTAACAATATCACTCCAACAGCCATCAACGTTCTGCCCGCTGGTTTTTGTTTTCAAAATGTTTGCCATCTCACTTGTTATCGTTTTTTTTTTTTTACCTTCTTTTCTTCCACAGGAGCTGGAGAGAAGAAGCCAGAGCAACTCAGTTGATCGCAGCCTTAGTCGGTCCCTACCAGGAGAGGGCGCATCGTCCATTTGGAGAGGAAAAGAGAGCCCTAGTCTTGGTCCAAGGAGGTATGAACATAGTCCAAAATAAAGTAAAGGAAGTACAAGTACATTGAACACTTTCTGACATCATTGAGGAGAGAGAGATTTCCATGTATCTCTTGGTAGGACTGCATTTGGTATAAACAAGGACTCAAAATGTACAGTTGAACCTCTCTTATCCGGCCTCCCTTTATCCGGATCTCTCTATTATATGGACGCAATCTCGCCGTGATTTTTTTTTTTTCATAATTTCGGGAGGAAAGGGGGATTCCCAACTCCTTGACAACTCCTACCCAAACACACATGAATTACATATTACTTCCAACATGATTAACATACATTACATCAAATTTCCTTCCAAATTGCTTACCTGTGGTACTACAATGGGCTACATCAGTACATGTGTATGTATATGTACATGTATAAAGCATTGAGTCTCCCGTATCCGGCCAAATCCCTTATCCGGATGAGCCCCGGTCCCGACTTGTCCGGATACGAGAGGTTCAACTGTATAGCTAAAAATACACCAAGACTTGACATGAAGAGTGTATATATCAGTGAAGGATAAAACATAAGATTGGTTGCAGCTGTGTCAGGCATTACAGCGTTCTTCAAGTGGAAACTTTAGCAGTATTTTGTGTTGTTGGAGGCAAAGGTCCCTCAAGATCGAAAGTCAACAACTAAAGGTAAATGCAAGATAGGACAAAAGCGTAAGATGTGTAATTCTGATTGGCCAACTGCCATTATTTTTGCTTGCTCGCTGAGTCCTGGAGAGTAAGCAAGCAGCAAAATCAATGAATGGCTCCTTGAATTAGTTCCATTCCTATGTATTAATTTTTTCTTCTCTCTCTTTGTAGACCACTCGCCCAACTCCCAAGCAAGTCGGAGGAAATGGCCGGGCGGGGCTTCCAGCCATATCGTGCTGGTGACGACCCCATCCGACCCCCAACCGCCACGCCCCACCACCTTGGCCCCTACGACACGGCCGCGATGGCCGCCAGCATCTCCTCCTACCCATTCCACCCGGCTTTCCTGACACCGGCCAACCTTCAGTATCCCACATTCAGGTGAGTGGCTGTTGGTCCAGAGTACCAGAGTGGTCAGCCTGAAGCTCCCCCAGAGGAACACAGGCCTGCTAAGTCTCCCCTAACCCTTTGTGCGCTCTGAGTGTTAATTAGCAGAGAAAAACCCATAGCTTCACTCACCCTGTCCAAAGCCCCTAGCATGGAAAGTTAACTTTGCAGGAGGCTCCCTGGAAGAATAGCTGTTGTGGTTGTCTTGTTTTTTTCTCTCTTATGTTCTGACAAGAGAATATATAAGCCTTCTTGGTATATGGGAATCATCGTTGCATTCTGAGATGCATGTAACACAGGAGAAACTTCCACGAAAGCTCTTTTGGATAATGTGCATTTCCCTGAAAGATAGATCAAAACAAAATGAAAATAGCATGTGCAGTCTCCATTTTTTTTTTTATAATGAAATTGTGTACCAAGTGTCATTTTTCGCAGACAAGCAATTAATCTGCACAGTAGCTTTTAGGGGTAGATACAGATGACTCTTTTTAGGCATAAAGCAGAGAGTGATATGTTCATGGAAACTTGCTGGTAACCAGTATGCAAATTATTTAGTTGAACTCGATTTTCAGGCTTCCTCATATACTTTATTTCTCACAGTATCTCCCTTCCTATTTCTACATTTACCTTTTTTTTTCTCTCTCTCTCGTTTTTGTGTGCATAATATGTCATTATATTCCCCTCATAGCTATCACCTCTATTGTATATATTTCAATCATACATCACACTGTTGTCAGATTTGGTTTTTCACGGCCACTATCTCATTATATTTCATTCTTTGTCATTCCGTATTTGCGTTTGCCTCTTTCTCATTCATTCATTTTTGAGCCTTCTTTGCTGATATGTCGTCTCTATCTGATCTTGAGTCGCTAGTATATTCCATCGATTCTCTTTTTCTTCTCTTTTGGGATAGTAAGATCGTTCCCACTCATTTTGCTTTCACTCTCTGCCACTCTCCCTCTTTCTCCTTGTTTCCTTTCCCTGTTGTTCAGTTTCTCCATGCTTGTTACTCTTCTTTTATTCATGGCGATTTTAAATTTTCAGGCGACTTGTTTTCGCCAAACTTGTCAGCTGATGTCACTTATTCCTCTCTTGCTCTCATCTCATCCTGTCTTCTCCCTTTAAAGTCATTATTTACCATTTGCAGATGAAACAAAAACCAGGCTTTAGTGCTTCAAAATAGTTCTAACATGTGAGTTAGGGATAGAAACAACCAATGTAGAAATGTTCCTCGGTATAATCAATGTTAAATATTGCTAAATATACAAAATGTGGAACAATAGTTATAAAGAAATTGTTTATAGAATAAACCATCTAGAGCTATGGTCTATTTAGAAAAATTGTGATATGGCCTTATATTTTAGGCTTCATTGCAAAATTTGTATATTATAGGATGTTTTGTGATACAACTGACCTACATATATGCATTGAATGTGATAATTCAAACATTTTTTAAATCACTCCTCGCAATCGTAAACAGCCCCTTTAAGCTTGTAGCAGAAAGGTTTTGAATTATAATCACATTGTGATCCATATAGTTGCATCTACCAAAACCCACCCCTCGTCTACCTCCATTCTTAATTTCCCACCCTCCCTTTTTTTTTTGGGGGGGGGGAGGGGGAATTCAAATCTGAAGTTTTCAAGCAAAGATAAATAGAATAAACCAGTATTCATGCTAGGAGATGTTGCAGTAGTTTCCTTTGTAAAGTTCATTTACCTCTGGATACATGCTACAAAAGTGCATCTTTCCCAGCACTCCCCCCCCCCTTCTCTCTCTCTCTCTCTCTCTCTCTCTCTCTCTCACTTGATCGTATCACGGTACAGGCAGTGTCACCAGCCCTCATTGCAACCAGGGCTGCCTGCTTGCCGTGTTTAATCGCCTGGAAATGAGTCTTGAAACTAATGCCATTCGGTGTAAAGACCCTTGAAAACGACTCAGCAACATTTCCGCGCGGCTGATTCCCGATTTGACAATGACACACGCAGAATGGAGTGAATAGCAAGCCCTTGTGTGGTTGTTTTCTTGTTTTATTTTCCTATTTCTCTCAACTTCTGTTTTTCAAGCACTAGAAGCAAAAAAAAAAAAATGTGAGCAGGTTTTTTTCCCACTTTATTTTTGCTCTTTCCCTCTCTTGCTCAAAAACTAAGAAGGCATTGATCTTAAATGCACCATTAAGATTTAGTGTGAAAAGGAAGGCATGTGTTCTGATGACTTAATACAGCAGAGATGCCAACGAATATGATTTTATAGTATACAATAAACAGAGTGAGATACAATAATACGACATTGCCTCTTGAAAGTAGGACTTATAAATCTATATATCTATTACCTATTCTGTCTCATGATTGATTTCTGGGTATTACTCCCAAGTACATATAGAGACACACATAGATAGTGCATGTTAGCTTGATGAATATTCATACAAAAAAAAATCTATCCTCTTCCGTTAGGATCCAGACAGATTTTTCATAACTTTCCCTCAGCTTTTGAATGGAAAGATGATTTTTCCCGTTCTTACCTGTCAACAATCCTTTGTATGAAATGAAAGATGAAGAGAAGGTGACAGGTTACACCAAAGATGTTGGTCTTAGAGAGTACCTGTATTATTAAAAAAACAGGTGTTAGAAAGTTATATACACTTAATCCCCCACCCTACTTCTCGCCCCATACGAGTGCTGTGTCGGCATGACTTCGCATAATTATAAATTTTGAGAGTGCGCTATTGTTGTTGTGGCCAAAGAGGAACGAGGAAGGCGGTTATAAGTAGAACTGTTGTTATCATTGTCTGCTATCTACCTCCCGGTGGCAGTCATCGCCATGACGATGCTTAGCCCTCCGAGTATGGTGCTGATGTCATCCTTGCCTTCGTTGTTCGTTCGTCACAGATGATGTGATCCCGTGGTTTATCCTCCAACAAACATCTTGAGGGAGACACAGACTCACTGCTTCAGTAACAGCCTGTCAAATTTGCTATCACATGTACTTTTTAGAAAGAGTGCTTTTGATTGTCTATATCATAATTAAAGTGAACAGTAAAAATGGTTCTACGTCTCTTTTCATAGCCACACTTATAAACTAACTTCTATCAAGGATGATAATGTTAGTGTTAATTACTGAGCAGTAGTAAAAGATTTTGTCAGACCCCCCCCCCCCTTAAAAAAAAAACAAAACCATAAAATGGAAAAAAAAATGTTGGGCATTAAGCATAAAAATAAGTATGGTTTACTGGTACTTTTATTCTTTTTTTATGTCACTGATACTTTCTTTCAGACACCACTGTAGTTTGGTTTGTTCCGGTGAAATGGATGTAAAGCTTGCCAGTGTATTTTGTTTGACATCCCAGATCTACAAAACTTGTCTGTGAACACAGGGTCAGAATGCTAACATGAAAGTCTCACCATGCCATGTGACATGGAAGTACAAAGAAACTGAATCATTGTGCTGAAGTGACTTGGGATTGAGACTTACTTTGAGCAGCCAAAGAGTGAAGAAATTGTACAGTTCTGAGGGAGTTATTTCTAACTCACTACACCCTGAGCTGAGATTTTGCCAGATATTTGCAGAGCTTGAGGCGGAGGTTTCTATCATTAAATCAATGTGCAAGGCTCAATATTCAATATTCCATTGAGGTGAACATTCCATTATTAGATTTTAGATATATATATCCCAGGCAAGGAATGATAGTGCAAATGCCAAACCAATTTTCAGCAGCTTTAAGTATTATAAGATTTATGGATCAAGTTGCTTTCTATTCTTAGTGGTGTCTTGTGCTTTGTCAGCTTGCTGCATCTTCTGCTTTGCAAAGGATTTTGTTCTTTTCTTTGGGCATGGGTGAAGAATATCCTTTTGAGCATGTCTAAAGAATATCTCTCTGAGTGTATTCCTGCATGTTTGATATTATGCCTCTGTTACGACCAAAATCACTCTGAGAATGATCGCACAAAAGAAACAATCAACTAATGTTCAGGCGGTTTATTAACAGTGATATTGTGGGTACAGACTCGTAATCGGTTTTCACATCAGTACAATAACGATCAATACAAACAATTACAACTCGGTAATAGAATCACTTACGTGCATTACAGTCCAAAATTTGAAAGCAAGTAACCCTTTGACAGTGTCCAGATACGATGTTCGATGCACCGATGAATGATCCGCGATGCACCGATGAATGATACCTCAGACGTAAATCCAGAGGCGCAGGTTGTGATAATCCTCGTTATTAATCCGGGGTAAAATCCAGGATATACGTCCACAGCGAAACGTGCAAAATCCAAAAGTTATGACGACCACGTCCAGTTGATGCGTTGAATGATGATTCACTTTATAATGTCCAGCAAGGAATCCAGCCCGTCACAGCTTTTGCCGTAATAATGTCCGTTGACACTAAATATGGAGTCTATCTCCAATGTAGGCAAATTAATTCTCTGCAGGCAAAATGTCTCCCAGGCCTTATCTCCACAAACACAGTTTGTATAGCAGGTCAGCAGGTAACACAGGACTGACTATAACAAGTCGCTTCAGAGCCAGAAGTGACGTAACTCTCAGAGCAGAGGTGTTGGGTACTCTGCCTACCTCAGAATTTCTCCTGCTTATATACTATCCATTCACCCCTTTCTAGTACATTCTGTAATTTTCTCCAACCTGGGGCCACATACCTGAACATACTAGCAAGTCCAAATTCCAGGAATCCTGGATGACTCACTGCCTAATATGTGCATAACATCATTGCCAAAATTAACTACCAATCACATTGGGTTACAAGGGCAGTGCCTCACTCAGCCAGCACTTCCTAGAATTTTCTGGAATGGGTGAAATCATTCTAGATTGAGTGAGCTATAATGTATTTCCTTTCACATGCATACATGTAGGGCCTACTGTCGCTACATTGTATACCATGTAGAAAATTCTCCACTGATCTGGTCAGCCTGTATGTAATATATCTATATCATATAGAATGTTCTCCACTAATCTGGTCAACCTGTGTACATACACATTAAACAACCATGCATACAGCCTTGATACATGTACATAACTACTTGTGTGTACATTTGTGACACCATCCCCCATAGGAAAAAGAAAGCCTTGCCGTAGCAAGGGTTTCTTTTACCTTCACAATTTCTCATTGTTATTTACAACGAATGTGAGGTAAAATCCAAATCAAGCAACCATAATCACATACTATCACATGCCTTTTGAATAGCTGCATTAATTCCATGTTCTCTTTTCATGGATACCAGTTACATTGATATTGCTTGGATTCTTAAAGCTTATACAATCATGTCCAACTGTTTTGCATACATTAATGGATATGCTAAACACATACATTGTAAGTGATATGCGGTGAAAACTTTTCACCCTTAACTTGTACCGTGCTATCCACTCTCTATGTCACACCAACTGACTTTCGGTCATAGCACTCTTTCAACATATTGACATGACGCATTCTCTGTTCTTTGCATCTGTCTGGCGTACTGATCACATAGTTCACATCATTGAGTTTCTTTTTGACACAGTATGGGCCACTGAACTTGGCTTTCAGTGGTTCACCTTGTATGGGCAGCAGTACAAGAACTTTGTCACCTGGTTTGAAGGTTCGGGCTTTGGCATTTTTGTCTGCCTTTCTCTTCATTGAATCTTGTGACACTTTCAAGTGTTCCCTAGCTACCTCACAAGCCTTTGAAAGCCTTTCACGAAACTTTGACACATAGTCAAGTAGGTGGACCTCATCATCCTCAGTCATGAATTTCTCTTTGATGAGCTTCAGTGGGCCCCTAACTTCATGACCGTACACCAACTCAAATGGGCTGAAACCCGTCGACTCATTTGGGGAGTCCCTCGTTGCGAACAGCAGGAAAGGGATGCCCTTATCCCAATCCTCGGGATACTCCTCACAAAATGCCCTAATCATTGTCTTTAGGGTCTGGTGGTAGCGCTCCAACGCACCTTGGGATTGGGGATGATAAGCTGACGACTTCAGCTGCTTCACACCCAAACGATACATCACCTCTTGAAATATGCCTGACATGAAATTTGACCCTTGGTCAGACTGCACTTCCTTGGGCAACCCATACCTAGTGAAAAACTGCACTAGAGCATCTACCACAGTCTTGGCAGTGATATTTCGCAATGGGATAGCTTCTGGAAACCGTGTAGACATATCCATGATTGTCAAGAGGTACTTATGACCCGACCTAGTCCTAGGCAAAGGTCCAACACAGTCAACTAGAACCCGACTGAATGGTTCTTCAAACGCAGGTATCGGAATCAATGGCGCCGGCTTCACTGAATGCTGTGGTTTACCAGCCACCTGACATGTGTGACAAGTCTTACAGAACTCAGCCACATCCACATTCAACCCTGGCCAATAGAAATGCCTCATGATCCGATCCTTTGTCTTTCTGACGCCTAAATGGCCGCCAACAGGTAACTCGTGAGCAATCCTCAAGATCTCACCGCGGTAACAGGGAGGGACAACAACTTGACGGACCACCGTCCAATCCTCATCAGCTGGCCTATGGGGAGGTCTCCACTTCCTCATCAAAATGCCATCTTTGACATAATAGCACTCAGGGACCTTTTCAGCCTCAGCCTCAGAACACGCCGTCTGAGACAAGCCTTTCAACTCAGAGTCTGCCTGCTGTGCTTCAACCAAGGAAGACTTGCTAAACAGCCCATCACTGTTAGCCTTGGAGCCTAATACAGCAACCCCATCGTTCAAATCCTTGAAAAAGGTTTCTGCCAACCAAACACCGGAATTCTCCTCCACATCAACAGAATCCGCATCATCTTGTACAGCTCTACGAGCCTGAGACCTAGTCACAACACAATCTGGGAAAATCCCAGGAAACTCCTCCTGCAACTGCTCAGTTTCAGCAACCACCACTGGTTTATCCGAAACAACTGGAGACGCAACCACCTTGTCCCCAGCCAAGTCATTCCCCAACAAAAAGTCAATGCCTACCATGGGCAACTCAGGAACAACTCCAACAGTGACAGGACCAGAAACTAGGTCACACTTCAAATCCACTCTATACAGTGGTACTGACATATAACTGCCATCAACAGTCTGAATCAAGACTTTTGCATTAACTGCACTATCCGGTGGAAAAGTCATACCACCATCCACCATCAATGACTGAGAGGCCCCCGTATCCCGCAGGATGACTACTGGTTTACCTGCCTCACCAGAAGTACATGGGGTCACCTCCCCATCAAACAAAAAGCTACGATAGCTCTCATCCACCTGCTTAGTCCTATCTTTGAACTTGGGAGATCGACTTTCAATGGCCTGTGTTTCACTGAACGGGACACTGTTTTCGGGTAGGACACTTTTTGACATGACAAATCCCATGTCCTTCTTTGTTTTGTTTTGCAACTTCCAACACTGTGACTTTACATGCCCTGTCTTGTTACAGTGAAAACATTTGATGACATTTGCACTTGTACTGGACCCTTTGTCAGATTGAGGCTTTGGTGCCGATGAAGTTTCAGAACTCGTGCCTTTTTCAGAACCAGCATTCTTTGGATTGCTCGACTGATTTTTGTCTCTCTTATTTCCAGAGAAATTCCTGAAAGGTGGTCTGTTGTCATTTCTGTGGGTCAGCTCATACTCATCAGCCATCAAGGCTGCTTTATGCAAACTTGTCACTTTGTGATCATCCAAATGCGACCTCACACTGAAAGCAACACTCTTTTTGAATTCTTCCAAGAGAACAACCTCACGTAGGTTATCAAAATCCTGATCCACTTTCAGGGACCTGTACCACCTATCAAACATCATTTCTTTTTCTCGAGCAAACTCAACATGTGTCTGGCCTGGTTTGCGGTACGAATTTCTGAACTTGTGTCTGTATGCCTCTGGCACCAACTCATATGCATTCAACACTGCTTTCTTGACTGTAGCATAGTCACGTGATTGCTCTTCAGAGAGAGATGAGTACACATCGGCAGCTTTGCCGACAAACACACTTTGAAGGAGCAAGGGCCAAAATTCCTGTGGCCAGTTCAAACTGTTAGCCACCTTCTCAAATGACACAAAGTATGCATCAACTCTGTTTTCTTCAAACTTTGGCACCAATCGAATGTTCTTGGCCAAATCAAATTCAGAGGGAACCCTTTCATGATTTCCAACAGTCTGTGCATGAGTCAATTCCATCTCACGCAATTTCACTTGTTGCTCAATTTCAAATTTCTTCATTTCTAATCTCATCTTCTCTTTCTCCATTTCCATTTTAGCAAGCTCAAGCCGTGTTTGATCTGACATTTGGGCTTGATCTGAAATTTGAGTTTCTTCTTTGAGCTCCATGTGACCAGCTACCAAGTCAAGAATCTCTGCCTTTCTTACACCTTGTGGAACATCAACATTTAAATGCTGTGCAATAGCAGTCAAATCACATTTGCGTAACCTTTGCAAATCTTTGAGGGACAAATCTGTCCTCTGAACAAATGCCTGAACATCCATTGTACTGATTGACATTGTCACATGTATTACACACAATGTACAATTGAACAATCAACTCCCTGGTATTTTGTCTGTACCAATATTCTAGGTTCCGGAACGTTCTAAATTCTAAGTTTTTGCTTTAAATTCACTTCTCGGACACAAGCCCCCAATTTTGTTACGACCAAAATCACTCTGAGAATGATCGCACAAAAGAAACAATCAACTAATGTTCAGGCGGTTTATTAACAGTGATATTGTGGGTACAGACTCGTAATCGGTTTTCACATCAGTACAATAACGATCAATACAAACAATTACAACTCGGTAATAGAATCACTTACGTGCATTACAGTCCAAAATTTGAAAGCAAGTAACCCTTTGACAGTGTCCAGATACGATGTTCGAGGCACCGATGAATGATCCGCGATGCACCGATGAATGATACCTCAGACGTAAATCCAGAGGCGCAGGTTGTGATAATCCTCGTTATTAATCCGGGGTAAAATCCAGGATATACGTCCACAGCGAAACGTGCAAAATCCAAAAGTTATGACGACCACGTCCAGTTGATGCGTTGAATGATGATTCACTTTATAATGTCCAGCAAGGAATCCAGCCCGTCACAGCTTTTGCCGTAATAATGTCCGTTGACACTAAATATGGAGTCTATCTCCAATGTAGGCAAATTAATTCTCTGCAGGCAAAATGTCTCCCAGGCCTTATCTCCACAAACACAGTTTGTATAGCAGGTCAGCAGGTAACACAGGACTGACTATAACAAGTCGCTTCAGAGCCAGAAGTGACGTAACTCTCAGAGCAGAGGTGTTGGGTACTCTGCCTACCTCAGAATTTCTCCTGCTTATATACTATCCATTCACCCCTTTCTAGTACATTCTGTAATTTTCTCCAACCTGGGGCCACATACCTGAACATACTAGCAAGTCCAAATTCCAGGAATCCTGGATGACTCACTGCCTAATATGTGCATAACATCATTGCCAAAATTAACTACCAATCACATTGGGTTACAAGGGCAGTGCCTCACTCAGCCAGCACTTCCTAGAATTTTCTGGAATGGGTGAAATCATTCTAGATTGAGTGAGCTATAATGTATTTCCTTTCACATGCATACATGTAGGGCCTACTGTCGCTACATTGTATACCATGTAGAAAATTCTCCACTGATCTGGTCAGCCTGTATGTAATATATCTATATCATATAGAATGTTCTCCACTAATCTGGTCAACCTGTGTACATACACATTAAACAAACATGCATACAGCCTTGATACATGTACATAACTACTTGTGTGTACATTTGTGACACCTCGGAGGCCCAAACATCCTTGATGCCGAAAAATGTCCACTTCTGCTTGCATCACAGCTTTATTGAATACCAAAGAAATGTGGCTGTTCTGCCGATCTTCGCTACGCTGTTTGAACACAAATCTGATGGTACCCTCATGCAGAGCATTAGCTATAAATTACATGATATGGCTGTGATATGGCATGCTCAATATCATAGTGATTGTTCTAAGCCCAGATTGACCAGGGAGGTGTCTCACCTCCTTGGATTGACGTTGGCCATATCGTTTTCTGTTTTCTCATGAAACGACCACAAGGTATTCTCAAAAGACTGTGTGGAATAGGGATGAGGGTATCTTTTTAAATCCCAACCACTCAAGAAGTTTAGAATGTTGTTTCGGGTATAGCAATTTCCTAGTAAATCATTTGCATTTATTCCACTCACTGAAGTATTGCCCCCCCCCCCCCCCCCCAGCTCCCCGCCTGTTGGACTTCATAGGAGATGTTATTTTATGTTATCATTTTACTAAATTTTATCCCTTTCACTTTGAGCAGTGAGTATCTTTAACCATTGATGTGGTTCAGTGATCCAGTCTTCCTTTGAGAGCCTCTTGTTTGACTTGTCAAAATGATGTCACCTTTAAACCAATCTCATATTTGTTAGTCAGTGCTTGACACCCACTTGTAACCCTCGACTGTTACGTCTTGTGAGACTTGCACCTCAATGTCAAGATATGGAAGTTGTATCCCCAATGGCTTACAGCAGGAAGAAGCATGTTACGTTTTAATTCTGCACTGTGTAGTGATGTATGTATTTCCTCACCCCCTCCCCCCACCACCCGATCCTACTCCAGTCATTTGCGAGTCACACTCATGTCATGTTGTGGTAGAAGTCGGGAGTTCTGTGAGGCATCGCAAAGCTGCGAGCTTTGTGGGGGCTCACCGCCGGCGAGCGGAAGAAACGTGTTAATGCTGATCACTTCCGCACCTTGATTTGGGCTCTGTCCTGTCTTATACCAGCATGAGTGACTTACTCTGATGAGAATCCCTCCATTTGTTATGTGAAATTCTTTGCTGATTTATCTTACTGGCATGACCTGAAGGAAAACATTTTCTGTGTAGTCAGTAAAACTTAACACTTTCTTTAGAAGGAAATTGTATGCTTATGAAAAATAATGGCATTTCTTGTAATATTTGTTCACCTCTTCAAGTTTGGGAAGTAAAAGAATAAGCAATTACATGACCCAGTTCAGGAAAAGTTATACCATGAAATACATGATGCATACTGTTTTGCATCTGTTGTATTCATGATAGTACCCTATCTGAGCTCATCCCTCTAATGACTGTGCTAAGTATGTCCCTGTATAATTTCATGGCACTGTCCTTTGTGTCAGAGAAGATAATGACAGCATTCAAAACTAGTGAACACCATTACCATCTGAAATGAACAATGGAACAGATAACAGTTTAATTGCTACAAAATTAAAGGAAAAATGATTTTAAAAAAAAATCTCCTGAATCAAAATCTTTTGTCATCAGCTGGAAATGAGGAAAATCCCCTCTGTGGATTGTCATAAAGTCTTGGAGTGAAGAGAAACTATTTCTTCCAAATGTGTCATTCCTCAAAATCCCCATTTTATTCTGATTCCAGAGTATGGACTCTCAAACGGTTATCAGTGTATTACGACTTACAAAATATCAGGAATGCTCAAAGAATCTCACACAGATAGGTTACATTACAGGAAATATAATGTTTGATATATGTGGTGTAATACTCACCGTAAGCTTTTGAAATCCAGACACATGAAGTCTGCATATCCCAATTACCAAAGAAAACTGAATCTCTATGATATAGTTTTTCTTGTGATTTTCCAAAGTGATACCTCTGTAAATATGGCAGTGGAGGGTCATACTTGAAACAAAACAAGAAACAGGCAAAAGACTATCTGTGTTACAGATGGATGTGAACCCAATAAGATGTGTACAATTTAACAAATAATGTAGAACCATTTCAGATTAATCATTTGTCTTTGAACTGTTAGCCAAAGAGTTTTGAAATGGGTGTCTTTGATTTGTTTGTTTTCTTCCTGTTTTGTGTGTTTGTGAATTTTTAAGAGGCCAAAGCTCGCATAAATCGAGATCGCTAATGCAGCGTCGACATTTTATCCCGGATGAACGAGGGGAGGCAGGGAGCAATTGATCTGCTGGGCTAAATCAAAGCTGACATCGTGGCAATATCAGTAGGCGGTGGATAGCCATAATGTGGGGAGGAAATTAAAATCAATTCAGAATTCTAAGTGGTTTTCCTTGAGGGAGGGGACGGGAGATAGAGGGGAAGAGATCGAGAGAGAGAAGGAATTACACGGAGAGTCTAGGGCGTCAAACCAAACCACAATATTATTTCAGTGCGATGAGGAGACAAAAGAGGAAAGGAAAAATGTAGTTAATGCAGCTGTGTTTATTTGACGTTTTTAATGTTTATTTGTCCATAATTGTGTTGTTTATTTCTGGTCCATGTTGAGTGAATTTGTGGAAAGGAAACAAAAATTGTTTTTTGGGGGGGAAGCCTAGGAAATGTGTTGCCCTGTGTGTGTGTGTGTGTGTGTATTTGTTTGTTTTTTGTTTGTTTGAGTGTTTGTATTGGGGGCATAATGTTCAGAGCTGTGTTTCCATAGAAATTGAATAGTGATGGTGATCTACCATGAGTCAGGGTGTAACATGCTTTTCTTTTTGCAGTTGTTTAGTGTAGTGTAGTGTAGTGTAGTGTAGTGTAGTGTAGTGTAGTGTAGTGTAGTGTAGTGTAGTACACTTGCCAGGTGACTCCATGTACTGGGAGCATACACAGTGTCCAAAGAAGATGATGGAGCACATTGTATAGTCCCTCGTGATATGGTTGTCATCTGCAGTCATTTCAATCCATATGAGACACTCAACATGCTTGCCTGAAGGCAGCATTTTAAAGTAATCATGATCATATTATTTTGATGTCACTTACAAATTCCCTTCATCATGAATGACTTACACATGTACACAAAAAGCTAAGTTTCTTTTAAAAATATTTTCATGGAATAAATTGGTTTTCTAGCTTGGATGCATTCACACATGGATTCATAATGATCATAATTCCTTCATGGGAAATATTAAGTTAGCGTAAAGAAAGTGTAAAGCAAAGAAGTGCAGAGTTTTTCTGAAGCAGTATTTTAGCAAGAGGACCAGGGTCGCGTACTGTATATTTCGAATATTTCGCGAGGTTTTTATTTTCGCGAATTTCGCGAGTCAAGTGCTATTCGCAAAATTAAAGACACTTGAAAATATTGACTTTGATCCCGATGTGGATGCGATGTACGCATGTACATTTCTCCGTTCTGTACATGGACTCAATGACTGCGAATTTAACCATTCACGAAATCGTCAAGAATTCCCATTTCGGAAAAATTTAGACTTGTGAATTATATGGCGTATACAGTATGTGAGATGGCTTTAGGATACCATACTAGATAATTCACTGACATTTTAAGCCAAACTTTTCTTCACTATTTCCTCTTTTGCATCTGACTGACAGAATGTCCTTAATCGATGTACATACACCCTAATTATACATACCTAGGCATGTATTCCCATGACTTTTTTTTTTTTTTTTACAGCTATTCCTCGTAAACACTAAATAATTAGTGTGTATTCTTGTTAATGAAGGGCACTTTGTCAATCCACCGTAATAAAAATAACTTAATGCAAGAATCATTAATTTGTATTCCCTATGTTGTCTAAAACTTAACCCATCTCATCCTTTTGTCCCACTGCTCCGTTTCCAAATATCCTTCCTCGTCGGTGTGAGATTCTTTCCGAGCGGTGGGTGTCGAAAGCATCTAATGAGTTAATGACATAGTGACTAACAGTCACGAGCAAGGCGAAATATCGCTCACTCCAAGGTGACGACTCGAAATGAGGCGCGATTAGGAAGGCTTTCTGGCGAGGTAATTTGCAATTAGATTTCTGCAACAACGGTATGTGGTCCTGGAGGTATTCGGGTTGGGGGGGGGGGGGTAGTCACGATACATGACTGAAGGTAAAGCTATAGACTGCTGGTGAATAAAGATGGATGCTTGAAGATGAATTAAGGATGACACTGAAAAAAAGTCACAGCACATAGACATTATACAGAAAAATCTTTTAAGATTAGTGAGACACAATAGCGAGAATCATGTTTCATATGCCTTGTTGTTGGTGGTGGTAGAGGGCAGCATGGACTTATTAGAAAAGCATTCCTTTTTTAAACCCAGGCTGTTAAAAGCTACAGAAATAGATACAGCTCCCGATGCTGCTGTCTCGATGAATGATGCGAGTCCTGTCATTGACATTACAGCAAGTTGAGTTCTGTCAAAGACCTCATGTGGTTGTTGTGCAAATGAAGGCTGTCACTTGTCAGGTTTTGCTCCTCCTTTTACAAGTCATCAGTGGGCGGAATGGAAACAAGCTTATTGTAGTTTGTATCATAGTTATCTCTTCAGTGATGGTGTCACCTTTGTTTCACTCAAAATGCAAGGCATGTGGACCTTTTCCGCCAATTTGTCGGAGAGATCCTTGGGAAATGATTAGGAATTCAAAGTAAACGTTCTCATCGCTCTGTGCAAAGCATTATATTTTATACTATTTTAATATATTTAATTTATATATTATATCATTCTCTCTGCCAATATCAGCTGTGCTCTCTCTGAGACAATTTGGCCAAGAACTGGGTGAGCTTTCTCGGAAGAGTGCTTGGCAAGTGTGCAGTGGCCTCGGAAACTTGTGATGTAGTTGACACGAGGTGTCACTTCGAATTTTGCATTCATTAAAATCAGATGTCCAGAAGAATCTGAGAATCCGAGTCTCTCCCGTGAGAAAGGCACGATGGCGCGGATGTCAGCCATCCGTCCGTCTCCAAAAAGTGTTGGGATCAAAGACGACATGAATGCTATGATCATTAGTCCTCACTTTTACATGCAGTCATGTAAAAGCAGGGATATTTTTTTGTTTTGTTTAGGTGCATATTCCCCATTTTTTTCCCCCGTTTTTTGTTTTCCTTGCTCATGGATTGATGACTCACTGGCATGTTTGTCGTGGGAGATCCTCCAGATTAGATCGAGCTGTTGATGATACTTCCTCCCCTAAAAACTGTCGCTCTTCGCACCACGTTAGGTGGGACGCAGATGATGAATGATCGACTCGTGATTACGCGCAATTTGCAGGGCAGCAAGAAAAGTCTGCATTGCCATGTTGTTGCAGTCGTTAGGAACTCCACTGAATGCAGACAGCTTTAATCATTTATTCCGGCGAGTGGCTCATAATTTCTGGGTAAATTGTGTAGGGAGACAGACAAATGTGTACGGTTTGCGTGCTGATGCAGAAGAATCGCTGCATCATTTTGTTCACTCGGCTATCACTACATGACAGGGCTGTGATCAGAAATAATGGAGTACTTGCAGTTTTTAGCCCCAGCTGTGTGTGTGTGTGTGCATTTGTTTATCCATATATGTGTATGTTTTTATTTGTGCCTGATTTCCTATCTTATTTATACCCAATTCATCCATTAATGAATAAAATCTCAATATGTACTTCAAAAGAAAGTGTGTTTATTACTCAGCTCCACTATGATGCATTGATTTTAAAAACATATTTCAACCGATAGATATTGTATGATACATGTAGGTTCAAATTTGTGTGAGCTCAAGTAATTTTCATGTCAGGCAACATAATGCCTAACATATATTTTACATCGCATTTAATTCTTAAAAGGGATATTTGAATGAGACTGAAGCCTGTCTCAAACTACATCACAAATGACTTATTATAGACATTTACAGTGTTTTCAGTAAGACTGTCTGTTGTGTTTTGCAGCGTGTTGTTGAATTATCTTCTAAGTGATGCCTTGTGGGTAATATAGAATTCAGAGAAATGATGATCACGCAGGAGATGGCTCTGGATTTTTTTTTTTTTTTATCGTGGAGCTTTTGGACTTCAATCAGCCTCTCCGAGCTTCGCGAGGAGAGGGAGCGATTATGAAATTAGCTTGCCCTCATCGTGTGCTTAACAACGTCATGAAAATTGCATTATCCCATGTGGTTTGCAGGCTGGGAGTGTGGATCAAGACCTTGTCAAGAGTGGTCATAGTCACTGTTTGCGTAGCGTGTGTGTGTGTGTGTGTGTGTGTGCATATGTTTACGCACAAATTTATGTGAAGGCACTGGCTTGCAGTTGATGCAAATGAGTATAGGTACGTGTTCTTAACTGTGCATACGTGCATGCGTGAGTGTATGCATATATGTGTATTCCGCAATGGTACAAAGATCAACACGATCCCAGCAACATTCAGACTAATCATTCTCACATTATTGAGATGATACTCCCCCCCCCCCCCCCAATACACACCACTTATCTCCCTCCCTCATGCATGTAGAAAGCACAAAGAAATGCTGCTGAGGGCATCCTGGTGTGATTACAGGCATGAATGGTTTCATCACATCTTTGTCTTTTGCCCCAGTCTCTTACTGTTGTCTCCCACGTCTCCCCGCCCAACCCCCATTTTTTGTTTAATTTCTACGCTGTCTGCCTCTATGCATAGATAAACCACCATTTCCTCAGCCCCACTCCTGCCCCCCACCCTTACTGAGACTGGGCTGTCATCTGCCCCCTGTAAATGCTCTGTGATGCAGATTGAGTGATGGCTGCTGTCATGAAAGTGATGCAGGCAGTGTTGTGGGGTGGGGGGGGGGAACACTTTAGCTTTCATCCTATCTCAATGTTATGAATGTATTGACAGAGATGAGCTGTGAAGTGTACAAATAAATGTCATGGTGATCTCGAGTCTGCCGCTGTGATATTCCCACCGCATGTTTTGACAGATATTTGTGACATTTCAAGTTTAATTTCTAGTCTGCATGGTACACTTGCTGTCTTCTGGTTTCTGAGCAGTAACATCTTGAATGCATCATTTCTTTTCTTTTCTTTTCTTTTTTTTTTTGTCATCTGCAGAATATCTGCTATTGTCCCACTGCAACATGCATTTTCTATCTGAGTCACAAACAGCCCGTCTTTCGAATGTATCTCCTTGATCACCGTCAGGTTTACGCATCGACTGGGTTGGGTCAAGCAGAGATAGGGAAGGCGGCTCAGCTTGAAATTACATCCCTCTGGTAGGAGGTCATGTTGTGTAATGGCTCGATCCAAAAGGTCACTCCGCACAAATTCACACTCACTGGTAGCAGTCTGATACGGGGTAGAATCGTCAGTATAAGGCGAGTGAGAAAGACACGTCTGCCTTCAAACAAAGAGTGGATCAGCATCCATTTGCTCGTAGCATTCTAATACCCTAGGAATGACCAAATATCATCTTGGATCTGCCAAGTTATTGGTAAAGAGACAGCAAATATGTGAAAATACTGTACTGGGTTTATGACTTTCATTGCTCTGAGAGAACACTTCATACTCTCCTACTGCAGCATACCCTGTACTTCCCTGTGTACACACATAAAATTTGCCATGTCGCCACTCTGTATAGATTTCGTTGGTGTAATCGCTTCCATGAGCAGGCAGTTGTATTTGCCACAGACAATGTTTGTGCTATTGATTGTAATAGATCTCTGTACACCAGCCAGCCAGTCCCCCTCCCCCCCCCCCCCACTTTCCCTGTCTTCTACCTTAGTGCCCAGCCAATTAGAATAGAACACAAGGGAATCATGTTCGTTGAAACAGCTGGTAAGAGGCTAAGGGCTCGGGCTTTGGGGGGGGGGGGATGGGGGTGGGGATGGGGGGGGGGGGAAGAAAATATAGAACAAAAGAGATCAACAAGATTAATAGCTAACAGGTTTGATTGGTTTTGCAACTTTTGTTTGGAGGCAGCATGTGATGCAGAGCTAGTAAACAAAGAGTATGTTAGGTGCCTTGCCAGTTAAACAAGATTTGATTTGTTGTGATACCATGCATGTTGTGGACAGCCAGCACGGATGAATGGTTTATCATAGAGGCAGGACGGAAATGAGAAACACTTTATGACCTCTGGGTTAGTGGATTGACTGTGGATGTGTGGAATGATGTCCAGTAGCCAGGGTTGCGGCTTGATTGAGGCGAGTGATATATGGACCTACAGATTGGAGGAGATTTCAATCCTCTGGGAAAAAAAGAAGTTGTTTTGAATGAAACCAGTAAAAGTGAAATGCCACTTTGAATTCAAACTGTTGTGGTAGGATCTACGATCATGACAAGGAGACTAACAACAAACAAACAGAACGGTAAAAGTTTCATTACAATCGGGCACAAAATGAGGAAATTCTAATATTTCAATGTGTGGCATGTCTTTGTGAAATAGAGACGTCAGTCACAATCTTTCAGACAGAATAGGCAAGAAAATTATGTAATTGCCTCACAGTTCTCCCTTTAGTGTGTACATAAGGAATATTATGAAATCATTCTTTTGGCAAGTAATCCAACATCAGTACCCATCACCATCTTATAGTCACCACTGCTGCATTGATGTAACCCCAGAGGAGTTTGATGTGAAAATTGTACTTAATTCATGTTTGAAAGAAAAGTTAGAAATTTGTCGTGCGAGTGAATGAGAAGAGGAAACTTGTGAGGTTGTGACATTGTTACCTCACTGAGATTGCATAGATTTGAACAACTTTACTGCTAGAGCATAAACAAACTCGCACAATTGTAAAGAAAAAGCATCACTAAAATTCCAAATAGTAAAACATTTGTATTTTTGCTTGTGCAAATCTGCATCTGCAATGATTGCTACTGATATACCAGGGTATATATTTTGAGAATTCTTGTGAAATGTTGGAATTTAGTGGCTCTCTTCTTTGCCCAATTTCGACCCAACTTTGACTGTTTTATGTGTTAGAGTTGATTCCATTTTATTAAAGTCATTTTGAACATGGATAGCCATTTCACTCTAAACAAAGCAATGCATTGGTGAAGCTGGAGGAAAAATTATGCAAATGTTAAAACGATGTGATAATGTGATGGTGTGATGATACATGGGCACTTCCAATTCAGTTCAAGTGGACACATGACTGATTTCTAGTCACTAATGGCCCACACCGATGTCACCGATAAAACGAACACAACATGATGTTCTTTTTTTCCCCAATCAAAACATGACTGCACTCAAGATGATATCAAGAGCATTGTCTCTTTTTATTTTTCTCTCTCCTCCAGAATGCCGGAAGTCAATTCCACCCATACAAATTTGAGGAGATCATGTTTTCAGTCCTTTTTTTTTTTTTTTTTTTGTCGCGCATAAGAAGGTGAACTACACTTGGAGGGGATGTTGTCGTCACATGACTAACATTGCTATTTTGAGATACCTTAGGGAGATACCACATTAGATGAGTAATTGACATCCAGACATTCTGCAATATTTGCTTCTTTCATCATTTCTATCATCAGTCTGCAAGTTGTGTTTTTTTTTACAGTGTCTCCCAGAATGTGAGAATGATTTTTGTAAGTTCCATGACATAGTTTTCCGGCAGAAATGTGTGGGAAAGTTTTGCGTGAATGATAAAGATTTATGGTAAAAACATACAGTATGTTAAAACTTTCATTTGGAGGAACAATGGATTGTGTACAATCTGATGTACACCATGATCTGTGTTCATGTCTCCAACCAACGTGACATAAAATCAATGTGAATATAAATTGATTTGTTGTTTTACAGTTGTCTGAGGTTTATTTGATTTAGCCCGATGTTAACTGGAAGAGATCATCAGATGGGGGATACATGGCATAGCGATAGCTGTCATATTCTATGATTTCTTGTCATCTTGAACAAATGTTAACAACACCATTGATAGCAATCACAGTCACTAAATTGACCATTCTACGACTCTGAGAGCCTTATAAAAACATTTATAAGCGAAGCTTGAAGCTTGTTTTATTTGTTACTTTTTGCTATTCTGCAAATTGGCAATCGGCAAGACTTATGTTGGCAATCAGGCTGTGTAGTTATCATTGAAATGTTGCCAAATTGGCATGAAAGTGTGTCATTCGAAATGGTCATTTCAATTCAATTTCAATTTCAATTTATTCGGCAACTGTATGATACAACATAAAAAAGTGCACATTATAAAAGACATAACATTCAAAGGCCGGGACCCCTTGTAAGCAACTAGTGCTTGTTATGGGGCCCCTTTGCAATCAAACAATCAATAACAAAAGTGCAATTAAGCATATATTGAAATGTCTGTCATAAGTAGTAAATTAGAAAATACAGAATTACGTTACAATATACACATAGACATACGCAAGCATACACTCAGTAAAAAATGCAATGCATGAGATTGGTAAGAGGGTGAGGAAACGAAGATAAAGAAAGAAGAAAAAGTACAGCTGTTGAAGTCTACTCAGTCAAGGATGATAATTTTTTAAATATAATACGTTTGAATAGGGTTCTGAAACGAGTAAGTGTAGTACTGGATTTAAGATCAGAAGAAATTAAATTCCATTCATGCGCCCCTGTGAATCGAATAGAATGAGACCTTGTAGTTAAACGACAACTTGGAACTCGAAGATTATCTTTAGAACGGGTTGAGTATGCATGGAATGACGAATTTGTTCTAAACATGTTTTGAAAAATGGAAGGGAGTATCCCTTTATGATACTTAAACATGAATACCAATACATTAAGTTGCACAAGTTCAAATATAGGAATGATTTTATTTTTAATGAAAAGAGGTAGACTCGGACTTCGAAAATCACTTTTTGTTACAAGCCGTACCGCACGTTTTTGTAATCTGAACAGTTTGTCAATATGAACTTTGTATGTCTTGCCCCAAATTTCACTGCAATAGTTAAGGTGAGGTAATATTAAAGCATTGTAAATAGAAAGCAATATCTTTCTTGGTAAAAAAGATTTAAGTTTAGATAGAATTCCTATACTTCTCGATATTTTAGCGGTGATGTTTGTAATGTGACACTTCCAATCGAGAGACTCATGGATTAAAATACCTAAAAAATTTATTGATTCAGTTCTATCTATAACAGCACTTTCTATTTGTATTGGAGAAAGATTTTGTGGTATTTTCTTTCTTTTGGAATGGAACAAAACATACTTTGTTTTCTTAAAATTCAAAAACAATTCAAAAAAAATTCAAAAACAATGCGCATTTGCAGCATGTTATTCGAAGCTCACTTTTGGTTCTAGTAAAAGATAACCTTCTGGTGGCAAAACATTAAAGGTCGTGAGTGATTATTTGTGGCATCATTCATATAGAAAAAAGACCTTACGTGAGATGGCCCACGCGTTTTGTTGTGCAGGAATAGCAGCAGATTTATTCAATGTTGGGGAAAAAAAATTAATTGTAGAACTAGAAGGAAAAAGTGACTTGTATATGAGACAACAATTTCAAACAGATGAAGAAGGGGTGCAAGAAAATTACATGTGATATTGGTGTGGATGATTTGCCGCACGGAAAAGAAAAAAATTAGAGAGATGTGGGGGGGGGGGGGCTACTAGACATCTATAGAGCAATTTTCGCAGTATTTGTGAGCAAGCTTGAGTAAAGCGCAGGGCTGCTTTGACACTGACGCTGCATCTGTTCCCTGTGGCCATATGGAAACCATCAAGGTAGGAGGGAAGAGGAATTGTGTTCATCGCGGTGTATCTATGGCACTGGGGATTCAGTTGGGGAAATAGCCCGTAATCTGATGCGGTAGTTGGTCGCTTGTTACACGAATATATCCACTACTTCTCTTTCTCCCTCCTCAATACCTCTTCCCCCCCCCCCCCCCCTTCTCTCCCGCTCTCTCTCCGAAAATTATTTGCGTCTCTCCCTGGCCGACTCAAAACCATGGCAATGACATCTAGCAGACAGAGCCGAGTATGATGCTTGAACTAAATACGAGACGTTATGCCACAATATGATGAGTGGGGGCGGGGGAGGCAGGAGTTACATGCGAGTGTGGGAGAAGAGTGAATTGTGAATATAGTGTGTGACATGGCCATCAGTGTCACATTTATCAGTTCAGCGCAGCTAAGAATAGCAGGGAATGAATGATGAATGTGAAATAAAGACACCATCATGATTTAGGGTAATGTGTATGACATGTGTGACATGTAACGTGATAGGCATGAACTGGTGGTGGGGCATGATAAAGGGTAAGATTGAAGCACGAGTAAACTAGGCACACAAAGGTTTAAAGGGACTGTACAGTACTGGTTGAGGTAGGGATTCATGTTTTGAACATTCCTAAGTGAGATAATGAAAAGCCTCTTATGAAATATGAAAGAGCATGTAATTTTAAGAAGGATTCAACGTTTATTTGATGAAAATTGGTTTTCAAATGGCTGAGATATCCAAAAAAGTGCTAATAATAAAAGGCGACATGCCCCAACTTTATTAGGATCTCTTTGTTTCACCTTGTTTTTGGATATCTCAGCCATTTCAAAACCGATTTTCATAGAATAAACTTTTGATACCCCTTAGAACTGCATGCTCTTTGACATCTCATAGAGTGGTTTCTGAATATCTTGCAAAATGTTAAAAGCTAAATCTACACCTCGACCAGAACTGTACACACCCTTTAATACTTGAAAACCCAACCGCTAAATTAATCGCATATATGCAAGGATTGCATTTCTTTCTACATGAAGCCTACAATGTCAGGTAGAGGTGTATCAGCAAAGAATGTGTGCGTGTGTGTATGTGTGTAAGTGTGTGTAGAAGAGCAAGAGAGAGAGAGACACTATTTTGGGATGAGGCTATTTCAGCATGTGATAGATCATTCCCCTCGTTTATTCCTGGCCTATTCAGCGGCGACAAAAGCCTCCCTTACAGCCCATATTTTACCGTGGCGGTGACGATGGGCTAATTTCATTAATTCTTCAGTGCTGCTTTAGACCCATCTATCTGAATGCGTGGAAATGAAGCAAAGACTGGCACTATTTTTTTTTCCTGTCTGTTTCAAATATGGCTGTACTGCATTCGCAGATCACGCCCTAGCCATATCTTTTCCTGTGTGTGTGTAGTGGTGTTTTTTTTTCCCCATCCTCATTTCGAGTTAATTGCTCTGCACTGACAGTGGCCGTGAATTCTAATGTATAATACAAGCCCTTTCCCCCTCGTTTCAAGGAGCTCTTTTCAATATTTTCCTCGGCGTAGCCGTGTACGCTTAAATCATTGATGAGTTGTTTCAACTTGTGTGACCTTGTCTTCCCATCAGTGTCTGTAAATTTGCTTGGATCAGCATGGAGAGTTAAGTGATTATTAGTGTCTTCACAGACACGTGCTGCTGCCGCCAATGCTGCTGTTGTTGTTGTTTTCTGCTCTCTGTAGAGCGTTCGTTTAATAACGATATTCAAGCCAATTTTCATGTGGAGGCTGAGCATGTCGCCAGAGTGGTTTTTGCAGTCGGTTCCGTGAGATGTGTCAATAATTGATAGATTCTCCTAGATTTTGAGTGCTTGTGTGGTTGGAATTTGTAAAGTTTTCGTCAATAATGTGTTTTTCTTTTTTTGTCCAGGCATCCCCTGTGTTGAATTCATGCATACTTGCAGTCTTTTGCAATTTATGATTATGCGTGCCTTTCAGTCCTGTCTGTTCAGTGACGTATGGCACACCGAACACAGCGCGAAGTAGTTTCATCGTATGAACAGCACCACAGACACAATAAGGAGATGAACATGTACATTTCATAACTGTCACTACTATTTTGAGATGTGGGAGGATAAGAACGACAACAACAAGGCATTATGTATTGTAAAGCCAGACATTGCATTTTAATTTCGCGAGAGCCAAGATTCACGATATGAAAATGCACACAAAAGTTCTTGTCTGCACTATATGCATTGAATGCTTGTGGCAATTCACAAAAAATTTCATTCCGCAAAAAATCTTGTTTTACAGTAACCAGAGACTTTCTCCCCCCCCCTTTGTATATATACATACACATATCATGTAAGCAGCGTATGATGTAGTGTACGTCACTGTCCCAGTTTGAAATGGAATCTAAACCACACAATCGTTTGCTCTTACATTCAAATTAGGATACTATTTCTGGTGCCCTTTTTTCTTTGCAAATGTGTTTGAAATGAGCTCAAATTTTATGGCGAACTCTCATCCAGACCATCAAACGACATCCTAATTTCCCATATCACGTAAGCGTCTGTCGTTGTCGTGTGTCAGAGATGAAGAGTCGGCCCTAGAGAGCAGTTGGAAGACGGGAAGGTGAAGTCATGAAGTGGACTGCTCCAACTCCATCCCATCCCAGATCGCATCATCTCCCTGAGCTCCAGTCGGCTGTGGTCTTGAGAGATTAGACCCCCTGTAGCTCAGGGAGGGGGAGATTGAGGTGTACGGATGAGCTGTCCCTGTTGTTACTCAACATTTTGTGTTAGAACGGGCCATCCCATAACAGAAGTTTAAAAAAGGGGGCACAGTTAACCGTGTCGTCGACTCCATCAACTTTCGCCCAAGCCTCATCGTCTCCTTGAGCTCGAGTCTTATGATAGTCTGTAGACATCAGACTATTTTCGTACAATCACAGCCAGAGGAGTGATGATATCTCATTTATCATCATCTCAGATTGGGGTTCTAAGACTATTGTGTCGGCCGCAGTGGTTGGCATGTTACATGATATTAGACATGGCCAAAACCAATAGGAGCTAGCTGAAAAGAGAACTGGATGAAGGAGGGGTGGTCAGGATTTTGTTTCCTACTTGAAGGATGATGGAGCAAGGGGTCTGTAATTGAGAGACTAGACCTGTCCACCATCATACTAGAGCAGGTTCTGCCCCAGTGTTCTGGTTATGAGCAATTAGGCTTGAAATTTGAACATGCCTCCTTTTGACGTCACAGGCGTTTCCTTGGTGGCTTTGAGTTTCGCATCGTCGTTAAGTGCGGCTGGATAGGCCTTCCCTGTAGACTGGATGAGTTCATACCTTTCTATTTTTACATGCGACTATTACATGGAAGCATCAAAGGGAATGTAAAACATATCAGTCTCTATTAGCAGATATCTCTTATGATTTCTGTTCTTTCAAGCAGTTACAAAGATAGCACTTACACCCACAAAGTTGTCACTTTGGATGGCCTGTAGTAATCATTTTTCTAAATATTGTGGGTGGATATTAGTAATGTTTTCAGCTACTGAATGGCTGTGCTATGCGTGATAATAAGTCACTTAATAACAGCAGCTGAACTTCCATTGATTGGCACTGCGTACATTGTGAGCTTTTCTGCCATTCCAGGAAATTGCCAATGGAGTGGAAACAAACAATGAATTAAAATGGAAGTGGGAAGATAAACTGATGCAACAGACAAAATTCAGTAAAGGGGTGTCAACAAAACAGGCCACAGACTCTTTGTGTTAGAGTCAACCATGATGTCAGGATTCTTCCTGATGACACTAAAATGAAGGACAACTTGACTGTGATGGGTTAGAAAATAACTTGTTTGTATGATTTCCTGGTATCATTTACCAACACACAATATATCTCTGAGAATCTTCAGGAGGGAGAATAAAGAATAAAGGGTAGAAAAAGGAGAAGTAATGATGGGTTGGAGAAGGGGAGCAAATTAAATATGTTTAGCTTGGTATGAGAAAATGATAATAATTTTGAGCAAACAGATAACAGCTGTGACTAGTTCGGTAGAACTTTGGTTTGTGGTTCACATAATTGGAATGGCTGGCGGAGTGACACAAAGCAGAGAAATGCCTACTTAACATGTCAACTTGTGTGTCCTCTTCCCTTTCCAACTCAACCCCATGCCCACATCACCCCTTCCCCCTCCCGGATAAAAATCTACATTCATATTCTGTAACTATCAACTTCAGTCCAGCGTATCTGGAATGGTCTTCAGCCAATTGACCCCTCCCCTGCCCAAGCCAAGAGTGGACAGGTGTATTCCGAGAGGATTCCGATTGTAATGCCTGTCTGCCGATCGCGTTGTTGTTGTTCATTTTTTCCATCTGTGAAGATGGCTGGATAGCCCATATTCAGCTACACTAAGCTTGTCTTCCATGGGGTCCAGTTGGATGTGGGGTGGGACCACTTCACCGGGTTAGACACCCTGCTCTTTGCGATGAATGAATGAAGCGGGATCTTTTACGTGCATGAGCTGTGACTCTCTCATACACGGGACCTCCATTTTATGTCCTATCTGAGGGACAGTCGCTGATGTATCCGTTTAGAATGACTTCCTGTCCTGTCGGCTTCTGTCTCCACCACAGAGAGAAGAGATGACTCGGCCTGACTGGACTTTCAATTGGGCAGATCGATCTCAAAACACTTTCATGTTTTGAGGTCACTGACCTTTAGTGTGGCCTGAGCACGTTGAGTAATTCAAGCTGGGTGTTAATTAGCTCTGTGTGTTTGTGTGTAGATAAATGTATATTTTTCTGTCCATGTAGGGGACAGACATACTGTAAAAAAAGGAATGCTCGCATGCATTTCAATTTCGCAAATTTCGCGAGTGCCAAGATTTGCGAAATTAAAATGCATGTGAAAGTACTTGTTTACACTATATGCATTGAATGCCAGTGGCAATTCGTGAAAATTTCATGCCACCAAAAAAAGGCCATCGGCTCCAATTCGTGAAAATTTTATGCCGCGAATGTATCATGTTTTACAGTACATGTTTTCAACCATATCAGATAGCATGATTTGTTTGTAAGTGTCCATATGCTTGTACATGCAATGTAACTTCAACGAGTAGAAAAGTTGGGGGCATCAATTTATCTGCAGTGCGATGATTCATCACTCATGTAATCATTTTAGATCATGTTGCTCATAGTGATGAGTTGGGGGAAAAAAAGTTTGCTACCTTCCTAGGCCCCTTATGGTCAGGTGTTGATACCAGTAAGTGGTATACTCTGTCTCAAATGTTACCTGCTCTCCCTAAAAGGGAACTAATGTTAAATTTTTTGCTCGGGTCTGTCTTCTTTCCTATACCCCCCCCCCCCCCCTTCCCGTATCTCCCACACCTTCAATCGCTTATTGCTCACTTGAGGTCTGAGGGCTTCTTTCTTTAGGTGTCAGACTCTGAGGATTAGTCACATGTCACTTTGGGGAAAGCTGTCAAGAATTTGAAAAACAATAAACCGTGAGACAAAAAAAAAAAAAATGTTTGGGAAGTGATGAGTAAATTGGCTTCCTTCCAGTGTGGAATATATTTGCTTTGAGGTTTTTTCCGCAAGAGATGTTTCCTTGGCAGTGTGACTTTATCTGTAGAATGAACTTTGTGTCAGTACTCAAATATTGTGTTTCTTTCTAAGTTAACTCAAGCACTAGATTTTAAAAGTACCATATATATTTATTGTGAACCTCCTACTTGTGATTATTGTTGGAAGCAGAGTATTATTTTGTGAATGCATCCCTGATGAAGGTCCATTGAAGAGAAAACAGTTTCTATATGCTTGCAGAACTGTCATATTTGGGTCTAAAATGCTGACATGTGCATAAGAAATGTGTGAAATTACACTAAAATAACATGTTTTCATTTTGGTTACGACAAAATGCAAAATAATAACCAAAAAGGTTCACCGGAAGTACTACAGTCTCAGAGAATACCTACAGACTGTAGGCCCCATTCTATCATAACATATAATCAATTGTAAATTCCCTTACCACACAGGCTGCCATAGACTTATGATAGAAATCAGCTTTGTAATTACTTATAACTCTTCATAAAACAGGGCCCTGATGAAGAGGTTGCTACCCAGTTTTGTTTTGTTTTGTTTTGTTTTTTGTAATTGATCTTTGGTAATCGCAAATCGGACCACAGCAGTATCCATCAATCTTCCGCAGTACAGTCAAATGCATGCAGCTCATTGGAAAATTGTTTGCTAGGGCATGATCGATCATCATGTATCATTCTACCCACCCACTACTGAATGAATTTAGAGCAAAGTATTCACTTTTGCTGTGATGTGACACCTGAGCCAATTTTTAACCCATTGAGGACGAGTCCCGAGTATACTCGGGCAGGTGTCTATGGGAAATGCCTGTTGTACCAAAATCAAACCGTCCTCAACAGGTTAAATGAACTCTGGTGGTAGGCCAGGCTACTTGTCTTAGAGAAGATTCCTGTCTGTGAGTTGACAAAGGACTACAAAAACTAAGCAATGTGAGAATTGTTAATCCTAGCTGAAAATGATGCATGGATCGTAACCTTTCTGACCTCAACACTCATCCCCAATCTACCCTTTGGATGGGCAGGGATCCAGAATCTCTTTTCCGGCATCTCGTCAAAGTTCGTTGCCTTCACAGTTTTTCCCCCAGAGGAGTCTGCGTAGTTCACTTGGCAGACCCAGTTTTGCAGGACTGCCTGCCATGCGGTCATAAAAGCAAGGTGGATGAACATTAGAGAACTTTGTAGAGGGTACTGGACCAGATGGTAGCTTACAGCTGCATTGGTTCCAGCCCTAGTATAGTCAGACACTTGTGAATACAAATCTAGTGATATTTTCTGCTGGCTTTCTGGGAAATCATGCTCAGAACTGTTAAGCTCTCTATTTACAACAATGAAACTGGAACAATATCATCGTTCACTCCACACCCCCATTATTGATTGAAAACCAGATGGGCAGTTTCACAATACCATATGCCATTTATCATGTCTGTAACCTAGTTAAATGCCCTGTATCAGGTGAATTATTCTTAAGTCATTGGAAAAGATGAGCACAGTGTGTGCAACCTGTGAGCACCTCAGTTGTAGCTCAATATCATTTCTCTCTGTGATTTTTGATTCAGAATGATAGAGGCCAAATCGAGTCGCATCATGTGTTTTAATATGTTAATTCAAAGTCTGGATAGAAACTGCTTGTGTTTTCTACTAACATTAACCAAGCAAAACAAATTGTGTTGCTCATGTTGACAAATTTCCAATTTGAGCGTTATCCTTGCCTGAAGCGGCAGAGTGGATAGCGCAGGAAGCAGAGGCGATACGTCCCGTTGACGGGTCTATCGTCATCGGGGCTAGCCCTGCCCCAAGAAGGGTGCAAACCTCCAGCCGCCGGGGTGACTGACTGCACAGGTTGAGAGCTCCGTAGCAACCATGATTACATCGGCAGAAAACATTTTCAGGAGGAACGTCAACCATAACTTGAACCTCTATTTTGTCTTCCTCCCCCCCCCCCCCCCCCACACACACACATACATTGCAGCAATAATTGACAAATCACCTTTAGCTCATGTAGAAAGAATCAAATTCTATTCCATAGACATTTCCAGCAGTACAGAGTTCATACTCACCATTTTGTTTTGCTGTGAATAGTCATGTATGTTCACCTCTGATGACTTACAAGACACTTTTGGCTTCCTCAGTTGTTGAAACAAAAAGCAGCTTGTGTTCTCATTACTCACCACCAAACCAATTTGAGTCTGATCCAGAACCCTGCACTTGCCATCCGTGTGGCTCTTTCAGTATGGAAGGTGACATTTTCATGATAGATAAGGAATGTTTGTAGGGGATTGCTAACACTGCAAGCCAGAGCCTATAACTTTGAAGGTGGTTTGGCAAGTTGCAAGCATGTTGGTTGTCATCTCATCAAATAGTGTTTGAAAAGTGTTTTGTCTGGAAGTCAGCGAGAGAAAGATAAGGGAAAGACAAGAAAACTGGGCTTGAAAAGCTATGAATCACTGTAACCTGTCTGTGGCTTTGTGATTTGAGAAGTATCACACTTTTCCCTGCCTCTTCTTTCTGAGGGTGGAGTTGCTGTTTATTTGTTTGTGTCAGTTTCCCCCGTAGTATCTTTACCTGGCAAGTAAGGAAATTGGCCACATGATATGACAACATGGTTGTCAAGAGTTTGCAGGGGGGAGGGCTTGTCTCAATTTTCTGTGGTTGGTGGGATGGAGGGGGAGGGGGTCCATGTCACAAGTGTGAGAGTTTCAGACAGATGTCAGTAATGGCGAGGTCATTGTAACATTCCAGGGATGCATTGCTATGACGATCGTGAATCACAAAACTAGGATACCTGTGTGCTGAGCTCTGGGTTCTTGGGATTCTCTGTTCATCTTGTGAAATGTTTGAAGTTTTGTAACATCGGCTTGTGCATTCAAATGGAGTCCTTGTATGTCATTATGTCATTTGAAGCCAAGAGCACAAGAGTGATCGTGAACAAATGCTCTCATCACTGAGTATCTACTCCAGTGATCATGTCTTGTGGTTAGAAGGTTTCTCCTTTTCATCCTTCCTAAAAAGCCAGAGAAGGACAACATGTTACAGAGCTTTTTCTCAAATGTATAATGCTTTGGTTCACTATTACTTCATCTGTATATTTGCACCACTCTAAATTAATTTCTCATTTCTCTGTGTCCACTCTTGCAGGCCCGAGGAGCACTTTGAACGGTATGCTGCCTACCCTGGTCTCAGACCACCGTTTCTACCCCTGGGGTCGCCACATGCTCCCCTCTTCCCTCACCCGGCCATCAACCCTCTCTTCACCAGCCTGCGCTACCCAGGGGACCTGGCTGCCATGCAGGTACAACATATCTCTCCCGGCACCATGGCCTTCGGAGGACTGGGGAACCCCCACAGTGCAGCAGAGAGGTGAGAGAATGATGCAGTCGCCATGGTGATTTTGATAGTATACCTGGGATGAATTAGATCATTCCATATGTAGATGCTGTTTACATCTTCAGAACAAGATAGTGATGTCAAAAAGGAGGAATTATGTAATTATGTCATGCATCAAGAACAAAAAAAAAATAAGTATTTGAATGTCAGTGTTTGAAGACAAAAGATATGTTTTTTTGAATCACAGATATTATAGAAATGGTGAGAAATGTACTTAATATACAAATATTTATTTTCTTTATCTTGTTCAAGAATTTTTTTTTAAAATTCAGAATCCAAACTGGCCATTTCTTGGTTGCTCTGTTGTAGTTTAAGCTTGATATCCGTCTTCTTTACCGGAAACAGAGAAAAGGTGCTGCAGGAACAGCAGAGGGAGAGAGAGCGTGACCGGCGGGCAGAGGAGCTGAGACTGGAGCAGAACCGTGAGAGGAGCCGCAGCGAGCGCGAGTCGTCATCCTCCATCCACGATAGAGGGCGCAGCGACGAGAGGCGGTATTCCAGCAGCCCAGCAAGAGGTGAATACACTTTCTTGCCTGGTATCAACTTCCTGTCTCCGTTATGAAAGGCGCAATCACATGACCAGTGATGTAATCTGGTCACAGACCATGAGGCATCTTGCTTCGGGAGGGAGATTGTTTGGGAAGGAACTTCAAGAGGGGTTAGGGTTTGGGTGGGGATAGTTTTATTCAGTCTAGTTTTGAGAGGAGGTAGTGTGGAAGAGAAGAGAGATGGAGAGACACAAGTTTTTTACAGGCAAAGATTGGGAATGGAATTTGAGGGATTTAAAAAGTGTGTGAGAGGGGATAAGATTTCGAGAGATGAGATGGGTAGGGGTAAAGAGAAGGAGGGTGAGGATGAGCTAAGAAACCCAAAAGTTGACACCATCATTGGGATAACATTTATAGGGGTCTGCTTGGGTGATGGAGTAGCTCTTTGTCGGAGGAAGAGGGATTCTGTTCACGACCTGAGAGTTTTATTAGGCTGATTGAGCAGATGTTTGGACAGTAAAAATGTTGATACATCTAGGAAGTTAATACTATTCTGCTTCATAATTTTCCCCATTATTAGACTCCTCCCTATCAAGAAGGCCACAGTCCCATTCATCCATTGGGTCCAGCAAGCCCTCTCCTCAGGAGCCGGGGCCTGTCCCCCTCCTCAAGAAGGCGGACCGAGAGGACCGGTGGGCAGACAAGCACAGGCACACGCCCCGCAGCAGTCGAGAAGATCACAACCAGGAATCTCCCACAGGTTACGTCCACTCTCAGCTTAGGGTGAGTTTCCAGGGCAATCCAGTCCACATCAAAACCTGTTATACCTTTAGAACCAAGCCAGAAGAAAAGAGAACAGCTTTAGTTTATTCTGAAAGAACAATCACCCTAAGTCACAAACATTTATGACTGTTAAAAGTAGAATATCCTTACCCACATGAATGTTGGTTCCAAATTCCCTAATGGTCCTTTGACTGGCAAAATTATATTTTGATTACTAATGCATATCTTTGTTACTTGGACACATTTGATAGTTTTTCATTTGTTAATATGTACAGTATGCCAGTAATCTGTTGTCATAATCTCTGTAAAAAAGATTTTGTTTTTGTCCTTGTGGAAATTGGCCATGTTTCCACTTTAACTTTTTTTTTTTCAAAAGGGGTAAAGAGAAGGGGTCGAGGATAAGTTTAGAAACTCAAAAGTAGGCAGGATGGTTGGGATAACACGTAGAGGGATGGGCTCAGATGAGGGAGTAGCCTTTGGCCAGGATTCTGTTCGTGACCTGAAAGTTCTTGTACACCGATCTTACACATCAACTTGCTGACTCTTTGATGAAATAAATGAGACTGTGTGTTTTTTTGTGAACAAGAAGATAAATCCTCTGCATATTCCTCTCGAACAGGATGCAGCTTCTCACGAGTCAGTGCGCTACTTGTCGGACCGTGACCGCAAGGCCCACCATGACAGGGAGCTCCTACTGCAGCAGGACCGGAGGATAGCCGAGAGGTAAAAATCACTTAGAGACAATGTGGAAGATGCTGGTGTTGACCATCAGTATTCATCAGCATGTTGTGAAGAGAAGCAGAACTACTCCCCCTGCTTGACTTTAATGAAAGAGAGATGCAGAAAATTAAGGAGTTGATAGATCATGAAACACTGACAATGAAATGAACAAATCAAAAAATGAACAACTGTTTGAAGTTATGCAGCACAGCAGGTTTTGGTTTTGTTTTGTTTTTGTTTTTTTTTTGTCATCAGTATGATACTACTAGCCCCATTTGTGAGCACCTCAGGTTGAAAGTTCTCTCATCTCATGTGAATGGTCACACTCGTTAGGCTGACTTCAGACAGACAACATTACATGCCTTTTGTGCCATTAATGTTATAATGTAGGAGGGATGTGTTCAAGCTACTAGAAGACAGATTTTGCATGCAATAAGACAAGATAGTTAAGGGTTTTACTTGTCATCATTAGCCAGAATGAAGTATGATATTTGTTGACTGCAACTTAGAGATAAAACTTCATCAAGTCATACTGTCTTTGCTCGTGATATAGGCATGAATCTGAGCATAGAGAGCGCCACCGAGAGAGTCACCGAGAGAGTCACCGGGAGAGTCATCGGGAGAGTCATCGGGAGAGTCACCGGGAGAGTCACCGGGAGAGTCACAGAGATGGTCATAGAGAGAGTCACAGAGAGGACCACATTATTGGTGGGGGTCACCACCCTCCACCCCTCACCTCACTCCACAGCTCTAGCCATGATGCCCACTCTAAGCACAATGCCTATAACAATCACCGGACGGTTGAATACGACCGCTTACTCCCCTCCAGAACGTTGCATAACGACAAACATGTTGAGCGAGCTGCAGACCCCGTGCGACGGGCACATGCACAGAGCGGCAGCAGTGGTAGCAGCAGTAAGGTGCAGAGCCAGCTCGCAGCACAGCAGCAGCAGCAGCTGTCTGAGAGCAAGGACTCAGCGAGACACGCCCAGTCTGTGCTGAAGAACGCTAGTCAGCTGGGGCCCTACGATTTGAGCCACCACACAGAGTTCAATCGCCATTTTCACGAGTTCTACCGCAACCAGCACATCAGGGAAGGCCTACCGGCCCACCTACCCCGCCCCAGCTCTGAACCGGTGATCAGTAAGCTAGATCTGGAAGAGAAACGCAAGAATGAGGAGCGGCGTACAGGTGTCTACGCCTCCAGTGAGAGTGAGTCAGATAGTGAGGAGGAGGTGGAGGACAAGCGGGAACGCTACCGGCAACGGATGATTCGCATCGCCAGGCGCTCCCGCCTCAAAGCGGAATCCAGCGAGAAGAAAGGAACTTTCATGACCACACTGGGCCTGATCTCACACAAACACAGGAGAGGTGAGTTCATTGTGCTGGAAGTTTTTTGCTATGGTGCAAAGTAAAGTTTCCCAAATTAAACATATGGATTGAGGGCATGCAGAAAGATTCATGAAACACTCTGTGACAGGGCTTGATGACATTTTCAAATCGTGTGGAAGAATACAGTTCCTGCTTACCCTTTTAAACATTGACAGACATCCGTAAATTTGTTTCATTTTTACCTTTGCCAAGGAAGGAGGTCATGTTTTTATCGGCATTGATTTATTTGTTTGTCTGTTTGCAAAATAACTCAAAAAGTTGTGAAGGGATTTGAATAAAACTTGCAGAAAAAGTTGATAATGACACAAGGAATAGATGAATATAATTTTGGTTCTGATCCAAGAATTTTTATGGTTTTTTGAAGGATTTTTGATCTTTTGGCTGATAGGGTCAATGAACTTGGAAGTTCAAGCTGCGTGTGCTTAAGGTTTGCATACATGCTCCAAAACTCATGGTTGGATGAGGCGTCATGCGCACAGCTGGAAGCTGATGATGTAAACAAAAGGCTTCTATATTGGGAAATTGGGCTATTTTCAGCATGTGTATAACGGTTGGAAATGAGTCGCTTGGTGGAGGTCTGCACTCTCCGCATGCTTTTCTATGTTATTTCTGCTTTATTGTTTGCACATAAACATGATGAAAAATGACCTTTATTTAACCGACCCCATTCCACACACCTACACACAGAGGTGAGGCGGGAACAGCGGAGAAAGAGGCGGCGGATCTACGGCGAGGACAATGCCGCCCCTCAGCCCAAAGTGGCCAAGGTGACACCCCAGGTCCCCCTGCTGCCGCCAGCTGCACCCCTCTCTCAGGAGGACTTCCAAAACGAGCCGAACTACCCACACAAGTGCCGCTTCCTCCGCACGTTTGGACTGGATACGCTCACCAGTGAGAAGAAGCAAGGTATACCATACCTACACACTCACTGCTCAGTGTCTGCTTGCCTGGATTCTGCACACAATTGGAGGGGGGCATGCTAACCTTACTGTAAAACCGGAAATTTTTATGTGCATGAAACTTTTCGCAGATTTTGCCGGGAGCCATGATTTCTGAAAGTAGAATGGTTGCAAAAGATTTTATCTAATCTGATGCTGATTCATGGTTTTCGTTGGAGAGAAGTGCATGGTACATAGCAAACGGAAACATTTTCATGTGGTATCCATAGCACCTGGTACTCCCATCTTATCTGAATGGAATATGAATTTTAGTTTAATGTCAACCAGCTTGCTCTCCTTTCTCATGCCACCTCCCTTTTGTCTCTTCACATTTCTGTAGCTATCACGTCGGCAAAGCGAGCCGTGGAGGCTGATCGGTTACGCAAGTTCAAACGGGACCACAAGGATACCGACACTCCGCTGCCTAACAGTGCCGACGCACACAGCCCAGGTAAATATTTAGTGGCTATTTCTTCTGGCCTTCATAAAATCAGCAACTGTCTTTGCATCTTTCATCACACTTCCCAAAGTTTCATTTCGCAGTGACAACATGCTTGGTAGATTTATGATTTCGTCATCGGTATTAATGATATTCTTGTCCCAACATTCATTGTCATGGCATTCATCTCTATTGCCATCATTATTTTTGGGCAACAGAAATGATATTATCTTTCTTTATCATCTCCCCCAGCAATAGATGCAGTGCTGCAGAAGAGGCTAAAAGAGGGCAAGGAGGGGGCCCCCTACATCAACTCTCACCCCAGCCTGCAGACGCCCCTCGACCACCTACAGATCGACAAGCCTCCCACATCGCCAGTACCTCTCAACTCCTCCCTGGTCGTGACCAACCACAGCAATTCACATTCCCCCAGCCTTGACCTCTCGACCTCTGCCTCCTCCAACGGCCAGCAGCTCCTCAAAACTGCATCGGCGCCCTCTACGGGCAGCAGCGGCGGCAGCAAGGCCAACGAACTGCCGGTCATCCACCCCAAGAAGGAGATCAAACAGGAAGTGATGAACGGCGAGCTGGGTTGTCGGCGGCGACCGGACGGTGGGCTCTCCTCGTCGGCATCGGAGACGGTGCTCAAGCAGCCCTCACCATTCACCATCTCGTCATTCCTCAACACCTCTCGACACAACTCGTCAGCGGTGGCCGAGGGTTTCGCTCAGGAGTTCCACCAGTCAGTCTTGCGGTCCACCCAGGAGAAACTCAACCAGAAGAAAGGTGGGTCAAAAATTATTCTCGAAAATTTTCAATAATTTTTTTTTTTTTTTTTTGCTGATCGAGAAGAGAATGATGTATACATACATATTTCATAAGAGATGGCTGTTTCCTTACAATTATATGAGTTAACAGTAAATTATCAGCTCTTTCAAGATTTGAATGGCCACAAATCTATGTCATCTGCCAAGCTTTATTGATAGAGTGATCAAATGCAAGAGGTCATGCATTGATACCAGAGGAGTGTTCATACATGGAATATATTCATAGATTAGTGGAGGGGGGAAAAACAGCAGCAGAAAGACTGCTGAAACTTTATTTCATGCCAATGTACAATGATCTCTGACAAAAACCTAATGAGATATGAATATATAACTACAAATATAAGCCCTAATTATAATGCTGTAGTGAAGTTCATGTGCAATGATGTGTTTTCTGACCATCGTAGAGAATACTTTAGTTGTCAGACAGCCTACAATTGGTTTGTACAATGTTTTTGTCATGAAGACACCAAGTGGTGTCTGACAAGAAAAATTTTCTTTGCAGCAACGTTGTCACTGCCAAACAGGAAGAGACTTCGCAAAATGAATTCCGAATATCTGTCTTTAACCCGTTGAGGACGGGCTGATTTTGTTACAACACACATATCCCATAGACCCCTGCCAGAGTTACACTCTGGACTCGTCCTCAACAGATTAATGTTCAATTAGCCAGAGTGTAGTAAGTATAATGTGAAAAAAAAAAAGTGAATAGTTTTACATTGCAGCCAACAAGAATTTGATTTTTTTTTCAGTCACATTCTAGACCTTTAGATATCTCTGTATGTCTCCTGTTAAAATTTAGGGGCTATGCTGAATGCATCGCACAATGAGACGTCAAAGCGAGACGCTCTTTCGGTTCCGACGGCAACATCGGGCTCCAGCAGGCATCATCATCACCATCACCACCATCACCATCATCACCAGCCTTCGTCATCGTCATCGTCGTCGTCGTCATCATCATCATCCTCGATTTCCTCGCAATCCTCATCAACGTCCGCGTCACAACACAGCCGACACAAACTTCACAGCAGAGTATACAGCTGGCCTGGCTGGGAGGCAGTGTCAGAGTCTTATCACAGATATTTATTAGGTATGTACAGGAATACTGTAAAACAAGGAATGTTTGCGTGCATTTTAATTTCCCGAATTTCGTGAACGCCAAGATTCGCGAAATTAAAATGCATGCGAAATCTCTTGTCTACACTATATGCATTGAACGCCAAGATACGCGAAATTAAAATGCATGCGAAATCTCTTGTCTACACTATATGCATTGAACGCCAGTGGCAATTCGCGAAAATTTCATGCCACGAAAAAGGCTGTTGGCTCCAATTCGCGAAAATTTAGTGCCGCGAATATATCATGTTTTACAGTAGATAGACAGACCTCATTAGAATCTTTTGAATAAAACACTGTGAGGTATTGCTTTCATTGTACAATCTTAAAAGATGTCATTGTGCTGGATGAATATGTGTCAGGTATCAACAAATAGAAGTGATTGGTGCTGACCAGAAAATTGCTCACAAAAAAATATATATATATATCGTGCAAAGAAAGAAAGAAACGGTTCCTGTGATGCATGACCTAAAATATTCATATCTTGTCAGTAACTCTAAGCAGACGGAGGTCAGCAGCAAATGCTGGCAATTTGGTGAAGTATTGTCTGATCCACACTATTCAACATGTTTGGTAGTCACTGTAGTAATCAACCAATTTGAGCAAGCTGTTTACACTTTCTGTTGATATGTAGCCTTCTTTAGAAACTGATGTTGGAAACAGATGTGAGAAGTACCCCTTTGTTCTGAGCTCCCTCATGTATAATTTCTCTCCTCTTTCTGGAATCTATCTCTCTACACATCTTCACTTTCATCACTGTTCATCTTTCCATCCACCTATCTTTCTTATTCTGTCCACCTGTACTTCTGTCCTTCTGTCTTATCTATTTGCTTGTCCATCCATCCATCCTTCCATCCATCCATCCTTCCATCCATTCATTCATTTATTCATCTGTCCATCCATTCATCTATCTTTGCAGATCAAAGGTCAGAGAGGTCAATGTTAATGGATCACCTAGCAGGCCTGAGACACCACAATGTGGAGCTGAATGGGAGTGCTGAGCAGCTGGCGAGGAGGAAGAACGTAAGTAGAATCAAGAGGTCGCTACACCTTTCAGGCTGATCAAAATTTAGGGTCAAAGTTTAATATTCATACTAAATATAACTGTTCAAAATAGATGTTAATGATTATACAGTAAGTATTTAGCAAAAAGGAAACAAAATATTAGTCTTTAGTTGATTAATTGAAATAAAATAAATTTCAGGGTCACTGGTATAACAAATTCTAACATGAATCTGTATATGCATTATAATGAAGTTCATGTCTTGAGAGCATTAGGTCATCAGAGTTAAGAGACTACTTTGACATTATTCACATTGATAGCATTGTTGGCAAAGTGTTGTGAAGATTACTATGTCAGTCAACTTTGAAAAACTAAATGTCATGCTGTCTTCTGCTCGCTTTCTTTTTTCCTAAGGAGGTTAGAATCAATTACAGAGGACTTCTGTTCAGTGATAAAGTTTCAGAGAAAAGCAAAGTAAACAATGTTTTCATTGTTCTCCTTGGGTGTGTAAAGATGGCATAGCTACACAAATGATGTTGATATTCAGTGTGTCACATGTAATAGCTTTCTGCCATCCCTACTTGATCACTTGAATTTTCAAAAATCATGTAATCATAATAGCAACATTGCAGCATCAACTCATGTCATGGGACTTTTTGAAGAGAAAATTAATCCTCCCCCTTTGTATCACTCTACCTATCATGTGGTCAGGAGCTGACAGAGAGGATGTATGAGATGCAGCTGGAATACGAGAACTACATGCGAGAAATGCACCTCCTCAGGCAGCGAACAATGGACCTTGACAAAGCTACGCACTGACCGACCGTGAGGAGTGACCCTCCCTCTTATGTGCGCGGCACCGACAAAAAGCGAGGACAAAGATACGCAGTTGTTGGGGGTCGACCGAATATCGCCCCCACGGTGCCGCCGTTGGCTTCGCCAGAAACTGTTTTGATTCAGTGACAGGGGGCTCCACTCAGTGGGAGCGTAGAATACCTCGTGCAAATTCATCACAATTGTTTTTCCCCTTCAATTCACAAACCGTCTCATTTTCCCATGGTGCATCATCTTCGTTGTTGTTGTTTTCTTTCTGTGCTGCTAGTAGGTATACATATTTTTTTTTTCCTAGTTCATCCATCAATGCAGTGTTAGAATGATGTTGAACGAGGAGGTGATGTCATAAAACTAAAGCATTCTGTGTTATTCGGGATAGATGCTGCAATAATGTGCTGATGTTAAACAAGGAGTTGATGGATGGAAAGTTAAAGAGGATGATTGAGTTACTTTGTCATTCCATGGCAGCGATCACATGCGTGGTCTTGCAGTGTCGTCCCCATCACATCCAAAGGAGTTGAAGTCTATTCAAATACACATTCGTGAGACAGCTTGGATGCATCACCGTGGCGATGATGCCTTCAAAGAAAAAAATGCATGTTGCTAAAAGCTGTAGAGAAGTGCTGCAGCACATCCACGAAAGCAAGAAAGTCCAAAGTAAGGGACTCAAGCGAGAGATACTGCAAGTGGCCTAGTGAGGCATCGAAGGGAAGTCATCGCACCCATCGGCAGAACGAGCTCTGACGACGCAAGTGAAGATCTATTTTGCCGTTCCAGTAACAGTGGAAACTGTGGATGATGGTAGTCCGTATGGGTCATGTGATGTAACGTGGAAAAGAAATGGAGGCAGTGTGTACAAAGAGATAGAGGCGACTAGAGGGTTTTAAATTATCAACTAACCCCAATTCTACCAAGTAAGAGGCAGTGCATTGAGAGGTAATGTAACTGGTGTAAAAACCAGTCAGCATTGATTCTTGACTTCGTAAAATTTTAAGATACAGAGAAAGAATTCAAATAAAGTCCTGTTCCATTTTTTTTTTCACAAACTTTCAATGTTCAGTGTAAGAAAAAAATTACCAAAAAAAAAGGAAATAAATATTTCACAAACAACTGAAATGCAATTAGGCTCCTAGCCAGTAAGAACTGTGCATTTTGAAGACTAGCATTTGATTTTTTTTTTTTCAAGTGCAATCAAGTGGTCATTGTATGCTGTGGCACTTGTGTCATATTGTGGTGTGTTGACTGCAAAGAGATGAATCGAAAAGAGAATGTGTTCAGTAGACCTACAAAGTAAAGACACGATGCATACCTGGTACTGTGAACAAAATGTTGAAGAAATATGACTTGATATCTAGCTGGCTGGAAGCTTATGCAAAACAAGCCTTCATTTATTAAAGGGGGGGGGGGGTCCTTGGATATTAGATTGGTAGCTGGAGTAAGGGACAGTAGAAAATGAAATAGAGAGGTCATTGATGTTCAATTTCTTTTGGAAATGAAACATTTGAGATGGTGTTGAGTGTTTCAAGTTGGACAAGGTAGCCCACCTTGTGATGGGTGTTATGGAGGATTGATTATGACTCAGAGAATCAAGCCATGGACCAAGAACGTGTATGGAAAGACTGCATTAACTCTCTGTGCATTTCATTTTTCAACCAATCTAGGTATTTGTCGTGTTGCTTTGATATATGTTTGATTTAATTTGCAGCTGGTGTGTTCTCCTGATGAACAAATCTCTTTGAAAGTTTGTTAGTAACTCAAAGTTTAGTCAGCTTCTATTTATGAAAGGGACGGGATTTCTGGATGTGGTATCATTCCAAATACTTGGATCATTTAAATTACAGATTTTAATCATTTTTCTCCGTTTTCCCCTCTTTTTTTTTCGGGGGGGGGGGGGGGGGGGGGAGGGGGGGGACAATTTTGATGGTAAGTAAACTTTGCCATGGAATGACATCAGAATTTGATTTCAAGAAAGTTATTCTTGCTCTTCATTTCAGCACATGCATAATTTGTGAATTGGGTCATCTGGTTGACCAGTGGAAAATGACAGAATAAGGGGAGTTCTTTTTACTGTTGTCGAAATCGTGGAAGTTAGAGATGGTGCAGGATTGCACACATGTGTGTAATTAGAAAGAGAGAAGCAGAATGTAGCGTGATGGATTACAACTTCACTGAAATATGAAAACATACCTTAAGAGAATGATGAAATGATGATCTGGAGTAGTGTAGGTTCTGTTCAGATAGCAGTCAGACATTTGTATACTATTTTTTTTTTCAACTCTGTTTTGTACAGAGCCACAGTCTTGATCAAAGTAGAAATTGAGAGAAATTTGTCCATTTGTTGGCTGGATCTGTGTCCGTGACATTACAGCGGGATGTGGTGTGTAGTTTGGTTTGGATGGGAAGTGGAAAGATGAGGATTCACAGTCAGCTATGCTATGCTGTGTGATGCTCTCGCTTGCTTTGAAATAGCATCACCTGTGCACATTGATTTTAATTTCAGAAAGATGTAGTCAATATGGCCAATGGGGGAACGACTTCTTATGTTCTTAAAATCTCAAATCAGTTTGTAACATGCTGTTCAAATTCACCATGTAGTAAGAAGCGCTTGATGTTGCAAACATTGGTTAGAATAAAGCTTTGTGCATTGAAAAAGAAAAAAGATGTTCTTTATGCTTTTTAAGTCAATATTAATGAGAAACAAAAATGCTGTCTTGATCTTGTAAAGTGTCATCTCGGCAGGGATGTCAATACTTGAAATACAAACAAGAATTTTATTTATTTGTATTTAAATTAATTTATGACTTATTCTCTCTGTCGGAATGTTTGTTTGTGAATATCTGTTGTGAGTGTCTAGCAGCTCTTTAGTGTTTTTATTTGTAGGTTCCAAGGCACATGTTTGGTGGCTGATTTTCACCAAATGATGATGTTAAAAGTGATGTTGAAAGTGTTGTTCCTCTCCAATAACGCTTCCACCAGTTCTGAGGAACATGAGGGCAGGAAGCGGCTCCATTTCAGAGCAAATGGGAGGGGGGGGGGGTGGATGCCTATCAAGGCATTGCTTACAAATGTATATTTTAGCAAAACCAGCCATCGTTCAGAATTGTGTTGATTTATAGGTGCACTGTGATGAAGAATTGAAGGTATGCTAGTAATGCAGACAATGTTGGCAGGTATTATCACACACCAATGTAACTCCTCTGTGACTCCAACCCACTGTACCAGTGATCAAAACACCGAGAAGATATTTTCATATGAGAGATGATATTCATTTGATCAGTTCATGGAGATGGCAACTTGGAAAGATTACTACTATTTTTGTCATCTTTTTTTTTCGGAGGGGAGGGGGGGAAGGGAATTGTTTTGGTGCATTTTTAAGATGAATGCAGGGCTTACTCATGAAACCACTGTTATTGCCACGGAATGCTGATAAGTGTATGTTCCTTGTCAAAGTTGACTGATATTGCGCTGTCGCTGTTGTATATTGTATTTTTCTACACCCTTTAATATGAAGTGCAATCATTGTCTCGTGTGAGCTCTCTCGTTTTTCGCTTAATCTCTCCGCCAGCTTCAGGAGAGGAGAGATGATTCATGCATAAGATGTTCCTTAATTTATCAACCTCCTAGACAAAACTTTTCAAAAACAAGTAAGATTGTCACAATCATGCTTATTGAAAGAGTTGTGAAATTTCATTTTGTTACTGTGTGTGGCAATATATCTTGTGTTGTAGTCTTATGTTACCTTGAATATCAAAGGGTTTGGCTTTTCTAGTTTTACAAGAAAGAAAAAAAAAGGAAAAAAATAGACATATTTATTAGACCGTAACTGTGACATGTGCATACACGACACGTTCAATTTTACAACTTTATTACTTGATTTGTATAGACACTGTAATATAAATATCTAAAGTTTGTAAAATGGGTGGGTGTTTTTTAATACTATCTTTTTTTTCCTTTTAAGTTAAAATTTCATGTCAGTCTTTTGGGTACGGCTCCGCTTCCCACCTTGTTTCAAAAGTGCACGAATGATTTGTTCTTATGTTTGTGTGGTCCACTGTGCTCTGAATTCATCCCATCCCTCCTTGTTCCTACAAAATATAAATCTTAACATTCTGGTACACAGCAATACACAAATATCTCTTTTTGTTTCCATGAGAGAAAAAAACAACAACAGATACTGGTTCAAGTTGATATTTTTATCCTGTGGTTTGTGATGAGTAAAATATTTGAAACACAAAATGGTACAGATAGGTTCTCAAAGTTTAGAATCAGTCATCAAAGGAAACATATTTCATGGCCAGTTGTGAACCAAATTGCTCTCATACAAGATGACAATCATTCAAAGTTGTATGCAAAGTTTACACCATCCATGACACATCTATCATTCATACTGAGAGGGGATGCTGTTGCCATGTGAAGAATAACAAGGCTGTGGGGTGAGCTGTGTGATAGGGCAGCATTCACATGTCTGATTTGCGAGGACCAAAAGCAGCATTTTACCAAGGACCAACTCTATGTTTGAGCATTAACATTTCCACAATGTCTCAATAAACTGTTTTTTTTTTTTTTTTTTTGAGTATCATTGGAGGCACAGGATGGGACTTTAATTGACTGTGTGTATTCCAGTAAGAATATTTTGTCAGTATTGATTTTGGTGTTAAGATAGTTTGAGTGGTGTTGTACTTTTGAGGGAGATGACATCATTTGTGTATGTCCTTCACAGCCCCCCCCCCCCCATCCCCTTACCTTCGTCCCCTCTTACGCTGCATCTCTTGAGAGTAACATATCTTTATCAATCAGGTTGAAGCATCAGCTCTTCTTTTAACAGGGTACTACACTTTATTTAAGCTTATGTTCGAGAAAATTTCTCAACCACACAGAGTTTCAGTTGTGCAGAAGTTTTGGTACTTTTTATTGAACAGTATGACGTAGCACTTTAATCTATCGTATACAATTGCGCAGCATAGAAGTCGAACCTTTCTTTCTTGCTGCCTTCTGGAAGCCTTTGTCACATTACACAATGAAAGCACATGAACTTTAGCTCTCAATACCTATGAACTTCTTTGAAATACAAGCAGTCATGAGAAATGTCAGTAATCGATTTCTGTCATGATCTTTGACTTAATTTTTGATGAATTTAAAAGGAATTGGCCTGCTGAAATGAAATGTACGAAGAATAATCATTTTCCCTCTGTGTGTGTATCACAGGTCCACAATATCAAGCCATTGTTTGTGGTATCATGCTTAAGTTTGTGTATCCTTGCTGGTTTATCATTCTGTTTATCTGGGGGTAGGGGTGTGGAGGGTCGGGGTTGCAGGGAAATGAGGCAGTCGAGATAGAATTATCTGTACTTATTGTGCACTTTCTTTTGAGGCTTAAAAAAAAAAATCTGCAGGTGTAAATTTGACATCATTCAAGCAGAGAAATCAAGTGGTGATCATGATTGTAAATAACACATTTTAGAAGAGATGTTTCTATTGTGATATCAGTGTGATTTTTTGAAATGATGCCAGTGATGATGGTTATGATAAATGATGACGACGATGTCGATAAAATGAACACAAGTGGTCTGTGTTTGGTATGTACATTTCCATTCATTTGTAAAGTTATGTCAGAACCTTTTCAGTGTTTTAACTTAATGCATTTGTTGTGCACCAGTAGGAAACTGCACAGAATTCCCACACAGGTCATCCAGAGGTGCTCTTTGGATGCAGAATGTTATTTATTCCAATCTTTGTGTTCTGTGACAAACTTAGAAGAAAACTGTGATGTTTTTTCTTTCTTTTTTTATCTAGTTTTGTTTGTCTTTTTTTTTTTCTCTCAGAATGAGAGCTTTGAGTGCATTGTAGCTTGTAAGAAATTCTTTCTTTCTTTGTGTAACTTCATTCATTTTTATTCCAGAGATGAGCTCTTGAGGAATAAAAATTGCAATCACTCGTAAGACCAAGTTGTCAAGTGTTATCATTTGATTAGTTGAAAGTGGGAGTTGAGTGTGGACAGTAGGTCATAGTTCCGAAGAATAAACGTGACATCACAACAATCATTCAACATTAATTACACAACAATCATCCAACATTAATTTTACAACAATCAACCAACATTAATTTCACTGGTGGCAGCAGACAACAGAGGTGCATTATGAGTGCTGTATTGTCACAATGACGAATTAATTTTTTGATTTTTTTTAAAACAATATGGCGTTCACTAGTTAACAGATTGGGTCATCTATGAGGGTCCATGTCTTGCAGATTTGACAATAAAACACCTGCCACAAACTACCGCACATGCAGTGTACATATTTTGCAGTGTTATTCATTTTAATGAATTTCACAGGTTGACTGATATTCCTAACTTGTGAAATTATTACCTCCGGTAAACACAAATTAGCTGTCTAGTATTGTCTCCAAGGTACAAGGGAAATCAATACCTTTCCTTCTGAAAAAGAAGAATATGGACTTGCTTGGTATTCCGTCATTATGGTTCCCGATCATGAAAATAGTTAACAGTACAGCAAAATTGTAATTCAGGTCCCAAATTGTGATTGATTATCCTCGTGAAATATACATGGCACATTCAATTACTTGTGCTTATCATATAGTATTCACACAAGTTGTTTGCCACTCTGCTTTGGTCATTTGACAGTATCTGATCACAATTCACAATTGCTCATTATCTTTCAGTTGTCAAATTTTTGTTTCATTGTACACTGTATTACACTTTGAAGTAAATCTCTTGACGACAAAATCATTTTCAGGCATAATATTGAGAGCTTTGCAATCCTGATACATGAAGGTTGTGATAGATGTCAAAATAATTTCACTAAACCAAGGCTTACCGTATGTCAACAGTTAAGATTAGATAACTTTGATAATAACAGCACCACATAGGTCTCTAACTTTAAGCTAGGAACCATGTGAAAGGAACTTACAGTTAGTGTGACACTCCTACACACACACACACAAAATTAAAAAAGAATAAATCTTGTGGTCAGGATGGATTGATGGTGAGGGCATCCCGCATAATTACAGACAAGGCCATTCAGTCACAGTTCAGTAACATTATTCAACTGCAGCAACATGAGGGTCCCATCTCATAAAACCTGCTATCAGTAACAACTGTCACATTTCTATCACAAATTTGCTGTGAGCCAATCAGATGCAAGGATTTCATTAGCTTATAACAACTATCGTAACTTATTACTGATAACAAGTTTATGAAATGGGGCCCAGGGGGGTGTTTCATAAAGCTGTTCTTAGTAAGTTGCAAACGACTTAAGAACGACTGGTGATCAGTTCTTGTGCTGAATTATTAAAATTCTGATAAGTATAGCACATCAGAACTGATCACCAGTCATTCGTAAGTCGTTTGCAACTTTAAGAACAACTTTATGAAACATCCCCCAGGTCTGTAGTGAACTTCATGATAGGCACATCTATTTTTAGACCCAAGAAAGTGCAGGAATGTGTGGGCAATATTAATGTATGCACAAAGTAAATCTCAAATCTGTGTTCAATATACACAATGGGGAATGAATTTTCATTTAACATCCATACAAGCTTGATAGATACACTGTATTTGTCTTGTAGCAGTTGGCAGTCTGTAATGTGGACTATGTAAACAATGGCTGTAGATTATTTGGAAGGAGTTACGAGTAATGTATCGCTATGTCGGTGGTGCATTTATAAGCTGTGTGTCTGCAAGTATGTACCTGTCTGTCTGTGTGTCTGTCTGTATCTCTGTCTGACTGAGCCATTCCCTAAAATGGTGTAATATGAAAGGAAGTACACATACAGTGAAAACTCAATATAAAGAGATCTGCTATAACAAAATACCTGATGTAGCAAATGAATTTCTCCGGTCCTAATGAATTCATTTCCTTTGTTTTGTATAGTTTATTGACTACTGCTATACACTGTATATCAAAATATCTGATTTAAAGAACAAATTGCGTTGGTCCTACAGATCTCATTATACTAAGTTTCAACTCTAACTCTGTTTTGTGAGTGATGAATGCTTGACATAATGGGAACAACATGACAGGGATTTTTTTTTTTAATCTCTGTTCTTGTTTGACAAGATTTTATTGGTTTCAGCTATGAAAATTTCCACAATGATCGTTCTCATAATGACAGCAGCTGAACCCATTAAAGACTACCCAAGTTACAAGTATATTCGGGCAGTGTCTATGGGAAATGCATGCTATGACATAATCAGCTCATCTTCAACAGGTTAAGGGAAGTAGTCAGTTGTCCATGGTCCGACTTGAAGAGACCCATAGTTCTCTAAGATATGGAATTCAATAAGTACATGCAAACCCTGTTATAACGAACACCAACACAACAAGATTTCCTTATTGCGAGAAGATTTTCACAGTAATAGGATTTTTCGATACACACATCTATGGCACAACTGATTCAATATAGCGAGTTACTTTCAGAAAGACTCAACAGGAATTTGTTCGTAGGAGAGAATTTACGGATAAAACTCATGAATTTCCAAACTTGCCTCGTCTGTTGCGAGATTGAAAAAAAAAAGGAGGGGGGGGGGGGGGGAATGCTGAACTTCCCAATGCACCATTCAGTGCACTCCTGTTATAAACAAACACGGTTATAATGAAATTCCGGTTATAACGAAATAAAAATTATGGCTGCAAAAACATCCTCTCTATATTTTTTTAATTGTTTATTTGTTCAGTTATAACGGAATTTTGATAGAACGAAAGAAAACTGCCGCTCCCGAGGACTTCGTTATAACGGGAGTCCACTGTACCTATCATTTTATGCACATGCTCGTAGGACCAGGTGTGAGCAATTACTTTATGATTAGCAGACACTTCCAATCCTGTAGATGGTAGGAATCCATAGAACAGTGAGAGCTTCATCAGAAACAATAGAACACTTCACTTCCCTCCCCCCCCCCCCTTCTCCATACAAACTTCACACACATGAACCACTAAATACACTGGATATTTATACCAAGTAAATATTTGGTTTCACTGTGAGTTCACATGTTTAAAAATACATTTGTTTATGACATTAAAGGTAGGGGATACCTTTTACAGACCTCCCAAAATGCAGCAAAACATTAAATATGAACCTCAGGGGACTTGCTTAGGCCACTGCTTAGAAATTTGGAAGTCAACAGTTATCTAAAATTTGAATAATGCACAAAACTCAACTACTCTGTAGTTCTGTGTGTCAGCCACACTTAAGCCTTTTTGTTGCATTCTTCTGTATTTGTGATCTATAAACACAAATCTAAAAGTACAAGAGCTGATGTAATAACATATAGAGTGTGTGGCAAGAATGTATATAGAAATGTTTGTAAGTGTTGATGAACTTTCTTCACAAAATATACATGGTGGACACACATGCAGTACATGGGTCTGCAAAGGTAGCCTAGTAATGTACTGGAATTTACGGTGAGCCCCGAAAACAATTCAATTCAAAATCTAACGGTCAAAAATGTACTAAATGTTACCTTCCACTTTCAATACTTTATGGGAGTTTCTAAAATGATACTCTCTTCAACATACCACTCTATTCATACAACTCTTCATTTAAGGCGTGCAAATGGGATTCCCTACCTTTAAAGGTCCTGTTTACCTTTGGAAGCAGTGATTTAAAAAATGTTCAAGATATCACTTTTGATGCATATGTGTAGGTCAGTTGTATCACAAAACATCCTACCTTATAAAATTTTTGCAAGAAAGCCTAAAATATAAGGAGGTATCACTATTTTTCTCAATAAGCCTTAAGTGTAGATGGTTTAGTCTGGAAACATTTCTATTATAACTATTGTTCACATTTTGTATATCTACCAATGCTTACCATTGGTTATACTGTTTTAAATTTTTACTTTGGTTGTTTCTATCCCTGACTCACATTTTACAACTATTTTGAAGCACTAATGCTGGTATTTTTGTTTCATCTGCAAATGGTAAATTATGCCTTTCAGTTTTCAAAATACTTTGTTTTCACACAAACATGCTAACAGGATGACTCTCTAACCTGCAGGTGAAGCACAGTGCATAACAGCTGTCTGTAATCCTACATGTATGTGCATGTATTTCATGTAATAACATCTTGGCATCTGTTTGAATGAAATTTTGCTTTAACGAGAAAATTCTCATGGTCCAGTGTGTCTCACTGTAACAGGGTTCGCCTGTACTATCTTTCACTGCCCACCGCTCTTGTAAATTAGACAAGACTATGGATTCCCAATCACGTGGTCCAAGGTTGAGTCTGTAAGTGGTAGTGGAAGTGCTCAGGATCAGGACTCAAACGGTGGGTGGTGGTGGTGAGAAATAAGTCAGCCTTGCTTAAGTTGACGTCGCATAAGTCAAATATTCACCTCAGTCGAAGATCTTTTCAAGTCCTCTTGTCTTTATATTCTATTGATTTGAACCCCTCATAATTCGATTCTTCACTAAGTCAAAGCTATTTCTTCAGTCCAAGTGGATTCGACTGAGGCAAGGTTGACTGTAGTACAGTGCACTCCTGTTCTAACGAGCATGGTTATAACAAAACTCTTGTTACAATGTAAAAACACAAAGTAAAAATTCAGTTCCTGAAATCATTTTCAATATAATATATATATACTTAGCAATAATGTACTCAGCAATAATGAAATTTCGACATGATGAAAGAAACCTGCCAGTCCCAAGGACTGTGTTACAACGGGAGTTGCCTGTAATGAAAATTTGACACTCTCACAGATGTATTTTGCAAAGGCACCATGCTCAGAAACTTACAAGATCACTATAGAATACTACTTCTTTATGAAGTACATACACATAACGGAGAGGAAAATAGATAGCTGTGATTCTCTTGTTATACCCAGGTCCTCCTCACATTTGAGACAGCAGTATTTTGGCCGATAAGAATTGAACGAAGCGATGATACTCTAATTACAACACCATGATGACACCACTCACATAATACACGTTCATGAGGTGAATTTGATTCACAACAAAAGAGCCATTAATAAAATGCTGTGCTCGAGTCAGGTTAGCCATTATGCAAGTCCAAACTGCTGAAAGGAATCACATAGACGCCGTCTTCTTGGCTGAAAACTGGTGATCTGTTGGTCAAACCAAAGCACAATTACCACCAGGACAACACAATGGCTACTCTCAATAATGAAGGCACATGGGGCAGCGCCAGCACAGAGTCATTCCAGCATTTCTATGACAGTCTTGTTTACAGTGTCAGCTTGTCTAGATGAGGTCTCTCATTCTTGGGTGGGGCCAGGTCCAGCAGTGAGGAGGTTCATCCGCAGTGTGTGCATGTGGTCCAGGGCTTCTGTGAGGAACGGCCGTACTGTGTTGATCTCCATCAGCGACAGGTTGTCAAGCTATTCAGAGCAAATAGAAAAATCAGACCTGCCTGTCACCATTCATAAAATGTGACATCTTTGAGGTCATGGTACTTTCTTTCTTATGGCACTGGGAAGTATGAAATGCATGAAAGATGCTGATAGCGCTTGTTGTACTCTGCACTTCACACATGTAGAGTTTTGGAAAGCCTTGAAGAAAGAAATATATTACAGAGCCTCATTCTTATGCACTACATATGTCATATCAACACTATGTAAGATCAAGGCAGGTGTGTTCAGACAAGGAAAATACTTGCCACTAAACATCTTTACAGCAAAATGATTAGCATCATTACAATTTGTTTAAACAAACAATAATCATAACAATAATCATACTCCTTTGTACTTTACATTCACATCCATGTGATGGTTGGACTCTTTATTGCTGGAGTTGCATTTGAATACAAAAGAAATCCAAACTTTGGACAATGGATTAGGTAAATTTTTAATAATGTTTTGATAATTAAAGCTTGATTTTTTTTTTTTTTTTTTTTGAGTAGGAGAGCACATTATGTGATTGTTGAATTTACAATTCAAACCCAACAGAGAGGACACATCTATGCCAATGAAAGTTTGCCACATGAACTATGGAGGGGTCAATTCCAGAAACATGGTACCTGAGTATTGTTTTCCTGCAATTAAGGGTGCAATGTCTTGTGGGGCAGTGATGCTCACCCTAGCATGTGTCTCCTGGTCCTTGACAAATTTGTCTATACTCTGTCGCAGCTTGGCCATGCGCAAGTCCCAGATGTCCTTGATTAGGGTGTAGACTTCATCCGCATTGGGAATGTCATCTGTAGCACTGGGGCATTCAAGCAAATAAACATAAATGTGGATATATACACTGTATATCATAAACATAGATTTAACAGGAGACAGTCTCGGATATAATCTCATTCAAATGCCTCAATGACATACCATATGGCAATGAATTGTGCAATTTACCCTTCCATTGGTAGTTAAAATGCAACAGTTACAAGCTTGCTGTACAATAACATACTACAAGGCAAATGGAGGCAATATAATACATTCATGGAAGAGGAAAGGGGTCTAAAAAACATAATAAATCCTTACTGAAGAGTGAAAAGGAATTTCCACTAAATTTGGCACAGGCTGGGCTGATGCTAACTGCAATATGACAGATGAGTGACAACTTGTCAAACCTACAGCCTTGTAGTATTGGTCATTTATATGATATTCCATTAAATTGTATTAATAAATACCCTATTTTTAAAGTTCTCAGAATATCATTCTTACATCATAACAGAAGCAAAGAACAAAGTCACTCAGTCAATAAACAACAACAACAATAAAAATTGAGGAACTATATGTCATATGCCATACCACTTCAAACAATGAAATTATCAAATATTATAAGAATGGTGGATCCCTCATCTTCCCTTTCTTCATTCGGCATCTTTACTAGTTACTGCACTGTGTGTTTCTTCTTTTTTTTTTTTTTGCGGGAGGTGGGGTTGGGGTTTGATTTTGCCCTTTGATTTCTGTGGAAAGAGAAAAAAAGGGGAAGCATGGGTAACAGGACTCAAATAAATGGAGCAACAATAGGGTCCTTGCCTTGCCTGCTTATAGTGTGATACAGTTACTCTTTTAAAAAAAAAAAAATAAATCAAAACATGACATCTGGCACAATCAGACTTGAAACAAGACTGTGCGTACAGTCTGTTTGGCCCTGGTTGACAGGCACTTACTGGCTGAGAAGTAGTTTGGTGACCTCCATGTAATGAGGATTGACAATGGGCTGGAAGACAGCTGAGTCCTGCTCCTGCTTCTTCACCTCCTCCAACTTCTCTGCAGATTTTCAGATACAGTAATAATGACACATGGACTTGCCGATTACACAAGACAAATTCAAGGGAATTCCTGATGAAAATGCATCATGGGAGCCATGTACTGTTTCTCTTTGATAGCAGCAAAGTGATCATTTCTTGTGCTACTGAACAAATACCTCCCAAAGTACCTGAGAAATTCCTTGAGTAGATTTACATGATTGTCTAAACACATAGTTCAGCATACAGCATGAGCTATCATCATTCCCACAATGTTTCAGCAGTATGAATAAATACATTGCATATGGCGGTAATAATTGACTTATATTTGTCTCCTGGTAATGCCATTCTTCTGGTATATCTCTAATCATCATAAATGTTGGTTAGAAAATCACCTAAAGATTCTGAACATGACACTTAAAAAAGATAGTGTACTGATTTAAAACACAGTATACAAATCAGAAAAATAATGATAAAAAGATATCAACTTAGAACAACTCGCTCAGGGATGCTCTCACCAATGTCCATCCAGGCTGGGGGTTGGATGTGGCACTTTTGCCTTTGCTTCAGGTTGATGGCCATCCACAAGGGCACCTCCACTGGCAGACTCGGGTTGAAGGGTCCCACATTGCCCCCGATCAGGAAGACTTCATCATGTGAAAAATTGGGCACAACGGTGACAGTCTCCTTCTCGGCTAAAAACTCTACCTCTGAGGGATCCATCGTCCTTAGAGTTGGGCAAGACTCGACTTCTTTTGCAGTGTAGAAAGAAATAAGTTACAGCAAGTCCCCTTTCTTCTCCTCCTTTATATGGAGTAAGTTTCCTTTTCCCCCTACACCTTTAAGCTTCTCTGCTTGCACAATGCTTACATATCATTCATAAGCACTATTTCAACTTGTTTTGGTCATTTCCACACCGTCTAGTCTTTTGGATCATCTTGCCTTCGGTCCACTGTTGCATGGCTTGTAAATCCTTTTGTTGTTCAGGGCCGGGTAGTCCTTCTGCTGCTGAAAGCGACCCCTGATCATGTAAATAAAGATTCTGTGGTCCTATAAAGATGAAAGTAACAACAACTAGATATATCGCTACGGCGACTGATATGCCTCCGCCATAATGCATGGTTCTCCTAATATAGTATAGTACAATGTCTTGACAATGTCTTGACAATGTGTGATGACAGTTTCACACAATTGGCAAAATATTGAAATGACAGGTTTGACACAAATGTGCTGAATGTTCACTTTCCTAGAACTAGGTTCAATTGGATGAATGATTAAAATGTCAGAGAGCAGGTATTTGGGGAACTGATGATTTTTACTTGATTTTTGACCCTTTTATAAGTTTATGCATTGAGTAATTTTCAAGGTATTGAGAAAAAGTATAATTTCAGTATCAAATGGGAAAATAGCATTATCTAAACCTTTCATTTGACCTTTGACCTCACAGTTCCATAGAGAATCACTGTAAGGTAGAACATGCATAAATATGTAAGTTTCATGATGATACCTTGAGTTACTTTCGAGATATGGAGGAAAAAGTGCAATTTAGCACTTTCACTTGACCTTTTACCTTTTGACCTTTGACCTTTTAGCAATTCCCCAAAAATATATATTGGGTAATACATGCCATACATCAAGTTTAAAAAAAAACAACCCTTCAGGCATATTGCATTTTAAAGAAAGTAGTGCTATTTTGAGGAGTTGACCTTGACCTTTGACCCCCTTGACCTTTGACCCATGACCCCCAACTTCCCTAGATAATCACTGCCCGTCGGTACAAGCATATATACTAAGTTCCATGAAGATACCTTGAACCATTTGCGAGATATGGAGAAAAACATGAAATTTCAATTTTTTTTCCACAAAATAACCTGTGACCTTTGACCTTTGACCCTGTGACCCTAAAATTCACACAAAGTATTATCCCCCAAGGATATACCCTCATACCAAGTTTGATGTAAAACCACCACACGGTTCTTGAGATATCGACAAAAACAAAACGGGACGGACGGACGTACGGACGTACGGACGGACGTACGGACGTACGGACGGACGGACGGACGGACGGACGGACGGACGTACGGACGGACGGACGGACGGATGACCCGAAAACATAATGCCTCCGGCCACTTCGTTGCGGAGGCATAATAAAATCCAATGTAAAAACTCAAGCAGGGAGGGTTGGGTCCAGGGTCATAGGATATGGTAACAACAATACAGAATACCCTCCCTGCGCACTGCTGTAAAGCTATGTTCTGCAGCTGCAGAAAAGGCAGAAGTGTTGAACAACTTCTTCCACACCACTTTCACCAAGGAAGACATGCAGAATCTACCATCAAAGGACCAGTCTCCCTATTTGCCCATCGGACATCTTCACTTTGATAGGAGAGGAGTCGAAAAACAGTTACAGCAGCTAAACCCTTCCAAAGCCAGCGGACCAGACGAAATTCCACCCAAGCTTCTCAAGCTTATGGCCCACGAAATTGCTCCTGTGCTGTCCTTCTTGTTTCAACAAAGTTATAACACCGGCACAATACCATCTCAGTGGAAACAGGCCCTTGTCTCCCCGATTCACAAGTCAGGTGAGAAGAATGACCCTTCCAACTACCGTCCCATCTCTCTCACCTGCATTGCCTGTAAGATTATGGAGCACGTAATTCTTAGCCATGTCTCCAAACATCTGGCATCAAACAAGATTCTCACTGATACCCAACACGGCTTTCGCCAGGGCTTATCAGCTACCACACAGCTATCATCTGCAGTACATGACTGGTCTTCCATCCTCCAGAAACGCAGCCAAGTGGATACCATCTTCTTGGACTTCCAAAAAGCATTTGATAGAGTCCCCCACCAACGACTTCGCATCAAGCTCCAATATTATGGCATCTCAGGTGATACACTAAACTGGATAATGGCATTCCTCTCAGACAGAACACAGTGTGTGGTTGTTGATGGTTCTAAGTCATCATGGCAGAACGTCCCATCTGGAGTCCCCCAAGGCTCAGTCATTGGTCCGACTCTCTTCCTCATTTTCATAAATGACATCCAAGAAAACATCAAGTCTTCACTTCGGCTGTTTGCAGATGACTGTGTCATCTACAAAGAAATCTTGTCTGATGATGACCATCACATTCTGCAAAAAGATCTCCTGCAGCTGTCATCCTGGTCTACTACATGGCAAATGAAGTTTAATGTTGAAAAATGTGCTGTCCTCTCCATCACACGTAAACGCACTCCTCACACCTACACGTACCGTCTTGGCAAAGATGTAATACCTAGGGCCAAAGAATACAAATACCTAGGAGTGACAGTGACTACAGACCTGCGATGGAATCAGCATTGCCAGAACATCAGGAATAAGGCAAGTCGCACACTTGGCCTCGTTCGCAGAACTCTGTCACCATGCTCTAAAGAGGTTAAATCCAGAGCCTACACAGCGTTAGTCCGTCCTCAACTGGAGTACGCTTCAGAGGCATGGAACCCTCACACTGTCACAGCCGTTAACTTACTCGAGCAGGTACAAAGATCAGCGGCTCGGTTCGTTTACTGTGACTACAGGAGAACAACATCCTCCTCAACCTTGGTTTCAGGCCTAGGATGGGACAGCCTCCATTCTCGCCGGCTCCTCTCTCAGTGCTCTCTCTTCCATCGATTACATCATCAACTCGTTTGCATGCCTTTTCCTCACGGAATCATACCAGCAACCTACTTCGGAAGACATGACCACCCAGCCAAATATGTCATACCCAAAGCTACAATAGACGCATTCAAATTTGCAACTTTCCCAAGGTCAATTCGACTGTGGAATAATTTACCAGGATCTGTGGTACTCACTCCAAACCCAGCCACATTCAGAGAGGTTGCGCTGCCCTTCATCAACAAGATGCAACCTCCTGCTGGGTCCCACATGCTGTAAAAAGGGACCAATGTTTTTACTTGCACAGACACTCTCACTTTTATTGTACATAAGAGAGACATACACAACCTTGTCACTTTGGCACCTCCATTGGCACATGACACGATTTGCATCCCGGTATAGCTTCCTTGGAGCTGCGAATGGGATTACTGCAACAAGTAACAAGTAACAAGTAACAATTGATGGAATGGGCTCTCAAAAAAAAAGTGGATAAACACTGAACTTTTTTCTCCATGAATTCACAATGCATGTTACTTAATACAAATTTGGAATTGTACTGTAACTAATACATTTATAATCACAAAGAGTACAGATCTACATTTTATTCAAAAACTTTTACCTGCTCGTTCTAGAAACTTGTAGAACCTTCTTTAAATTCTGAAGTATTGACTGCAGTACAGTCAATGCACTGTACTGCTGCTGTTGTAGTGTTTGAGAAACTTCTCTGCAGAGTCTAGTAGAGTAAATTATAGACATCTACATACATACAACTTGTACAGGCTTGCATTTGGGGTCTGACCACTGTCTGCACTGACATGACTCTAGCCATGCTAGCCTAGGAACTTGTTGTCTGGATCTGGATCTGGATGTGTACGATGCAGGGCCCTACTACTGGGCATGGCATAACGCATCGGACGAGAGAGGGTGCAGGGGTAATTAAGAGGTTCTATCGATGCGGCCTTTTTGAATGAGGCGATAGATGGCGAGTTGATAGTGGCGTCACTCAGGTGGTTCCAATCGATGACAGTAAGGTGGAAAAAATGAGTTCGTGAATTGTTCTGTTTGTGCTCTTAATTGATTAAAGCACTTACTGTTATTTGTCACTAGTCACTTGTCTATCTAGGATATATTATGACAGTATCACAGTTTGCAAATTGCTTGACACGGATACGTCGTCTGAATTTTGTAGGTTGAGCAAAAGATTAAATTGGGAGAGCTGGCACCAGCCCCCCCCCCCCCCCCCCCGACCACTTTGTATTAAATTTTAGTTAGAAGCCAATTTAACTTTAAAATTTACTTCCTTATAACAGGAATGCATCATCACTGATCATGCATCAACTTCTGACTTGAATCTGTAAAATTGACAATTGTCATGATTTAAGTAGTTGCTTCCACTGCTGACTTTGGTAGCATATTCCAGTGTCAATGAGATACCCTACCCAGACGTACAAAATGAAAAACGGTCTAACAAAGTCAATGTCCCCTGGCCCTGTATAATTACATTCAACCCAACACACGTGACACCAGAGGTAACATTTAACAATCAAAAATTTATCCAACAACGGCACAGAGCTACAGTTTTCCGGGATTCCTTCTTCATAACGACTGTTAATAAGTGGAGTGTTAAAGACTGGAACCAACTCCCCAACGCAGTGCTCTAGTGGTTCAATGTCCATCATTGTCCCTGTTCAAAAGTTCAAGCAAAATTTGAAGCAATTTCAATACATAGTCACGCTCTGTCCACACGTAGTGCTCCTCTAACAGTTACAAGTTAGCGTGGATGTGTCTTCCTGGACATTTTGCTGACTAAACCATACAGATACAGATACAGACGTAAAAGCCGTAGTTCGGTTGAAGGTTGACAGCTAAAAATGCCTATAAAATGGCTATAATAGTCCTAATAGACAGGGTCTACATGTTCTACAGAATACAGCATGCATCGCATCGGGTGACAGCACATGTAAAAATATTAACTACACGCAGCCGCTGTCGCGAAGCAACACGGCTGCACCTCTATTCCTTCGCAGACGTTGTCATTTTTCAGTGTGGTTGTGCGACTCCTTCATGAATATCTTTATTAATCGTGGAAAAATAAAATATAAGGAATTATCGTAATCTATGATAATCATTCAATAATCTCGGTATGCGATTTTTTGTTTAATTAAGAGCTAGAGGGCGCCTCTCCGACTACCTACGTTGTATAGTAAGGGTACTAAGTCTCGCGCAGGGACGTAATGATCGCGCATAGCGTAACTGCGTATAGCAAGCATTAATACGCGTAAGACTAAGCGCATAATTTGCCGATACGCCCATGGAATAAACATACCTGACAACCGCTAAAAATGAGAAGGAAGCAGGTAAGAAATTTAGATTTCAAACAAATTTTTCACTAAATTTCCAATTTTTTGGAACAAATTTTTCGCTAAATTTCCAATTTTTTACGTTATAATTTACCTACCTTAGCTTAAAATCTTTTTTAAGGATGTTGTAGCCAAGACGTGTCGTCTCGCTTGTCTCGTTCGTATGATCGTAGCCGATAGAATTCATATTTTGTTCGATCGATCGTTTATAATATTCTACGAAAGCCGAAGCACGTTCAGCCGCAGAGAGGGGCAGACACTTTCACGCATGAAACTACATAGGGCAGCTGCGCGACCTTTACATACCCCGAGAAATTGAACGCATGAAATTAAGTCCGACATACAAACGGCGACAGCGCACTACTCCGTCATTGCATCATCAGGAGATTCTGGGAGGTGATTTTTCTGCATTTTCGTGATATTCATTGAGAAATTCAGGTACGATTATGGAATAACTTCTATTATAAGAGCATTTCAAATTTTCGTGCGCGATATCTAGACCCCTCAACCATACATACGAGAGTGAATGCCATTTAAATAACACGCAGATGAGGAGTGAAGCAATAAGGACGTTTACAGACTCGATTTCAGCCACAGATTTCGGCGAGTTTTTTGACGTAATTAAACAAAAAATCGCATACCGATTATTGAATGATTATCATAGATTACGATAATTCCTTGTATTTTAGTTTTCCACGATTAATAAAGATATTCATGAAGGAATCGCACAACTACACTGAAAAATGACAACGTCTGCGAAGGAATAGAGAGTAGGCCTAGGTAGGTGCAGCCACCACCATCCGCTGTCGCTACAGCGGCTGCTGTGGTGTAGTATACATTAGTAACACATAATTCTACACCACATCGTCTAGTTCTTCGTCAAATAATTCGTTAAAACAGGACGACAACATAGCTTAGAATAGTGTGCCTTGAATAGAAACTCATGTTTAAGTAAATGTCAGTGACTACATGAGGATTGTGAGATGTAACAATGAAGAAACAATGCGTTTCCAAACCTTGCAGAGTTTAGAATTTCCCGCTGACGGAAAGAGTTTGGCCGCGCGATTTCGCTGCCTCGCTGCCCTCTGAATGTTGCGGTGCGATATCACATTGACATGGAGAAGACATGTTATCAGCACACAAGTAGTCTCGGACGCTATCTACAACTGAATTGTTTCATTTAGTTATCTTGAAATTCTTTTTCATTATAATTTTAATCTTATATCTACTAAATGTAATATTTAAATGTTTATCATATTTTGTTTGTTAGCTAAATTACAATTTTATTTTGTAAAATTGCATTAAATGCTTACTCATTGTTTTCCTGACTGGGAAAGTCAGCGGCAAATTTGAAATCATCGCCCATCGCATTTGCCCAACGAACGGTCGAACGTTTACTGTCCGAACGTACGTACGTACGTGCGTGGTGCATGCATGCAATATCCTGATAAGATTCAAAAGAATCCGAACAATAACAACGTTGTAGCAGTGCGGTGGATTCGGATCAGAAGTCTGTGCTTATTTTTTAGGGTTACGTTTGTACTCATAAAATTGTTTGTAGCAGAGGGTTTCGATACGTAAGAGGCCAGCCAGGATGGATCCGTTAACTGAGGTGAGTATTATTTCCAAAATTTTGGTTATTCTGGGGTAGGCTCCTAATTAAATATTTTCAATCACTGACACAGTCCTGTCACCTAGTGAAAGTGTTAGGATTCTAACGTTAGAGTAAATTTTATAGTAAGCATGGTCGTGATGGTAAGGAGATCTAGCTATCGATATGAAAACACTTCACTGCTGGCCACTTCATGCTGGCACTCCACTGCTGGTCATGTGTTAACTGTGAATCACGGGCAACATGTTTTATCTATTCTAAAACTGATTCCTTATTTTTATCTGTTTATTCAATTGCTCAATTAACGTTAGGTATCTTCTTTAACTGTAACGTTAGGCCTAACGTCACGAGTAACGTTAATGGCTTAATGCAGATTCTAACTTTGTATCCTGACGGGCACGGGGATATGTTTGTGGAGACGTAATTACGCTTGGCATACTCGTGAAATAGGCCCCACCACTGCGTGTCCGTACAAATACTACGGCGGCTCGCCTGTTTATACTCGTGAATTCAGCCCCACCGTGTGGCGTTCATCGGTAGATAGCACGGCGGTGGGGCTTTCTTCCACAGTATAATACTCGTGAATGCGGCCCCACCAAACGGCGTTTACGCGAGATGCATACGGCGGTGGGGCCGATTTCCACAGCATAGCATCTTTCGTCCTCCCTTTCTCCCGTTTTTTTCTTTGGTCTTCTACTTTTTATTCTCGGAAGGACTCCCTAATGTCCCTTGACTAATTTAATGACCAATTTAACCATAAATACAACCCTACCTAACCCTAAACCCTAACCCTAACCTAACCTTGCTTGCTAACGCACGGGTGCACGCGCACTGCGGTGGGGCCTATTTCACGATTTTGCCATTACGCTTACATCAGTCAGGCTTCATCTTGTTCATTGTTGTTCATGGAATCATACAGAGGAGAGATTAGATGTCTAACGTTACCATTATTAAAAGTTTTATGGTTAAAAATGATTTGAAAATATCCCTGGACAGACAGATTTTTCTCTCGGCACTGTCTATCGTTAGTGAACCCTCTGTTTGTCAGATGATGTCCAATAGAGTCCAAACATGCACAAACTCACCCTTGCCCGGATGATGGCCTTGCCTTGTTCATTTGTTATACAGTAACAGAACTGGCCTAGGCCTAATCCTAACTACACGCAGCTGCTGTCGCGAAGCGACGCAGCTGCACCTCTGTTCCTTCGCAGACGTTGTCATTTTTCAGTGTGGTTGTGCGACTCCTTCATGAATATCTTTATTAATCGTGGAAAACTAAAATACAAGGAATTATCGTAATCTATGATAATCATTCAATAATCGGTAGGCCCTATGCGATTTTTTGTTTAATTACCGGTACGTCAAAAACTCACCGAAATCCGTGGCTGAAATCAGGTCTGTAAACGTCCTTATTGCTTCACTCCTCATCTGCGTGTTATTTGAATGGCATTCACTCTCGTATACTACAACGTACAATGTAGTTAGTCGGAGAGCTAGAGGGCGCCTCTCCGACTACCTACGTTGTACGTTGTAGTATACGAGAGTGAATGCCATTCAAATAACACACAGATGAGGAGTGAAGCAATAATGACGTTTACAGACCTGATTTCAGCCACGGATTTCGGTGAGTTTTTGACGTAATTAAACAAAAAATCGCATACCGATTATTGAATGATTATCATAGATTAGGATAATTCCTTGTATTTTAGTTTTCCATGATTAATAAAGATAATCATGAAGGAGTCGCACAACCACACTGAAAAATGACAACGTCTGCGAAGGAATACAGGTGCAGCCGCGTCGCTTCACGACAGTGGCTGCGTGTAGTTAATGGTGATGATGATAACTATGCTGGTGACTGGCGTAAAAAGACGGCTTCCTGTGAATGCTGAGCGTATGTGACGTTTGTTTAATTTCCCTTTCCCACTAATACTCTTCTTTCCCCTCTCAAGAATGATAAAAAAAAGAAATTACATACACCTCACAACAAGAAGAACCATGTGCTCAGGGGTCGCACTTAACTTTTTTTTTAACTAGCCAGGCGGACTACTTAGAATCAATTTTGACACTGAAGCGATATTTTGGCTAGCCAGACGGACTAGTAACTTCAGAATTTTATGATTTTTAGCTAGTCCAACGTGATTTTGGGTGGCCAATGGCCAGCGGACCATCGCCAATTTCGAACCCTGGTGCTATAGTAACCTTCGTAAAGTTAAATCTAAATGTTCAATATCAGCAAAGAATAAGGGGAAAACACGAATGACAATAAATAAAAGCGAAGAGATTGTGTATGCAGTCTCCTCGGCTCGAAGAAACTTGACACCCCGCCCCTCTCCCTTGTGGAAATTTCCACAAAAGCAGGTGCCACACCCAGGTGCGTGCTAGACGAAAGAATGCGCGCACTGGAATAAACAGTGTGTAAATATCCTGGAAATATCGATCGAAGAACCAGCTCATTAGTTGAATTAAAAGAATCATTTCAAAGATATGATTCTATTTCTATAGCCTTTCTTTTGGCGCATAGTAGGAAACATCGAACAGTCGATTATAGCGTACTTGATCGAATATCTAATGTTCCCTGAACAATTAAAAAAAAAAAAAGGATTGATTATTCAGTCAATCAAAAATGCAATCACAGAAATACATGAAAGGTCTCGTATGTCCAGACAAATTCACTACGAGTAGGTCCAATGAGATGCAGTCATCACCTGGTTAGACAGCAAAATACAACGTGTAATGACAATTTCAGTTCACGCTCATCAAAACTGCTTAATACTTTTTAAAGTTTTGGCTATCAACATTCGTTCGTGGGTGTATTTTGTTTGTTTGTTTGTTTTGTGTGTTTTTCCCTCGTGAAAGACGTAATGATTTCTTCGTATCAAACGTAAACTGCATGTTTACCGTAAACAAGCCATTCAGCTCAGCTCAGCTATGGCGCATTCGATCCATCGAACTTGCAGTAACCTCTTATAGGCAGGAGCACATGGCGCATTCCTTTAAACTTGAAAGTGAAGCCACATGTTTGCACATCGGCGCTTCCACACACAGCGTGATATTTTGCAATCATCGTTGTAGCAGACTTTCCGATTCCAGTCAGGGGAAAAGGAATTGGAATACTTCGGAAAATACTGATGTTCAAAATCCAATAAAAAGAAAAAAGCCTGAAAACAACCCATGATTATGTTTGAATTGTAAACAGTAATTGAAAACACAGAATAGAGTTTTGCATCTGCTCACACAGAAGCTCTCTTGAGAAGATGAAAGCATTCCCCGTCCCCTGCTAGATAGTGGAAGCTTCCATAATCAGCCCAGCAAGTTTTTGGAGTTACATACAGGTGTACTTGCACTTGTACACATTCATTGGGAGAAAGCAATCAATCAACACTGAACATTGCGTAGTTTGGCATCTTTATCGTGCTGGTGACCAGCTCGATGCTTCGGCATGTGTCATAACGTTATGTTTAGAGCCTGTAGGCCTCATAAGTCGACGGGTGTAATTCAAAATAGCAAAGAGAGGGAGATTGAAAAAAATACGAATTCTGGTGGAAAAATACGAATTTTGGAGCTGCTGAGTACTAATTTGTGCTTCCAAAGGTTGGCAGCTCTGGTCTGTATCTAGTCGTGGGGAAACATAGTACCGGTAGACTATGATCACTCCATTCGTGGCATTGCTATCAACGTGTATAGAACCTAGACAATGCATAAAAGTGTTTAAACTTATGTAATGTCGCAATGCTTTAGTTATGATTTGCCTTCATTTGCCATGACTGCAGAAACTCTTGGAGAGAGCTCGAGCTCGCCGAGAGACTTTAGCACGTAAGATGGCAGAATCGAACATGTCGCCCCGTAAGACAACTTCAACTACAGCCACAGCTCGTGCACCATTGAGGGACAACCAAGAGCACAACCGTGATATCCCCATCAGAAGTTCTGTTACAGGTAAGAGCTCCCATACTCATTGCTACGTACATTTGTATGGCATACACTCCAATCTCCTTGTGTAATGTTGAAGAGAATTTCTGCAGTGCTGAGGGTGTATGTAAAAAAGTCTACATTCTTTTCAGGCTAGATAGTCAACAGGAACAATCACTGAATGTAAAATAAGCCTGATTTCTTCCAAGTTTCATCTGTAGATGAGCAGTTGATGACAAGAGTGCGAGCTCAAACAACAATGTAAGAAATAATTTACAAGACTGCAAAAGTATAAAATTTCATATTTTCTTTATCTTCAGTTGAATGTAATCTTGTAGCATGTGACACCCAACCAGGTATTCCTGTTCTTTTTGAGCAGGTTTATGCCTTTCCACTTCCATTCCTATTTAACAGCAATAACTCTAGAATGTATATAACCTCAATATTTCTATTTTCCCTCCATCTCTCCTTTCTCCTTCCCCCAACCCCAACAGTATCACCCAAGAAGATGCGACACATTGAGCCCACTGTAAAACCAGACACCCCAGCAATCCCTTCAGTCAAATCGAGGATGCAGCGTCTGGCTGAGCAAAGAAAGATGTGGAATTCAACAAGTATGCAAATCAGCATTTTATATGTACTATTGTCATTCATTTTTACCTATCGGCCCTTTCAATCTTTGCTCACCAAAACACTTCTTTGTAGCATGTGATTTTACAAAAGGCCATTTTGTATGGGCATCCAATTTTTTTTTTCCCAAATTCTTTTAGATAACAATTCCAGCCAAATGCTTGGGTTGGTTCATTTCTGTTTTCAGTTGTAAAGACATTTTTTCTTGAGGATTGAGCTAAAACTGTTCAAATTACCTCTCCATGTCAAATGCAGTTAAATTATTTGTTGAATCCAGTTTGCTTGCAATAGCTGTTCCTTTGTAAGGTCACCAAAGGACAGGCTTTCTGATAGTTGGGAACAGGGAGGTGGGAAGTAATCCCTATTATGATGGGAAACATAAACTAAAAAACATGTAGTTGATTTTGATTTTGTTTCCATCATCTGGTGTGTTAATGCTGCTCATGCACATCTGCATGACAACAGCATCTTTAAAAATATTCCACCTGATCCTGACCTCATCATTACCTTTTGTTCCCACAGCTGGAACAGAGGTCGACAGTCCCCAGAACGTGATCCCACCAAAGCGGCCTGACTTTGAGGACGAGGAGAACAGGGAGGAGACCACAGCAGTAGCTCCCAGCTCAAGCCTGAGCTCCAGCAGATCACGCTTTGCCGCCCTCGCCGCCACCATCAACAGCTGGGAGGATGACACACACCACCCCAGGCATGAGTTCCAGAAGGTCAGTGTAATCAGCAGGAACGACTGTTTGGCGCAGAAGATCTTTTCTAGTTTTTCTGTTTTTCTGGTTTGACATATGACAGGACAATTGTGAATTCATTTCCTTGTTTTTACATCCTGTAGCTTTGGGCTCTACTTCACTTCTTCCTGCTCCTTCTGTTTGTTTGTTTGTTTGTTTGTTTATTTGTTGTTTTTTGATAGCATAAAATGGTGAAATATTTACGTGATTATTGATTTACCATTCAATCTTGTTTAATTCCTTCATAATCAAATCATAAATATCTGAATAAATAACCCTTATGAAGTGCATAATTTCGAAGATACAATATGGTTGTAACTCATCTGGCTCACTGTGTTATGGATTACAAGAATTACTTCATGACATTACATAAGTGTGTTTTAGTCTCTGTGATTGTCAAGAATCTGTTATCAAAACATTCCCATTTTAATGCTCATTTTGATGTGAATTGTTATGAACAGGAGAAGCCAGCCACAAGAAAGTGGCAGCCTCCACAGAGGCCCGACTCTACCCAAGAGGAGACTCCAGTCCCAGCGAAACGCTCTGCCCCCCTCTCCTCCAATCATGAAGGCACCTCTGCCTCCACCCAGCCCTCACCCCCTAAACGCGCTAAGCATGAAGAGGAGGTGGAGACTACCGTAAAGCGTGAACCAAGCGGCAAAGGTAAGGCCACCTACAAGAGTATTCCATATCATCAGCATTCCTCAGGAGCCAGTCGTAGCAAGCCCTATAGGCACGTTTCGGTGCGTTCCCCAACTAAGCCCATGTCTGTCACCTCTAGTTCCATTTCATCAAAAGTCCCATCTATCTCACGTACCACTACCATCACCATAGAAGCTCGCAAGCAGAGTCCCATAAAGAAGCCTAAATCCCCCCTCTCTGGCCGCCTCTTCGTTGCAGTTGGGACTCGCTCCGACGTCTCATCGGGTGATGAAACAGACGCCAGCACAGAGCAGCCTGTACCAGCACCCAGAGCTGCGAAGACATCGGCCACAACAGCTCCACACCGCAGTCCAGTCAAGACTCACATTAGCAGTGCTTCGCCAATCAAACGCCCCACACTGCAGGCCTGCACTGCAGCTACCCCTAAAATCCAGTCACCAAAAAAGCAGTCTCTCACAAAAGAGCCTCACAAAAAGGTGGTCACTATCAAAGCATCCCCCATCAAGCAATCTCTCCGTGAGAATTCCGCAGTGAAAGCATCAGCCATTCCAAGGCAGTCAACCACAATCCAAAGTTCCCCTGTCAAGCAGCAGGCGGACAAGCCGCGAGGCGTTCCCCTGCGCAAGGGCGCCACCTCAGAGAACTTTGTGCGCGCAATGGCGCTGCTGCAGCAGGGCTGTGGTGGGGGCGGGGCATCGTCCAGACAGAAGGCCAGTCCAGTCAAGACACAGCCCAAGGTTGGAGCCATTGCCCAGCGTATCCAAGACAGGCTGCGAGAGAATCAGGACAGCTGGCAAAAGAATGAGATCAACAAAAAAGTTCAGGTGAGACAGTTGTTCCTGAGTAAGCATGGCCTTTAACCTTTTTCATAAAACTGCCATATCAATGACAGTAACAAATACCAAACTTTCTGATTAGCTGTTAGCAGCTTTATTGGTCATTCTTACAATGTGCTATCAACTGAAATGTTGTACATGTGCCCTTTCCTGTCCTAGACCAGTAAATACATTCTTGTTTGGATTACCAGTTTGCAAATATAAATGATGAAAGCAATAATAGTACTGAAAATTCAAGACTTCAAAACATGACAAGTCAAAGTGTGATACCAGGGGTCGCACTTAACTTTTTTTTGTAACTAGCCAGGCGGACTACTTAGAATCAATTTTGACACTGAAGCAATACTTTGGCTAGCCAGACGGACTAGTAACTTCAGAATTTTTCGATTTTTAGCTAGTCCGACGTGATTCTGGGTGGCCAATGGCCAGCGGACCATCACCAATTTCGAACCCTGGATACATGCCTGGAAAATGTATGAGAAACTTTTTTTTTTTCAATGTGATGGCAGATCTTAAGAAATGAATCAGACATTTGATTCTTTCATCAATGTTTTATTTAAAAAAAAAAAAATGTTTAGCACTGAATGCGTATTTACAAAATTATCACGATTTCCTACAAAAAAGCAGTAGAGAACTCTTATAGTATAGAAGTTAAAGTTGTTAATCTTAAAGGGACTGTACAGTACTGGTTGAGGTGGGGATTCATGTTTTGAACATTCCTAAGTGAGATAATGAAAAGCCTCTTATGAAATATGAAAGAGCATGTAATTTTAAGAAGGATTCAACGTTTATTTGATGAAAATTGGTTTTCAAATGGCTGAGATATCCAAAAAAGTGATAATAATAAAAGGCGACATGCCACAACTTTATTAGGATCTCTTTGTTTCACCTTGTTTTTGGATATCTCAGCCATTTCAAAACCGATTTTCATTGAATAAACTTTTGATACCCCTTAGAACTGCATGCTCTTTGACATCTCATAGAGTGGTTTCTAAATATCTCGCAAAACGTTAAAAGCTAAATCCTCACCTCGACCAGAACTGTACACACCCTTTAACAATTACTCCCTTTTTGCTGGTTTGTAGTAAGGTATGGTATTTTTCCATCATCTGAGGTATTTTTTTTTTCTCTCTCTCTCTCTTTCATAAGTCATGCAGTGAAACATTCTGTGCAGATGTGGAGAGCTCTGTGTGTATTTGGCTAGTTTTAGAAAAAATTTGAATTTGTTTTCACGCTGACAGGAAGAGCGGCAGAAAGAACTTGCCATCATAAGAGGTCGATGGGAGAATCCTAAGGCAGATGCAAGGGGCACGACAAAAGAGGTGAGTCTTTGACCCAGATGATTTTGGTTAAGGGAGATAGGGAGGTCGCTTTGTTCCACATGCTTACACTTTGACGTGTGTTGATGTGCACTGAGTACTTGTTATTTTCTTTGACAGTCAGTGTCACTTCAAAGGGATTACCCACAAGCAGCAAGATTTTATTGATGGTTTATTGACAGATGTTTTTTTACCATAATTCTAAATACAAGCATGCTCATGGATGAGAATACTTCGATGATGATAATGATAATGTTGATTGAGGAGGGGGAGGAATCAATCTAAAGTCCTAATAAATTGTGTCTACTGCTATCAATTTATTTGCTTCCTGGATCAAGTGTTTCCTGATAAGTATGAATCTTAATTCAAAGTAATGAAATTCTGTATTGAGTTTTTTTTATGAATGAAAAATCATTGCAACTGATTTATCAATGAGTTGCAGTGAATCATAGTTGTTTGAAAACAAAACAGCCGGAAAATATGTAGATTGCAAATAGACTTTGTGTTTGCGTACTACTAAAGAACAATGTAAGAATTTTAAAAAAAAGTGGTGTATAGTACATAGGTATCTAAACAGTCGACAAATTTATTCGTAACAATTTCTGACAAGGTTTTCTCAAAATGAATTGTCATTAAAAGAGCATTGATTGTGTCTTCTGCCGTCAACATTAGACCCAGCCACAACCAGCTCCTGAAGAAGAGCCCAATGTGGAGGAGATGGAGGAAGAAGAGAATTACAAAGGACAGGAGACAGAGGAGGAAGATATGGAGGAGGAGGGAACAGCAGAGGAGGACGGTGAGTGTGTGGCCTGGTTGGCATGGCAGCAGTCTCCCATTCTTTCATCTTGGATGTTCTAACAGCATTGAAGGGATCAGGGTGTCAACTCATCAGGCACTTGTAGCTGTCAGTGAAATTACTTCATATTAATGTTTGATTGGTGGTATTATGCCTGCATATATGGCAAAGAGATATTTCATACCAAATTTATAACAAATAGGAAATGTGAAAAATATTGATTTGTTTACTTAACCTGTTTTATTTCTGTTTTCACAGATATTTGCTCCTTTGACAAAAGTGTTTAAGAACTTAAGTCCCATGGTCTGAGATTACATAGGTTGTATCAATACTAACTTTATTTGTGTGCTCTAAGATTAATCCTTCCCATTTTAGGAGATATCTATCATGCATTTTAGAAGGAAATATTGCCCTTTGTATTCCACTTAATGTTTGAGTACGTTGCAGTCACTGATTTATGTAAGTTGCCCCATATCCCATTAATGTGTCTGCTTCTGTGGTTTGTTTTGTCCTTATCTGAGAGATGAGTGATACACTATCAGCATTATGGTGAAATGTTTCATGAAATGAACCTCAAGACCTTGAGAGTAGACCAGAATGAAACAGCATTGTGTCAGTATATGGACACAAAGTTTGAGACTTGTGTATGCCGTATAATTTCTTGCTTTTATCTGGTTGTCTTGTTTTTTTCCTGTCACATGCTAATTTGTGGCTCTTCAGGAAGTGAAGCAAACTATTCTGCAGATGAGGAAGAAGAGGAGGAGGAGGAGATCGTCCCTACTGCTGCCCCAAGAGAGGCGGCTAGCATTGAGGAGAACAGTGGCTTCGTTGCCATGACGATAGAGCGATCGGCAATTCCTGCGAATCAAGAGGAAGACCGCCTGGTAAGGAAGTTTGAGCCATGATGACAAGTATGATTGCTGAATGTAAAACAAAGCCATTTGAATGGTGATAAGACTGATTGATTACCATTGATAGTAAGACATGATACGTGTGGTAGAAAAAATTGACATGCTTTGCGTGAAGAAAACAAGGCACGTACTATGTGTACATCTATTACAGGGAAAGAGCACATTGTGAACATAATGCATTCACATACAAGTATCACTGAATTGTGTGTACACATGTAGGTACTTCATGAGTGTTGCTGGGTAATGAAAATTAGCAGTTGGCAGGCTCTTTAATATGCTCATATGATTTAAAACAAATATGTACTTTTTTTCTCTTTTTTTTTTTTTTTGAATGGATGTTAGTGATACAGCTAATAACCGACATTTCCACAGCATCATTGCATCTTGAACACACATGGGCTTAGTGTGGTTAGAATAATTGCTGGTGTCGTAAACATTTGCCACATCCATTCAAGTTGCAAATCTAATATCAACTTACGTAAGGTAATTCAGAAAAGACCTTTTTGATCACAGCAAGTGAAAGATACTAGTACTGCAAGCATTCCACAGAATATTGTCTTAATTAATTGAAAATTCCTTTTTATCTATGTTGTTGTTGTTGGGTTTAAGTTTTTTTTTTAATCTAAGCCTAACTTTAAAGCCCAAACAAAGTTCTGGTATGCCTGCAAAAGTTGTCAAATTTTGCTCCAAAATGTGAACGTATGCTTAGGAAATGTGTGGAATAATGCTGTAATAACAAGATATTCTATGGGTAACAACGAAAATTGGAAATATTAACCAAAAACGTTCAGTCTCAGAACTTACCCGAACGGGTCAGGCTAGACTCGGACTCGGGGATAACTCGGCCTCGCTTTGCTTGACGGCGGGATGAGTTGTATTGGTTGTCCCTCTGGATTGTACAGTGTTGTGCTATGCATATGGGAGCGGCCTGTATAAACTACATTGTAGCGTTCTGACCACTCGTAGTAATGGTAATGGAGTTGTTACAACGCGCGCATCAAAAACCTCTTTGGCGCGCATGCAAAATTAGTGTGCGCCTCTCAAGCACCTCTAAAAACAATCAAAGACACTTGATAAACAACAACAAAAACTTTAAAGACCGCGCGTCTCAGCAACTGAGATGATGTGCGTATAAGCTTGAGGACCGTGCGCTGTCCATTTGTTTTGTACAGGATTAGCACGCACTTTCCTGTCTGTTCAGTTAGGCCTCGTTTGGTATTATACAGTAGAATATGGCGATCACGAACTACGTGTAAATTGTCTGAAATAGGGTCGAGTTTTCCCTGAGACCGAGTTGGTCTGGAGCCTTCTGGAATAAAAGTCGGTCTACCTACTTTTATTATTTTTCTCAAAATACTCCAAAACGACTCATCATTCCGGCAAACCGCGTCAGCCAGGTAAGTTTCTTTGTAGACTCTTTTGATATATTGCAAGCAAATATGAAATGGTGCCAGACGGGTTCTCAAGCCCTTACCAGAACTTTGTTTTCACTTTAAATGTGCATGTTTTCTGATACCAAAGATAGCTTCATATAATGGGACTGTCTTATGAAGGGTTTTTGTTGATACCTTCTCACCATACTTTGAACCCTCCACCCTTTTTCAGGATGTGGAGCAGCGGGCGGATGAGAGTGAGGTGAACATCAGCGACGTGCTTGGTGACATAGATGAGCTGATAGTGGAGGCTGAGCAAGCTATGCAGGCTGAACAAGCCAGCAAGCAGAGCGACAACAGCGAGCGGTCCCCCGATGAGGGAGACATCCCCACAGCCAACCCACAGGCAGACATCTCAGGCTGGGACTATGACATCGACAAGGTACCACTGGGACACCCCTTCATGTCATTGTAGAAACACTATCACAGACTTCCCAACCAATTCCCAATTCTAACCCTTGTCAGGCCATGCTGTGGATGCCAGATTTCTCTGTTTCATGAAGAGAATACAATGCATTTGAGTGAAAGATGAAGTATCATATTTAGTTTCAACAATCCCACTTAGATAGGTTGAGAACTCTGATATCGCTTTAGGAGAGTCTTTATTTCCTGCCCATGCTTATGCAAGGGATTGGAGTATAGATTCTTTCCTCATGTTGACTCAAGAGCAGATGGCTGACACATAAATGTATTTCCACAAGTAGAGATTATTTACTGATGTGCCATTATCCGTCATTCACACAAATTTGAAACTGATTTTACTTCTCTTGCTACATCCTTTCATGAAATCAGGCAATTTACAATCCAGTTAATGTCAGTATATTACAAATCAGTCCTGCTGTTTTCCCTATGTCACAGTCCCTGTGCTATTCTTTGATGTACATATGTGCCCTGCAAATCTCTCTGCAGATGGAACCAATCTACGCAAGTGTTACCAAACCCAGCAACACCTCTAATTCTAGTGGGGATGGTGAGGGGCCCATCCCAGCGCCCCGCCTCAGGCGTAAGAGCTCTTCTGACAGCTCTACCTGTTCTTCCACCGTGACTCCACACAGCCTGGAGAGCTACCGCTCCCAGCAGAAGGTCACCAAGAGCCCGGCAGCGGTCACCCACCGTACGGTGACCCGTGAGACTGCGGCCAGGACTGTGGTCAGGGAACCGTCCACCGCCTCCAGCATTGCTTCCACCTCTTCCGCACCATCATCTTCCTCAAGGAGTAAGGGTGGTGGACAGCGTCCCAAGGATCGACAGAGGAAGGATGGCAAACGGAGTGCCAGAAAAATCAACCCCAGGGACAAGATACAGGTTTGTGGAGCTCTTCATTCTCACTTCCCCTTACCTTCCACTTTTTCAAAAATTTGGTTTTTGAAAATCACATGTTCTCTGTACCTCCAATCAATTACAACAGGAGTGTTTTGGATGAAACTGGAATGGTCATTGCATGTACAGTGCTAGCTTCTTCTTTTTCCAAGTCTCAACTTGATGAGTTTAAAGTGACACATGGCTGTGATAAGGTCCATCTACACCATTAACCCTAAAAAGACTGGGCTATTTTGGTAGCTCGAAAGACTGGGGGGGGGGGGGGGGGGGGGGGGCCGAGATCCTAAGGGGGGCCCTTTAGGCCCCCCTTAGGATCTCGGCCGTGGATTGCGCGATCACCGCGGAAATTTGCACAATGGTAGTGTGCGATGTAATCTACAAGATCCTATATTTAAATTTTCCAAAATAGTCTTCTTTTATTTTATTTTGATTATTTATGCTAATTTATGCAAGAAATCAGACTCTTTGATCTAAATCAGTAGATAAAGCTCCAAAAGTGCTCATTTTTGGTCTAATTATTCTTTGTGGCATTCTTAGCAAATGTACTTGAAAAAAAATTCGGTATCAAAATTAATTTCTTATTCATTTTATTGTTCTATGAATTTCTTATGTATTTCTTTGTTTTTTTGACCTTTTGTTTTTGTTGTTTTTTAAACAAAATTTGTGGCAGACACTTTTTGAAGAGTAATACTCCTAAAACATATTAATTTTAGCCATTGAGAGTAAAAATAAGCATATTTATATGAACCATGTGAAAAAACTCAATTTGCATTGACTTTGTACACAAAATCACATTTTTGAGCCATTTTTGGCCTCGTGTGCATGTACAAAAAATTATGTAACTTCAGAACTGTACCCCCGGGCGTCACAAATTTGGTGTCAAAATGTGCGGGAAACTCGAAAGAAAAAAGTCATAGAGCATCGCGGCGAGAGCATTGCGTGTTGCAGAGTAATTGCGCGAAATGTCGAGGGGGGGCCTTTTAGGCCCCCCCCCCCCCCCCCCAGTCTTTTTAGGGTTAAGGTGCATATGTGGAAAATGTTAAAGTCATTCAACACTCTTGAATACTCATAAACCTCCAAAGTCACAAAATGGTACTCCATCATTAACCAGAGAAATCTGCAAAGTTTTGAGACATTTTTGCATGGTATTGACCCAAATAATGCATCTGATGATTGAATTTGGCAATGTAAAGGCACCTTACACAATGTCTGGTGATGGTTTGTTTTTGGTCCTCATCTCTTCTCTAGGCCCTAATGGAGGAAGTATCCACCCAACAGAGCATCATCCATCAGACCAGCCAGGCCCTGGAGCTGATTGCTGCTACAGAGGAGTACCAGGGCACCAAGGAGGAGATTGAGGCTGAGAGACTCCTGGTTGTCGCAAGTAAGACGCATGCTCACTGGCACCACACACACACTCACATACTGTAAAAGTGGATATATTCGCGCGACTAGTTTTTCGCGCTCGTCCGGGTAAGATGAGTTTCCTGTGTTTTTGATTCCGCGGAATCAAGACATCAACTACTGGAACATATGGCAAGCAAAAAAATTCGCACGCTTTTATTTTCGCTCTAGTTTCTGGTTGCACGAAATGCGCAAATGAACAATTGATGTTTTATTGGCTGTGTGTTTTAGACTGTCGAACGTTATATCATTATAAGCTACTGATATCTGTTAGTCAATTTTTTTTCCACACTTTCTGGCTTATTCATAACTTGCGGCTGTCAAATATGCTCCTGATGAATAAATCATATCCCTTTCTCAATACACCCTACCTCTTTCCACTATTGATTGATTGATAATGGTTTATTGGAACAAACATGCAAAGTAGTAGCCCGAAGGCTAAATTATAATGCATCACATGAAAAACTAATAAATTACATCAAACAACAGACATTATATAAACATTTTAACAATAACAAATACACCACATTTCCCTATGATTGATTCAATGCAACATAAAAATTCAATAAATATATTTTGCATATCATCTGTTTAAAAAAAAAAAAAAAACAACCTATCTCCATAAAAAGTGTGTTTTAGACTGTCGAACGTTATATCATTATAAGCTACTGATATCTGTGAGTCCATTTTTTTTCCACACTTTCTGGCTTATTCATAACTTGCGGCTGTCAAATATGCTCCTGATGAATAAATCATATCCCTTTCTCAATACACCCTACCTCTTTCCTCTATTGATTGATTGATAATGGTTTATTGGAACAAACATGCAAAGTAGTAGCCCGAAGGCTAAATTATAATGCATCACATGAAAAACGTATAAATTACATCAAACAACAGACATTATATAAACATTTTAACAATAACAAATACACCACATTTCCCTATGATTGATTCAATGCAACATAAAAATTCAATAAATATATTTTGCATATCATCTGTTTAAAAAAAAAAAAAAAAAAACCTATCTCCATAAAAAGGATGTTATTCCAATTTCTGTATGATTTTGTAATGTTAACCTCATAGGATTTCCTCCTTGCCCTCAAGTAACTTTCTATTTCTAACTGTCCTCCCTCATCGCTCGCTGCACTCTGCAGCCCAGCGTCGCCAGGCTTGTCTGTCGGAGATCCAGTACCTCAAGAACCCCATCGCCAAGCCAAAGCCCATTGTCACGGAAGACGGAGAAGAGATTGTCCCCTGCCGAGGGTCCGTGACCGTCAGGGACATCCGCCTGCCACTGAAGACCCAGTATCTGATGGCCCTGGACTCAGGCAGAGGTAGGTGTCAGCAAGAGATACCCTGTTTCCTTGTTATAACAGATGTCTCAATGTACACGAACTTGCAAATTCACATCTCTTTTAAACATTGTTACACCCCCTTTGATGAGAAAATTGTGATTCCTAAATTGTAATTCTTCTATACAAGAGCAAATAATGATGAGAAGTGATTTCAATTTTTTTCTAGGCATGTCCAAAATGAAAGCTAGAAAAGTGTGCCTCCTCATGGGATGGATATGATGCTGGCATGGCACATACATATTTTTTTTGCACAGATAATTGATAACCTCTGAAAGTAATCACGACGTCCTCTGAAAGTAATCACGACGTCCTGTCAAGTTATGCTGTTTTATTTCGGTATCATCTTATCAGCTTAATCGCACTGTGCTTTAGACATAATTTCGGTACTTATTTTCCCTGTGTATATCTGTTCTCCTATTGCCATGATGTCTTGTATGCCCCTCCTTTCCTGCTTACAATACATTCCAAAGATGATTTGCAGTTGCTCTTTGAAATGTTTCTAGTTTGCCTTTGATTTACAGATAACCTTGTTTCCCCATTTTGGGTGATGAGGAGTTTCCTTTTGTTTCCATTTTCTTTGATCGTTAATCATATATTGGCAGTGAAAGGTAAAAACTGTGCCATCGATGACCAGATTTCCAGAGGTGGTGTGCTGTAATGTTTGTGTCTGTCCTTCTCATGTACACAGACCAGGCCCACCACAGCTTCTTCGTGATCGTGCGATGCCAGGAGCACGTCATCGCCACTCAGATCCTCTCCACCCGCGACGTCAGCGGGGACTGCATACACTTCAACAACATGGTTTGCCTGTAAGTCCATCTCACTTGTGTTCAGGGCTTGAGGGTGATCTTCATGGATACTGCTGTTGTCTCATGATGAAGATCTAGGTTTTGATTTTCTTCTTCTTCGGTTGTTATGTAAACAAGACAGAACTAAATATTGACCTACCAAGTGCACTAAGCTCAGAGAGGCAACCTTGTGAGGTGACCTAAAGTGTATCGCATAGTTCTTTTGAAGATGATCAAAAGTCACTAATTTTCTTTCATTGCAAAGGTGTAAGGTATCTTGCCACAAAGCAATTCTGCATTAAGATAACACAGCTGTCGTAATATCATGAGCTTGTATCAATCAATAGTCTACTTTTATGAGCCGTGTTTGTGTGTGTCGGGTGACATACTTGTTTTGTGACTTATTTTTTTCTACCACGATTCCAGGAATGACTTGGGCAGTGATTTCACCATTGAGGTGCTGGTCTATGAGATGAGGGGAAGATGCCCCACCCTGGACGCAGTTCACAGCAAGAAGGCTGCAACTTCCAAGCACGGCTGGAGCCTGACACCAAAGAAATTAAAGTCAGGAGGTTCCACAATGAGGGTAGGTTAAAATGTGACCTCATTATGGTTCATTATGAGAGACAAAGTGATTTTTACATAATCTTCACAGACTTTGCTCTATGACCTTTCCAATTATCATGCTTTACCATTTGTGCACGTAACACTTGAGATGATTTTGTATTTTTTTAATTGGCATTTCACAGGAAGTATTACATTATCTGATAAAAATCAAATAAGCAGAGTTGTCAACAAGTATGTCTTTATGACATATAGTATGTTTTTTTTTTCATAAAGAATTTATAATTGTTAACATTTTTTCCACAAATATGATTCACCTTCCTTACTTTGTGTAAGTTACCCATGTTTAAACCTAAATAGGATTTGTGCCTTCAAAGTATATATACAGTTCGACCTCGATTATCCGGCCTCCTTTTATCTGGAAATCTATATTATCCGGACGCGTTCACGCAGTGAAGGACTTTTTTTTCATCCAAAAATTGAGAAAAAACAGTGACTTTAAACTCAATTAAAATTTCTACAAAACTCACACGATTTACCTACAATATTCCCAACAGAACTGACATAAATTTACACCACATTATCATCATAGAAGTAAGCAGTCATGATCTATAAATTCACCATAAGAACATGGATGGAAAACTTGTCAGTAAATCACGGCGCAGTCGAGGCCATATCGCGATCTTGGACAGCAGCTATATACATCAACATTGTGTCTCCCATATCCGGCCAAATCGCTTATCCAGATGAGCGCCGGTCCCGACATGGCCGGATAATCAAGGTCGAACTGTATATATATATGTTTCTTGATCTGTGGAGGTTGGCAATGTAAAATAAGTGATTGATTTTTGTAGAAACTCCACATTTTTTTTTTTTTTTTTGAATTTACAATCTTCAGCAACAAATGTTCCTAGAATGTCCTTCAAAGAAGTTAAATGGAGTACAGAAGAGCTTCCATCCCACATTTTTCTATAAATTTGTGCTAAATCTGTGAATGTAATTTGAGTATTTTTCAGGTCACAGAGTTTCAGTGAAGGTGTGGTCTTGGTAAGAGCTAATTATCCTGTGGCATTACTAACAGTATTTCCTGTCACTTATCACATTTTTTTTCTGACATGCAGCATGGCGGGCGCAACCCCCAGTCCCCTGCCCCCTCACATCAGGGCTCTGTCCGACAGAACAGCTTCGCCATGGTGGGCTCAGTGCGCCTCTCCCTGGCCAGCTGCCAACTCAAGAAGGTCACCCTGTCCAAGGTGGGTCATGTTGTCCACAGTGGTCAATTCCTGTTCTGCAGAAAACTGTCTACTAATAATACTAGAAAAGCACTCTGAGAGCGCAGACCTCCGCCAAGCAGCTACTTTCCATCGATGATCTTGCTCTTCCCAAAGAGATTTTTCTCCTCTCCACCACTGGGGAAAAGCTCTTTGGGCTCTTACATAGAGATCAGTGATTTCCACCCATAAAATCGCCCGATTTCCTGTTGCAATATAGAAGCCTTTGTTACGTCATAAACCCTCAGCAGCTGCGCGGCACTCCTCGCCCTAGGAGAAAGTAGAGCACGCACTTTAGTGCGAGTTTGAAAACCTCAAAAATGCGCAGCTTGAACTCCCAAGTTCATTGACCCTACCTGTCAAAATATCAAAAATCCTTCATAAATTCCCCAAAAATTCTCGAATCAATACCAAAATTTAATTATTTGTTACTTGTGTCATTCTCAACCTTTCCTGTAAGTTTCATCCAAATCCATTGACTACTTTTTTAGTTATTTTGCACACGGACAAAAAAAAAAAAAAAAAAAAAAAACGAACCAACAGTAACAAAAACATAACCTCCTCCCTTGCCGGAGGTAATAACAGGCTTCAGTCATTTTACCACTTGACGATTTCCATTCACTGCTTGGAAGTATTACATTACTTTCTAAATACATGGGAAAGGGCAGAGGTAATGACGCACATGTGCTTTAAAGGAGCCACTGGCATTCTACTTCTTCAGTTGCATTATGAATATTACATTGCAAGAGTCTTCCTGGTCTTTCTGTAACTATTAGTCTGTCAAATTATCAGTATATACATCACTGCCAATCATATTCAGTGATGTGAGCACATGAACAACAGGTGAAGTTGTGACGGTGAGTTGATACCAAAATTGTTATGTACTAATGCTCACATGAATTGCAAAAGATATGGAACATTGCTTCATTTACTCTTCCTAAGGCAGACCTGCTATTTAGCCCTATTCTAACTGGGCTATTTGAGACCAAGTTTTTACTGAGGGGGGGTCAATTTGACCCCCCCTTCAGATCTCGGCCGCCGATCGTGCGATCGCCGCGAAATTTTGCCTGAAGATAGAGCTGGATGTCAACTACAAGATAACATGGTCACGCAATAGAGAAATATTGCCTTTCTATTTTTAATAAATTAATTATGCAAATTTGTGCATGAAATCATATTTTCACCTATAACTCCATTAAAAAGACTGGAGGATTGCTAAATTTTTGTGACAGAATTCCTCAAGACACATCAAACAATTTTCTTGTAAAAAATCAGCACAATCGAAATCAATTTCTTTTGTTTTTTATTGTTTTGTTAATTTCTTATGTATTTTGTTTTTTCGACCTTTTGTTTTCTATTGTTTTTTTACCAAAATTTGTTGCAGGCACTTTTTCAGGCTTATCTACACTAGAATTGATTAATTTCAATGGTTAAAAGTTGAAATAATCTAATTTATATCAATTTAACCAAAAAACACAATTTGCATTGGATTTGCACATGATATCATGAATTTGAGCTGTTTTTTGGTTGACATGCATATGCAAAATATTCCGTAACTTCAAAACGATGTACCCGGACGTCGCAAATTTGGTCTCAAAATATGCGGGAGACTTCAATGAAAAAAGTCGTGAAACGACGCGGCAAAGTCTTTGCGCGTTGCGAAATCGTGGCGCGAAACGTCGAGGGGGGGGTCAATTTGACCCCCCCCCCCCCCCCCCAGTTAGAATAGGGTCTGAATGTACAGGAGGCTCCCTGCAATATGAATCATTTCTTAACTTCATGTCAAAGAATATAACAGCCTCCCTGATTTGGGAATAATTACTGCATACTAAGATGCATGTAACATTGGTATCTCCTTGATTGCTTTTGGAACCTCCTTGATTTTGATGAGTGAATGTTCGCACACCTGCAATGATGTGTTCCTTGTACTTCGCCCCGTGGCAGGTTCCCTTCTTGTCGCCTCTAGAGGGCTCTGTGCACCTGACAATGTCTTGCCACACGGACAGCCAGACGCACGCCGAGGGCTTCCTCACCATGTTTGATGACTGCAGCGGCCTGGGCATGTGGCACCGCCGCTGGTGTGTGCTTCATGGAGGCAACCTGTCCTTCTGGAAGTACCCTGGTGATGAGAAGCGCAAGGTAGGCTTTGCTCAAGGAGTATGTAGTCATCAGTTTGTGATTTGACTCATCTGCAGTGACAGAGAAATTCTAGAAAGTTCTGAATTGTCTCTCCATTGAAGAAACTGATATCTCACCCCATGATGAACTACTGTAAAACAAGGAATTTTTGCGCGCATTTTAATTTCGTGAATATTGCGAGCGGCAACATTTGCGAAATTAAGATGCACACGAAAGTTCTTGCCTACACAATATGCATTGGATGCCAGTGGCAAGTCGCAAAAATTTCATGATGTGAGAAAGACCGTCGGCTCCAATTCAAAAAATTTTCATGACGTGAATATATCGTGTTTTACAGTATTCAAACAACACTGACTGCTTTTGCAAAGGAGTTTATATGTTATAACCATAATGGAGCAGTCAATATTTCATTCATTATCCAAAACAGGCATCAACAGTACATAATCATGTGTTCCTAATAGTCAGCCACCACTACCCCCACCCCATAAACTATCCAAACTACTTACAGCCAAACTAACAAAAGTCTGTCAGTGTTTGATCTAAGCCTCTGGAAATGGCAAGGGTCTTGTAGAGTATCAGTTTTCCATTTCCATTCTCTTCCTCAACCTCCGTAATATTCAGTCCGTCGAAAATACAAACATTTTTCCCCTTTGTGCCTGCAATTAGTTATAACTGTTTCATGGGGGCCAAAAGAGGTGCATTCTCAAAGGCATGGGTATTTGGGCAATACATATTTGCTAATAGTCACCTTAGATACGTTATAAAGCTATGATAATGGTTAACCAATACATGCATACTCTGAGTAACAATTTTGGCAGATGTTATGACTGTCATGGATATAGCACTAAAATCTGTCAGAATTTGTTCTGATATACCTTCTGGACATCTGTTGTATACATTGACGTTATGGTATAGACTTCTTGTATCTTTCTAATCTTTCTACCACGTCCTTGACATACAGCCTCCCATCGGCACAGTCAATCTGAAGGAGTGCATCACACAGGAGGTCCGTCTCATCTCCCGCATCCACTGTGCCCGCCCAAACACCTTTGAGCTCCAGACCAGCCGACCAGCCAGCCGTGCCGACCGGGACACACTGGTCTCCAAACACAACAACTCACACACCATCACAAAGTAAGTAGAGCTGCATCCTCTATTACCTCTATGCTTTCATATTTTGTGACAATATTGAATCATTTTTGCCCTGACACTTTAAAAGAAACTTAATATCGAATGGTGTAAATAATGTCACATGTCTCGTCTCAAACAGAAGGCCAAATGGCTTACGGTATTACTGTACAAGGACTGTAGACAACTAAAGTGATCTGCTGCTTCTAGTTTCATGTAATTAAGACATTAAACACTGTTATAAATTACAAGCAAAAATAATCATGTGCTTTTATTTTCACACTAGCTTCTGGTCATGCAAAATGCAAACAATTTTCCAGAATGCGGAAATTTCCACTTGAACAGTATTCTGTGCAAAAGAGCAAAGGTTCTCTAAGTATCTCCTACTTGTCCCCACCAGACATCTCCTGTCGGCTGACACCAAAGAGGACAGGGTGGAGTGGACCAACGCCCTCAACAAGACCCTGCTGGAACTGAGGCTCTGGTGCAAGGATGCCGCCAAGCCGGTCAGAGAATAGGCCACGCCTCCCGCCCCAGAGAATGTTCCAGACATCCTCAGCATGCAAGCCTCTCACTGTCTGTGCCTACTTTAGCAGCCTTTCAATTTGTCATAAGCAAAAGGGGACAGAAGAGCAGCGTACACAGTAATATCACCTTTGTTTGAGATAAGTGTCTCCGATAGGTAAACATGTCAGCAACTTATGAAGTAGCTAGCTGTAACCTGTCACTGTATTATGTTATTTGAGGGAAAGGGGGTATTGTTTTTCTGCTATCCATCTTTTGTTGTATGCATTTGTCTTTGCACTTTTGTGTTTGATTAACTTTGTATCTCTTTTGACTTTGATGTCTGTGGGTGAGATATCAAAGAACATGTGTGCGAGAAGATTTCAGGTTGAATGGAAATAAAGCAAACACATTTAGATTTTCTCATGGGGAGTGTGCTCAAAATCAAAATAAAAGATTGTTTTGTATTTTCTTTTCTCATATATATTCATTGCTGCTTTGTTTGAGTTCTTATATTTACAATGAGCAAATTCACATGAAAGCATGGATGCATATATGTAGTGCTTAAAGTTACTGTCTTTGTGCAGAAAACAATGTCTTTTTTTTAATATGATTGTGGCCTAAGTTTTGTTTTAAGAATTGTAATTACATAATGAAATATATCACATCCACTCAGAGGCAAGGTGAAGTTTATTTCGTTTTGGATTTATGTGTGTAACAGCTATACATGTACATATCAATTGCCAAATTTCATAGAAAATTTGTCACATCGCAAGTAAGATTGGTTGGGATGTCTTAGCTTTCTTGGTATTAAGTACTGTATGTGGTTTGTGTTTTAAAAGGAACTATTATAGTGGCCTTCCTATCTATAAAGTATAATAACTGGCCAGTTCCACTGAAAGAGGTTGGTCCTCTTAGATTAGTAATGTTTCAGAACAGTTAAAAATGGCTCTGAATCTAAGCTTTATATCATTCTAGAGAAATACTCTCGCAAAGAAAATTGTACCATTGCAGTCACAGGATATTGACTGATGAGTGATGAGGTTTACACATTGATGTACGACGGCTTTGATGTTGGAAAAAGTCGACAGTACGACGCTGATGGTAATGTAGAACACAGAGAAAGGCATGTAGTGTGTATCAACACTTTATTTATGCAGAACCAAAGTTATCTCGCCTTGTACCATTGTATTTGTACATTCATACAGTATTTTACCTTTATATATATTTTTTTTGTATATGAATACGACAAGCATTTGTTCATATTTGTTTGTGTGGCAGAGTGAGCATGTGGCCGGCTTGAGAAAATGACTTTAGCAGTGGCACTTAGGTGTGTAATGTATTCTATCAATACTGACCGTAGCAATTATAGTAGCAGCTTGAACAGATTCAGACTTTTTTTTTTCTTTTGTGGTGGTAAGCTGGCAGTTTTCGTCAACCACAGTTCATGTATGCATAGCAGTTACAAAATCAAAGCTACATAGACGATGTCTCGCAACCGACGTGTTATCAGGTACTTAGGTATACATATATTCAAGCCGCTATTATTTTCAGTTTTAGGCATACAGATTTGGTGTTGCATACCTCATCAAATCATTTGCACAATTGTATCTGCGTAATCCCATTATCTATTGTGCAGAACATAATGAAGTATTAGCTAGATTGGCTTGACAGTACTCTGAAGAGATAGATGATTAGTGCTAATGCATCCTTTGGTTAAACAAAACTTATATCACGTATGTTATCTCATCATACAGAAACTTATACTGGGTCTTGATTCTAAAGGACATAGCGTAAACTTGGTTCCCAAGAGTTCAAAGATAAATGGAAGTTAAATGTCAGGTTTGAGAAGTGATTGATTTAGTGCTAAAGATATTGATTAAGATATTGTCGAAAGTACATATTGTGGTTGAAAGAAGATATTTTTGCTGTTCAGTAACATACTTCGTGTATTAGCTGAAAACACAGAGGAAGGAGAGCTACGCCACATTTTCAACTTAGGCAGGCAAGATGTGTTGTGGAAATTAACCTTAACAGTGTTGTGGATCATGTTTGTATTGGCATTTCATTGCTGATTACTCTGAAGTATAGAATCTTTTCGGAACTTGAGAAATTTCAGAGGAGTTCTAGGGGGATGATACTTTCCACATGCACAAAGTGCATAGAACATATCTTTCCATTAATATACATGCCAGTGTAGGTACTGTACATGTGTTACAACTAGCACACTGCAGGTCTACACGCATGTACGTGTACAGTGGCATGCATGCAGGTGTTTCCCACATGCGGTGGCAATGAACTGTACATTGCATTGTGCTGGCTCACATATTGATCAGCGAAAGCAACGGTGGAACAAGGGTACCTCACTCGAAGGCACAAGGTTTTGCAACCTTTCCCTTAGTAAACTGTAGATCACAATGGGTACGTAAGGGACAAATTTTGACAGTCTGTTATTAGTGAAAGATGACTTTATTCTATGCTTGTAATTGTGCACTTGATATGTCCTTCACAGAAATTTGGAATGTCCACTTCGCCTTTGATGTACTGTAACAGTCATTTCACTTTACTTTGTCACATCGAGATCTGTCTGTGCATACAGGTTCATTGGTCAAATATTGGGACTGAGCAAAACATGTAGAATGTCTAGAACCTGTGTCTTTGATCTACAGGTGTAAGAAATACAGCAGGGGAGTAATAAAAAAAAAGTGGGGAAATGAGAAGAATGAAAGGTACGGAAAGGTGCAATAGTGGGAAGTACTAGTTTGGTTGGAAAACAAATGGAAAAGTGGATTTTGACAAGCGTCTGACATGGGGTGAGCTGTTCATGATCTTTGGCTGTAATGTTGCAAAATGACTGTAAATATGCAGTGATCGCGCCTTATTTAAACATAATTATGTTCATATTACATCTAATCAGATCATACAGCTCACATACATGAGTGTAATTGTATGTAAAATTTTTAGTGGTTGGTGTATTACAACCAAATCCAGCATTTTCAGACAGGTAAGTAAATGGTACCAGGTCAACTTTTTACTATGTAAGTATAAATGTTAGAGAAATCTTAAATTCGAAATACTTATTTTGTTTAGAGATTACATTTGGTATGATTTACTCTCTTGATTGTCTCAATTACATTACTTCTGTTTTATCGATAAAATTGAAAGGAATTTTCATGAATTAAATAAGTTTTTACCAAGTTATTAACTGTGTTTTGCATCCGTGCATATTGGAACTTGAGTAAAGAGTGGTGTATCTTCGATTCATATTTCATGAAGGAGTTACATATTCTTATCTACAGAACATGTATATGATAGGAATGATGGGATACGTATCATATGTGACCCTGCACCTCAAAACAAACAAAAAGTCGCCAGACATGAATTTTTAGTTAGGACCATATTCTGAAAGAACAGACTTTAAGCTTTAAAATGATGTATAACTCAAATCAAATGGACTCTCCTAACCTATCTAAATATTGGAGAGAAAGCACAAACTCAGGAAAAGAGTGAACTGAGAAAAGAGGCTCTGAAGTACAGTGTCTATTCAAGCGCTTAATCTTTACCAAACCGTGTTGGCTGGGCGATGAATTGGACAAAAAACAGGAAGTAAACCACCAGAGTAACAACAATGAAGGGATTATCAGATTATACTGAAATTACGCATGCCTCATTAACACATTCTGTCCATAATTAATGCCAAGTTTTAAAGCAGTAGCATTATCCTTTCAAAAGTTATTAAGAGTTGAAAGTGAAGAGTGTGGACAGGTTTTTCAGAAATGAAAAAGGGATTCTAAAGACACACCTAATCACACTATTCTACCAAAAATGTTTGAGATAAACTGCTAAAAAAAACACACTTTCCTGCCCGTTTTATGATACCAAATTTTAGCATAATGTAAAAGAAGACCCGCTCTTTCAGAAAATATGAAAAAGTCAAGTTCGGCTAGGTTGATCCATTTCACCTATTTTCAGTCCTCACGCAAAATCAGTGTGTGCGACTTTATGTTCGTTTTGAGGTGCACGGTCACATATAACGTTGATACCACGAACTGACACAATAGCTCACGTACACGATAAACCTCATTTTGGATCGCGTATTTGGGTACATCAAGTGAGTAGTCATTTGTTGAAATGCACATTTTTGGAATCTACAGAACCTATGTTTTGAATGTCATATGTTTTAATGAGCAATCATTATCAATGATGTCACACTCGGATTCCAAATTAATGCATACTTGCCAACTAGTAAGATTTTATCGGATTCAGTAAGATTTTTTCCGTTAAAAATAGCAAAATCAGATTTTCTGTCAGAGAAATCAGATTTTTAAAAAATATTTAGATATACCTTTCATGTGTATTTTCTGAAGATTTGACCGAAAGTAAGATTTTTAACTTCAGTTTGCATATAAAATAAGATTTTTGCAATCCACAAGTAAGATATTTCATCTTGAAATGTTGGCAGGTATGTTAATGTGTCGCTTTGTGGTAGCTCCCTGGAGCAGAAATACGACTTTACATTTTCACAAACAGACACATTAATTTGGAATCTGAGTGTGACAACATTGATTATGATTGCTCATTAAAACATTTTACATGTACCATTCAACAGCATAGTTTCTGTAGATTCAAAAAACATGCTTTTTAATTCAACCAATACTCAAATACGCATTCCAAAATACTTAAACTTAAAAAGCGATTTACTCAAGATGAGGTTTACCATGCGCCCAGCCTATTGTGTCAGTTTGTGGTTAAAGGGACTGTACAGTACTGGTTGAGTTGGGGATTCAGGTTTATATCATTCCAAAGTGAGATAAGGAGAAACCTCTCATGAAATATAAAAGAGCATGTAATTTTAAGGAGGATTCAAATTGGTTTTCATATGGCCGAGATATCTGAAAAAGTGATGATAATAAAAGGTGACAGGCCACGCCTTTTATTAGGATCTCTTTGTTTCACCTTGTTTTTGGATATCTCGGCCATTTCAAAACCGATTTTCATCAAAAACTTTTGATACCTCTTAGAATTGCATGCTCTTTGACATCTCAAGAGTGATTTCTGAATATCTCGCAAAACGTTAAAAGCTAAATCCTCACCTCAACCAGAACTGTACACACCCTTAACATCAATGATATGTACAGTAAGCCTCATGTTATTCATCATTCACGGGACTCAAATTTTTTACACTTGCCTACACAGAGTTAGCGCTATCTTAATAAGCCACCTCCAGATGATGAACATGTATACCGTTGTAGGATGATATGACCTTTGGAATGAACAGACAATCAAGTTTTGCCATGAGGAAATAAATTTCAGCGTAACAAGAACTGCTAGGTCTGTGGACAGTCCTCGGTGGGTGTCAATAGTACAGACAGTGCCTACTAGTATCTATGCTACAGACTCCATATCTAAATACAGCGGGATCTTGTTATAAACAGGTTGAATATAACAAAACCCTCTTATATAAACAATTGATTTTTGCAGGTCCGAACTCATTTCTTTGTTTGTGTACATTAACCCAAGTGAAAAACATGAACATGAGCATGTTTTTGTTTTTTTTCTTTTAGGTCCTCATTTATAATATGGTTTCCCCTGTACAGTACATTTACCATCTCTCTCTCTCTCTCTTTCTCACCACACACACACACACACATATCCACAATGTGTCCTTCATTCACTCAACAATGAAATACACATACCATTTATGAATACAGGCTTTAAAACTTTTACTGTCTTGTGTGAGTCTGATCTTCACTTTGTTCCATTGGCTGTGTTATGGCTGTGAGCATTATGCTCTAGCATATGTGTGTGTGTGTGCATTTACCCATGGTGGAAAGCGAGGACATACACACAAACTTTACATTTAAACCAAGGACACCCAGCGAACTGAGGACGTCCTCGGTTCGCAGACCATTCCAAGACGGTTTGCTTTTGCATTTAGGGGTACATGTTGGTAGGTCCTGTAATAAGTCCTTAGTTGTATGGCAATACAGTTGAACCTCTATTATCCGGCCTCCCTTTATCCGGATCTCTCTATTATCCGGACGCAATCTCGCCGTGATTTTTTTTATCTTTTGTAATAATTACGGGAGGAAAGGGGGATTCCCAACGGATACATTTCCTAATAATTATTTAGGTAAATCATCCCAAGAATTTATAAAAGAAAATGATTTCATTCTTGCAAACACGAACCTCTATTTTGGGGTCTGTTACCGAGTGTAACAATGAAAAGGTTGCAGTATAAACATTACTACATGTGGTACTACAATGGGCTACATCAGTACATGTACATGTGTATGTATATGTAGACTCTACATGTATAAAGCATTGAGTCTCCCGTATCCGGCCAAATCCCTTATCCGGACGAGCCCCGGTCCCGACTTGTCCGGATACGAGAGGTTCAACTGTACACAGGGCCGGCAAAACGTTTTCAAAAGTGTGGGGACCCAATTCAGGGTTTCATGCAACAACAAAAAAAGGTCCTCGGCTCATCTCTCCGCTTCCATTTCTGTTTTTTTTTTTTTCAGCTGACAAGCAAAAAAATCCTTGTCTGGCTAAAAAGAGCTTCACAGAGCTAAAAAGTTAGTTAAAATCAGGAGGGTTACTGATACTTCCCTTGAGTACAAGTTGTAAAGCATTAACATTCTTAAATTTGTTATCATTCATGAATACCTCTGTAGAATCCAACCTTTTCTCTGACCCGGGACAGCATCACAAAACAAATAACTCGCAGAAATGTCAATTGACTACTTCTCTTTATTGTGCTTTTTTTTTAATATATATATAAAAAACATTTTTTCTATTTTCTTATCAACTTTTTGTAATAAAGAAGGTGTTCAAGACTCAACAACTACACTGTACAATACATACATTTATCCTGTTTCACATATGGTAGTAACTGTTGTTTGCTTTTGTTTGTTTTTTTGTGCACACAAGACAATGAAACGTGAAGCTTGATGGCAAAAGTGCATCCAAAGTCAAGGCCTACATGAAATACAAAACATGAAATGGTTCAGCACAAATGGAGATGATGCATACAATAAAGACGACAGATCCTTGATCACTGCTTGCCAATCTAAAACAATGTATAGAAACAGAGTAACATTGTTGATGAGCTTACACAGATGTCAGAATGCACAATTTGCATCAGAAGGTAAGTGGAGATCTTACGAATAAAATACATATGAAGCACATTCGTTACCTGTGCACAAAAAAATTGTGCAAATGCTGTTTACTGGTAATTACTTTCGGCAACTTTCGATGAGATAATTGTTATATGCGTACAAACATTTTAAATTGTCTTTCTTAGCCTTTTTTTTTCTTTCCTCATAGAAAAAGTAGTGTTTTCTTTTGGTAACTGTATTACAAAGAAATTTACAATCTAGGTTTACTGTCTAATCCTATACATATAATCATAAGAAAGAATACTAGAAACCAGGAGATACAAACACCACAACATGAGGGTACACATTTTTTCGTTTGGAAAGGTAATACTGTTTCTTCATCACTGATCAGAAAACCAAAGTTCTTTACTGGCAAGAGGATACTGAAGTGGCAAATTTCCACACTGGTATTAAAAGAAAAGACAATACAGCTGTACTGAATTGTCAGCATTCCCTCTTCAAAGGTAATATCTGCTTTGTGGACCTTAACAAATGCCCAAAGAGATGTGCAGAGGGGGGAAGGGGGACATTTTGTCGGGGGAAATCCCCTGCACAAGCATTGGCAGTTATCACTTAATTGGTGTATATACACATACACCTATAGAAGGGAACATGGGAAATTTTGAAACATACCTGGCAAATTCGGGAACATACCCTGATCAAATATTCACTGTACACTTTGAGGGCTTAGGCTTGATGTCACTGAGGTCATATGGTAATGATTTGTGGTATCTGCTTTTTACACACTGTGAGAAGGTACTTTAAGGCTACAAATACAACATCACACCTTAACTACCATCTGTTATTCAGGGGAAAGTTAGAAGAACTGTTACTTTCAATTCTCACACAAAGTTGTCGCTTCTGGCATATGCAGTCAAAGTATGAACGAAAAGAGAATGTCAGGGTCCTAAGTGAAAATATAGGAGATGCAAACCAATTATTTCCTGAACTGGCATCAGGGTAGGTACATTAACACTGTCCGTTTGTTCAAGTCACAATGCACAACATCAGGGCTTGTTTTTCTTTCTGTTTTTCATGTGACAATCACATGTGGAAACCTAAAACTACCAAAAAGGAACTCGGGCATTATGCCTACCTAGCATTAATTTTTGATGCGGATTGTCACTTGCATTTGAAAACAATCAACGTATGAGCAACTCTTCTATGGGCACAAATCATCACTAATACAATGTCACAAATTTGACAACAGTAGTCATACTGGCACATCAGATTCAGATAAGCATGCACAATACTAAATCACAATGTATCCTTTTTTTTAAATACAGGTATAGACTGTGCAGGGTCTCATTCATATCCTCTAATTTTTCTTTACTTGGAATGTTTGAGGCACCTTTATGTTGTATCTTATATCGCTTGGGGTTATTTGATGATCTGAGAAATATCACAGAGCTCTTCTATACCTCAGTATGTTACGATTGTTTAATGTAGTGACCACATTTTCATAAAGACTCCCCATGATGTTTAGCAAATATGAGAACTACCTTAATGTTGTTATAATTTACTTTGTAGCTTACTGAAAACGACAACAGCATTTTCACTGAAAACCTCCTATATGAGACATGTCACTGAATGCATCAAACCATGCAACGTTTGTACACAAAACATCTAACACACTGCACATATCTTCCGAGGTCTGACAATTACACATTAACATTTGAGTTTTTCCTTTTTGAAGTCGAATAGAGATGCATAAGTTTGAATGAACGAACAAAAAGTAACCGGCAGCTTTATGGCTTAATAACTATGAAACAACAAATGTTCTTCATCATCACACAGTCTCTCTATAACTGTAAATCTCATTCTCTATGAATCTTATTCTCATTCAAACATTCTTTGAAATTAGTTTGATATTCCATTCAGGAACAAACAGCTAATTCTAATGAATAAAATGTGAGATATGTCCAAATTCATCAATAATAAATATCAATGATAAATAAATTTCATGTTACAAAAATACTTCCAACATATTATAAGGTATTTATTGCTATCCCTCCATTGTAGGCCTATACCTTATCTTTGCACTGGAATGAGAACTTGCCATTTTTAGCAGGTAGCTCTCAGTCAATAAGACGCTTGCAAGAAAGGACTACATGGGCACTTTTGGAATAAAATAAATCAAACAAATATAAAAAAGGGGGATTCTCAGAATTGAGACGAAAACTCAAATAATGCACGCTGAAAAATGGCTGAAGATTAAAATGAATTACTTGGACACACAGAGAATTCTGATCAACCACTGAAGTGCACTTTGTTAAAGTCATCCCTCTTCAAGCTGTAACAGACATGATTTCAAGGCACAAGTAATATAGCAAAGAACTTGATAAGCAAAACAGTGAAGAGTAAAATAATTACACTAAAAAAAGTTCATAAAACACAGAAATCATGATAAGTCGAATACCACGCTTAAATGAAACATCAATTGAACATTATACACAAATACATAGATTATTTACATACAAACATGAAACACAAAATTCTATGCAGATAAAATAGTAAACATAGCACTACAGAGCTACCAAGTCAAGAAAGAAAAAATAAGGGGGAGGCTTTTTCCCATTGATGGTTAGTTGAATAATTTGATTTCAACATCAACCATATCAGATTTACATGAAACAACATTTTGAAGTAAGCCTCATCCTGTAGAAAAAAAAAAAAAAGTATATTATCATCACTGCTTTTAAAGTAGCATATCAATTTTTTCATGCACTCCTGTACTTAAAAAAAAAATACATGTCTTGAAATTGTATTCATCAAAAACAGATGTGTCCACTCGTAGAGCAATGAACATGCCACAAAATACTGAATCAGTCTTTAAAAGAAAATAAAAATAAAATTTCCAAAGACAAGATCAACCACATTCTTACGGTAGTAATATTCTGAACACATTATCATGATTTCACATTGATAATCAAGTACAGTACTGTTAATGTAAAGATTTTGCTGCAAATAGTTTTCATTTTCAGCATGAAATATATTTGACACTCAATTTTTCTGACAGACTCTGTGACATGAAGCAATAAGTTAAACCATTTGTGTTGTTTGTTTGGTTGGATGGTTTTTCAATTCCTGTCTGGAAAAAATAAGAAAATTTTAGAACACAACCGTGCAGAATATATGAAAAACCTGTTAAATCCTGCAGGACCACATACAAATCCTCCACCTCTCAAGTATTGAGAAACTCTCTCTTAAAAATCATCTGGAATGTTTTACTCTTGTTTTACAATTGACAGCCACACTTGACTGTAAAAAGACCATCGCATTACACGACTGGTCTATTGATTACATCAGTTGAGATGCAATTTTCTAATTTTCTTTTCCTTTGTATGAGGAGATATAAGGGAGCACATGACAAAAGTTCCTTTATAGTATTTTAAAAAAAAAAAAGAAAAATAATAATGCTCCAAACATTAGAGATTATAGATGATAAGCAATGATTGAAAAAAAAAAAGAAAAAAGGTCAAGCCACATTGCAAAGTGTCAAAATAAATCTGTGCAATACCCATCATCCAGAACGGTGTATTACCCATAACGGACACAAGGCTACAATGTACATCTATGACTGTGACTAGGCTTCTGATCCATCAATGCTTTAAGAATACAGGTGTTCTTTTTAATGTACTATCATGCCTTCACGTCTCACACAAAGCAAATACAGAGATGTTCTTAATCTGTCTTCTCCAATGACAGTGGAAGAAAGCTTACGTATGTGTTACACAAACAAAAACAATAGCAAATGGAAGCAAGAAAGACTAATTGATTGAAATAATGACAGTGATAGTTCTGGTCCACATTTGAGCTATACGAAATGTGTGTGCAGACTGCATCACCACCACTGCTGGCAGCTGTTGTGCAAATGCTGTAGATTAAATCGCCTTTTAAACATGACTTCTCAGCAACATCAACACCCACTTCAGGACCCATCTAGATCACTAATACAAGGCAAACTTTGTTGCTTTACCAAGCAAGTAAACCTTATCAATACATTTACAAATTTGTAGTCATCTGAGTGCATACTGATAATAAAGGCAAGATATTCATTACATCTCGGGCTAAAGTAAATTTTTAAAGGAAAATAAAGCACAGTGCTAATGCCTTTTTTTTTTTAGTGGCTGTTGCTTGATCAAGCAGTTTGGACAAGGGCACTGCAACTGCATTTCTTGATCATACGAGGGGTAAATATCACATAACATCAGTCACCAACGGAAAAAAAAAAAACACATCTCTACACACAAAGTAAAGTAAAACTTGTCTACAAAGCCATCTATCTGTAACAGTCAAGAGTGTAGAGAGACTATATTGGGCATACCTTTCCTGTATATATAGAAAACTGTTTTCATTGGCCTGGTAAATTCTCGGTTCCCTCGCCTACAGTTTATAACTGTTGGCTGTTACAAACATGTTTGGCTGTACACTGGTCAAAATGACTTGAGGTGTGATAGCATCAATGGAGTAACAAACACAAAAAACAAATGGAGGGGTATTTTGCTGATGAAGGCATACCGCATATAAAGGATGATCATAATGGTGGTCATACTTCATGGCTATGCCTTTACAAAGATTTCTCCTGAATCACAAATAACATACTGGCAAGCCATAGTATCTGAGTTGACAGATATAGGTAACCTGAGAGCTGTTCTCTTTGCCTTGATGACAAGCCAGAATGTCAACAAGTTGGTCATCATTATTAACATAACCCCTATTTACACAGTTGTCTGCTTTGAAAGCAGAAGGATGGAAAGGTGACTTTGGCAAAACAAAAAATAACCTTTTCTTTTTCAGGACAGTTTCTATTCATAACTTGTTCATCATCAGATATCCATCTAGTAATTAGTTAGTGACCATTTAAAGCCATTTGTCCATCAATGTTCCATGGTCAAGAGAGAGTGTACAACATTACCTTGAGAGAGAAAAAAAAAGAAACTCATTCGGTACCTGCAATTACACCAGCGTACAAAGCCTGCCTACGCTTGTCCTTGCTTCCTGCACGATACCGACAATTCATGGCCCTGGCATTGGCCAGTTTCCTTTTCTCAAAAAGCTCCTCCTTGGTAGGATACACACCATGTTCCTCCTTCATATGGAATGCAAGATAGTCAGTCCGAGCAAATCCTTGACCACAGTGGTCACACTTATAGGGCCTAAGGTGAGTGAAAAGATGTTCCCTCATGTGCTGCTTACTCTTGAAACTCTTAGAGCAATCTCCAATGGTGCAGACATATGGTCTGTGAGGATCCTTGATAATCGTAAAATACTCATTTAGTTGAATACCCCCATCTGGGTCAAGTATGATGTCAACCTCCTTATTTGCCTTGGGTGACATTCGCTTGATAACTTCAGGTTGTGGCCTGTCATCAGACCCCGAGTTCATGCGAATACGCATTACAAGGTTCCCTTTGCTTTTCTGCTTTGGTGGGCGACCACGCTTCCTGGATGGAGTGGGTGCAATTTCTACTTGTTTCTTCTCCTGGTGGTGAGACTCGTTTGCTTCAGGATTTGTGCCATGTTCCAGGTGACCTGGATTGTAGTTTCCGGTACGGCGTCTTGGCCTGCCACTAGGTGTGTAAAGAATCTCATCCTCATCAGTTGCTGCTTTTTCTGTATGTACATTTGCTGGTATGGCTGCAACTTCTTCCTTGGCTAGATCCTGATCACCTTCAGCCGAGATAGTCATTACTTCACCAGAAACAGAAGGGATGTCATTTTCTTGCACAGCAGATGCTGGTACACTGACATCTATTTCAGCCACAGGAGTTGCATCCACATGCACAGGCTCAACACTTACTGCTGGTGCTTCCACAGCAGCAGCTGGATTTTTACTTTTTCGGGGTCTCCCTCTCTGCTTATACTTGGCCAAGACATTCTTCATAGCCCAACGCTTGTGAAAACGCCTTCTACGGCCACGGGGAATCTTCCGCTTCTTTCTTGGAATAGGAGAATAATCCTCATCATCATCATCATCACGGTATGGCACATCATCTGGTTCCTCTGCTTCCTCTTGTGACTGACTATCAGATCCAATTACCTGAGGAGTAGCTACTTCCTTCAATTCTGGCTGAAGTATCATGCTACCCTGCTGTTCATCCCCAGGTATTATCATGTCATCCTTGGGTTGGTCTGATACTGCAGCTTCAATAGGTTGGACAGCATCTGAGTCTGTTGTGTTAGTATTTTCTTCCACTGGAGTTTCCACTTCCACTGCTTGTTGTTCAGAGTTGTAAGCAGTTTCTTCATTAGACTTACTTTCTCCTGGTTCCACATCTTTTCCAAAGAAATCCACAAGATCAAAGTCATAATCCATAGATGTATGGACTGGAGCAGTCCTGGAAAGATCACTTCCTATCATTGTGGGGGCAGCGGGAAGTTGCCCGATCCCAATTGTCTTTGCTGGTGTTAGGCTGGCAATGGGAATGCGATCTGTAGGAATAAGTTTCTTTGATGAAGATTTGAACAGCATTTCAAGGTCTTTGGCATCACCAGCAAAGCCATGTGCTTTTCTCATATGTTCTGCAAGGTACTGCCATCTAATTGTGTCAAACGAACATTCACCACACTTATAAGGGCGAGTATGAGTGCGAACGTGATCAGTCAGGTTGTTTCTGCGCTTGAAACCTTTACCACAGATATGGCAGATGAATGGTCGTTCTGGATCAATCTTGTGCTGGAATGGTTTCACGGATCTAGGTGAACGTGGCCATTTGGCTCTTTGTCTTGGCTTTGCTGCTGTTTGGCCTGTCACAGTGCTGCCAGCAGGTGGTGAATGAAGATGACCACTCACCTCATCCCCAGAGGCAATGCTAAGTGATTTGGTAGGAGAGTCGCTTGAAGAAGGTGCCTCTGCATTTGATGGGGCTCTTGCAGTTGCATTATGTGATAAGGCATCAGCATGCAGTTCTTGGCTGGGGTTAATGATAACTGGTGATAAGTTGTTTTCACTGTCAGACTGCAGTCCAATATTTGGTTTGATAACATTTGGCTGTACAATATTTGGTGATGATATTGGTAGGGCTCTGCTGGGAGAAACTGTATCAACCTGCCTTGGAGACTGGTTGCTTTGCCCTTGGGAATCGATGGTCTCTTTGCTTTTCCAAGCTGGATATGGAGGAGGAGCAACTACATTGGCAGATCTATCATAACCACTAGAATATGCTGGTCTGGGTTGCTGATGACTCATGGAAGACTGAGAGATAGGTTTGGCCAAATCATGGGGTAAGTGTTGTGACATCTGTGTTGGCACAGAAGGTGCACTTGAAACCACATTCTGCTGAAGACCCTGTTGGCTGACTTGAGCTCGCATCATCAGCTGTTGGGTTGCCCACTGATGTTGGTGTTGAGCTAATTGTTGTTGTTGCTGCTGCTGCTGCTGGACGAACAATTGCTGTTGTTGCTGCTGCTGTTGAAGTGCTACCAGAGTTATAGGACCCGTAGCTCTCTGCAAATTTGGTTGTGTAGGTGCAGCTGTTGGAAGAGTGTGTATATTTAGGGGTTGTCCATTCAGTGGCATAGAAATACCCTGTGCAGCAGCTGCTGATGCAAGACCTAATGGATTTAGGTTTGGGTTCATCTGGTACCCAACAGCACCTGCAGTCTGAGGCATAAACATTGTCTGCTGTGTTGCACCACCAGGAGGAACCTGGGAATGCACCAATCCTGGATGCTGTGGCAAATGATGAGGATGAGCCATTGGCAAATGTGGGTTAGCTGTCTGCTGCTGTTGTAGTGCTTCAATATAGGGGTTCTGTTCAACACTACCTATTCTTGCTTCTGGCTTGAACAACACTGGCTGCTGTGCATGCAACCCAACTGGCATAGACAATCTTGGCTGCATTCCACCATCTACAAGGCCAACTGATGGATACTGAGGAATGTGTTGTTGATACTGCATGTGTGAATGGGGAAACCTCTGGGTTGGATTTACATTTCTAACCAAACTACTTTGCATCTGGTAGTTTACTCCATGCCTTTGTGAATACTGGAGTTGCTGCTGTTGATGAGAATCTGCTTTCACTGGTGTATGCTTGTTTCCAGGGCAAATATTATGAGTGGTATCTTCAGTTCCTTTCAAGGACTCAACAGATATAATCACAGGCATCACCTCATCACTATTCTTTGAACGCTTCTCTGCATAATTTTCCTCAGAAGTGGTTTCTACAGAGTCTTCGACCTCAATAGGTTCATTCCCAGATATTTTCTCATCATTCAGCTTAACATCCTCCTTTAACAGCATGTAATTATTTGCCTCAGCCTCATCTTTCCTATCATTCTGGTTTGATTCATCATCCTGGGAATCAACTTCCTGATCATTGGTCACATCCTCACATGTCATATCTAGAAGAAAGTCACCAACAGTTCTGTGCACTGGGGGTTTCTCTTGGAAAGACTTTTCAGGAGAAGTGTCTACAGCTGTGCTTGTTTCCTTAGCTGGACTAGTTTCTGTTTCTGTCAAGTTGAGATCACCGAGATCAGTTTTGTTCTTTTCACTCTCCTCTGAAACATCAGCTTGTCTTGCCTGCTCAGACTCTGGAGTTTGGTTATTCTCATCACCACCATTTTCATCTCCTAAAGTTTCTCTCGCTTGGTCAGACTTCTTCAAGAGATCTTCCATTCTTGAAATAGCAACACGCAGTTGAGGCATGTGTTCAGTCAATACTTCTTGTTTGTCTGTTTCACTTGATCTCAAGTTTTGAGTTTCTCCATTTTTCAACTTCACTTGCTCTTCACTTTCTGGCACAGTAAGAGTTGGTACAGTAACATCTGACGATTTGTCTCTGTCATCACTGGCACTGGTTTGGGCAGTATCAGAGAGGATCTCATTGACATTATCTACAGCAGTATTCTCTGTGAGAGTTTTGGTTCCCACTTCAGTTTTATTCGAAGCTTGTGTCTCAGGGCTTTGTGGCACAGAGACAGGGTAATTATTCTCTTCCTCATTGTCATTAGCAAGCACTGTATTTCCACCTGACTGTTGTGCATCTTTGCAATAGTTTGTTGTAGCACTGTTTCCTTCCTCTGCATCCATCACATTATCATCAGCATCAGCAAAGTCTTCAATCTCTGCAGGGTTGTTTGGGTTGATTGTTGTAGCATCACTGGCATCGACATTTGATGAAAAATTCGCATCATCTTGTATAGAGTCCAGTATTGTATTATTGCTCTCATCTTCCTTCTCTTGTTCAGTATTTGCTGCAGGATATCCAGCTACTTCTGCTGCTTCTTCTTGACCGTAACCCCTGCTTTCAGTGGACTGCCTCTTGCGTCGACGCTTTAGTAGTTTTTTCCTCTTACGTTTACTCATAAGAAGGGTACTTTCTGCATAAACTTGCCTTTTTGGTACATACTTTGGACCACCATGAACAAGTTCAATATGCTTTGCAACATTGTCTTTTCTGGACGCTTTCATACCACAAGCACCACATGAGTATGGCTTGACATGGATCTTAATATGTTCAAGAAGACAGTGGGTGGAGTTGAAATTCTTTGGGCACAAGTTGCACTTGTATGGGCGCAGAGTTCCAGGCTCATACTTGCCAAATTGTCCTACAAGATCAGTGGTTGTTGCCTTGGGATCTTTCAATATGACAAATGATGGACCATCATCGGAACTTCTTCGCTTCTGCCGTCCAGCGCCAGTTCTAGCATTAACATTGATGTACTCTATCTTGATGCGGCCCCCATACTCTAATTTCCCTTTACCACCATACTCAGCTAGCTTTCTGCTTCCATACTCAGCTCGTAACTTTAGTGACCGACGCCTTCCTCGTCCCCTTCCTCTCCCACGTCCTCGTCCCCTTCCTCTAGCACTTTGGAAACTGTAAAGTGTTTCAGTATTGAAAGTCCCAGCGCCAGCTGCACTCGTAGATGGAGCTTGGCTATCATTTCTAGTTGGCTCCTGCTCTGTGGATATACTGGTGTCTGAAGTTTCCTTTGCCAGTTTGGAAGCGAGTATCTCAGCTGGTGATTTATCATTTTGCACAGGAGCATCAGGATGACATTTGGTAAAGTGAGCTGTCAGCTGCCTGCTGTCCATGAACCTGAGATGGCATAAATCACATCGCAGCAAGAATCTACCATTGGGAGTGGGCCTGTTTCGATTATGATAGTACTCCTTGTGTGAGAGCAGTGCATCCCTATTGATGAAAATCTTCTTACATTGTGTGCAGATATACTTCATACGCTGCTTCTTGCGGTGGAATTCTTTCCAAAGGTCCCAGTGATGTGGACTTGTCTGCAGATGCTTCTCGTAGGACTCCTCTTTCATGAACAGCCGATTACAGCGTTCACATTGCTTCAGACTGTCAATTGATTGTGTTGTGTATAGTGGGCCACTACTGGCCGGTGACCTGGCAGGTGACCTTGTTGGAGACTCAGAAGGGCTGGCTTCAGTTCCCTTTTCAGGTTCCACATTACCTGGTTGAGTCTGCTCTTGAACTGCAGGAAGAAGAGGGAACGCATTATTTTGACCAATACCAGTTAGCAATTTGATTGGATGAGATGAACCTGGCCTTCCATTTGGCTGATTTAATTCTGGAGATGGGAGAGTAACTCCTTTCTGTTGGAGGTGTGTGGCATTGCTGATGGCTGGTCTGGGATCAATAGTTACTGCATGATGAGCACCTGATGCCCCTGGCTGCAGGCTGGCTTGAGGAGCTGGCCTTCCATTATTGACAGTAGGAATATTTTGCTGAGAGACAGAAACCTCAAAGCCTTGCTGCTGTGGCTTTTGAATAAGCTGAAGCTGTTGCTGGATAAACATTTGCTGCTTCTTCAGATCTTGCTGGAGTGAAAGGTGTGCTACTGCTTGAGCCTGTCCTTGTGAACTGGAATGAACACTGGGCTGTGGCTGCTTTTGGTCTGGTTGCTGATGCCTCTCCCCCTGCTGCTGTGGTTGCAAATGTTGTTTCTGCTGCTTCGGAGCTAACATAACATTGTGTAGGTTATTTTGTGTCTGCTCAACTAATGCTTTATGTAGGAGACTTGGGTATGGATGCTGGGCTTGTGGAACATGTACAACCTGATTAGCAGGTGGTGGTGGTGGAGAATTATTCGGAAGCCAGGTGCTCGATGCAATCAGGCTCCTCACAGTTCCACGCCTAAAGCGAGCAGACACAGTGTCTGCATCATCAGTGCTGTGGTGCCTGGCCTTCGTTGCTGCAGCAGCAGAAATGTCATTCTGATCAGTCGCCCTCCAGGCTGGGTCTCTCTGGTTTCGCTGACCGTATGTAGGAGGAGGAGGATGAGAAGGTGCTGGCACCAATGGCGGAGGCTGACTTGGAGTCTGGTGATGTGGCCCTACAGCAGAAACGGGTGACTGGGAAGGTCGAGGCAAACCAAGATCAGTACTCTTATTTGCCTGCTCTGCTGCCTTTATGACGGTTTTCGAGAGGACAATGCCATTGATTAGACTGCTGTTGACACATGCTGTTTGTTTACCCTGGCCATTGAAGAGTAGAAGATTGCCATGCATGTCGACCTTCAGTGTATCCCCTGCCTGAAGCATCAATACTGTCTTCTGGGAAACCGGCATTCCAGTATTCTGAAAGAGAAAGGATATACACACACCAAAAAAATACTAATAATAATCAGAAATGACCACAATAGTACAAAGAAGATACTGTAGTTCATGTTCAACTGTGTATAAAATGCATGAAAATTCTCCAATTTTACACACACACACACAAACACACACACACACACACACAAATATGCTGCCATGGTATACAGCCACAGGAGTGTAGAGTAAAGCTTCAGAAAGTTAGTCAACAATCTCGGTATAATTCCATTTTGTAATGACTTGATTTGATACTAATTCCACAAAACAAGGCCCACTATTACGGACTTTTTTTTTCCAGCTACAGCATACATTGAGGATTTTTTCTTTTATCTTTTTTTTTTTTTTTTTTTCAAAATGTCTTCGCTTATCATCATGCGACCAGCATACTGCAGCTTCACAGTGAGGACCCATGGCTCTAATGGCTGGAAATCAGTAAAATTGAAAAGCTGCGCATTCTTTGTAAATGCTAAATTCAAACTGAGGAAAAGGGTATTAATCAAAGAAATGCACACTGCATTGATTGTATCACATGTGTCTTAGATGCACTCTAGACAACTGGAGTTAACAATGCCATCCAAGCTATGCCACAGTGAATCTGTGACAATGCTCTATAACTGTGCCAAGATTTTTTTTTTCTTTTTCTTTAATATTGGGGATACTGAGAATTAAAGTTTTATTCAAAATAACAACAAAGGGGGAGGATCGATGAACATCCCAAAACTTAACACCTCTGCCACCCTTCAAGGTGAAGACATAAACCAAACTGTATTTGAAAAACTGAAAGTAAGCCACAGGAAGGTTAACATTCCAGCAAAATATATTTAGCAGCACATTCTTCAGAGGCATGCTCTCTTTCTAAGGCATCTGACGTACTGTATAGACTCTGCTTTTCTCCACTTATCACGAGTACGGGGTAAAGGATATTTCTGTTAGATATTTCTACTCCTTATGGCCCATGATATCAACATTAACATTTCATTCTTGATTTATACTAGCATACTGTCCTTTTAAAAAGAACCTAATGCCCAACCAACTAGATGACATTCAATATTCAAGTTACTATGTGTGTGTAAATGTCATAATTCCAGAATTGAATATGTGCTAACCTCATGAATGAAAATATTTGCAAAGTCATGTCAAATTCCTATGGAAATCTCTGGGCAACATTTTGACTAATGGAAACTCTGCAATCAGTGGTAACAATCAATGATTTCTTGGTTTTGATTGGCTATGAAATAGTGTTGCTATGACAGTTACCATTGATTTCAGACTTACCATTAACTGTAATGTTATGACAGCTTTATGCACCAGGGTCCTGGTGTCAATTTCAAAGCATTGACACAGAAAAATTTTGCATAAAATTCTTTAACCTCTGATGTCTGACCTGGATTTCATTTTGCTCAAAACTTGATGAATTTTCCACACTTGACACCAAAGTCATGGTCAAAGTTATATTGTCAACATGTGATTATATTCAAACCAAACTGTAAGAATAAGTCTATCAATGTACTTACATTACACTACACCAACACAAAGTGCTTACCGGCTGGGAGGCTTGCTTTGGATCATTTCTGGCCACTGTCCCAGATAGGGCACGGGACAAATGTGGGGAGTTATTCCCATGGAATGCGTCAGTGTTTGCTTTTCCTTGAGCAACTGCTGGATTCATTGGAAGAACTGACTCTGGCTGATTAGTCTGATGCTGTTGTGGCTCTTCCAACATAACCTTTGATGGCATATTGAGTGGGGGTATAGGTTGGTCATCACTTTTGGTTTGGAAAGCTGTTGATGAACAATCCATTAATGTTGATTCTTCAATGCCAGCATCCTCATCTGTTACTTGTACAGGACTTGGGTCCCTTGGAGGCTCACCACCATCGAAGACTTTACTTGCTATGTCACAGAAATCAGTGATGTCTGACGCAGAGTCTAGAAGATTTTCAATGACAGGGGCGATACGTGGTGAGCTTGCCCCTCTGCGTTTCTGTGCAGCAGATCCTGTTAACATACTGCTTACAGGTTTGCAGATCACAGTTTGAGTATCTCCCTTCTCATCAGTGTCCATTGTAACATCACTTGGTTTCTCATCCTTCCCATCAGCATCATCGCAATCCACTGCTTCACTAGCAAAATCCATTTCATCTTCTGTCATCCCATTGTCATCCTCACTGCATGAACTGCTGACTCTCAGTAACACAGTAGGGGGTTTCTGTTTGAATATCTTTCTTCTTGACTGTGACTGAACAGTGGGAATGGAAGTTTCGCTGCTTTTCATGGGTGATACATCATTCGAAGATGTGCAACTTGTAGAATCTACCCTGGCCAGAAGATTGTCCAGCGAGAAACGCTTCTTCGACTTTTTAGTTGCTTGAGACGTCACAGGAGGAGAATTGGTTGTTACTTCAACACCAGATCCAGATGGACTGTCACTTTGGGCAAGATTTTGTACAAGGGATGCCGAGGAGTTGTCCTTGCTGTCGGATGAATTGTCCTTGCTGTCGGATGAATTGTCCTTGCTGTCGGATGAATTGTGTACGGACATGTCAGAGTCATTGGGGATGGCAAGTTTACTATCAGAATTGTCAGTGGTCAAGTTGGATGTGTCACATGATGTATCCAGTTGGTCACTCTTACTACTATCTAATGTTTCATCTGAAGTCTCCTCTTTCTCCTCTTTGATTTGATCCATCTCTGAAGAGTCATGTGGCAAAGAATGTGCAGTGACATCACAATCTGATAAACCAGTCGTGGGGGATGAACACTGTGGTTCCGTGTTTGTGGCTGGAGCACAGGTCTCAATATCTGAATGTGCTACATCTTCTTTAACCGTAATGGACCCAGCTGGAACACACTCTTTGTCGGACCCTTCTTCTGGTTCATTTGCTGTACACTTCTCTGGCATAAGTTCAGATGATAATTGACTTTCTGGACTCAAGGCTTCATCTCCTGCACTGCAAGGTGCTGCATCTGGCAACAAGGCATCACTGGTACCATCTGCCTCTAGAGGAGAATCTCTACAAACATACTGACCCCCAGTTTCTTCACATTTGCTTTCAATGGTCTGTTCTACCTCATCTGTTGAAATAATCTTAACCATCTCTGGAGTAGGTCCATGTTCCAATAAGACACCATTTTCCTCTTCACCAGTATCTGTGTACAAGCTGCTTTCTCCAACTTCAGCTGGAGATTTTGGATCAGCTTCTGGTTCACAGTTAATGTACACAGGCTCTATGGTTTCTTGCTTTGAACTGTCACTGCTCCCTTCGCAGGTCATCTGAGAATGTGAATATGCAACATGCATTGAAGATGTGACTTGACCTACACCTTCATCATTATTTCCCGCTAAGTTTTCACTGCCATCTGTGTCAACAAAGTGAGCATCATATCTGGATGGTTTGGGGTCATTACTCATACTTCCCTTTGAGCTGTGACTTTCCTCTGAAGATGCAACCACCTCTGGAGAATCATCATCACACAGTGAGAGTTGCTGAACTGCTTTACTGATTCCAGCTTTGGAAGAACCAACACTCTCATCAGCCTGCTGATAGACATGATTTTCTTCACCGTCTGCTTGGGTATTCAACGTTGTATCAGCCATCTCCTCTGAAGAATGGATGTTGTCTGTCTCAGGTGGCGTGAGAGTCATGCTACCTATGTAGTTGTTGCCCGATTCTGCTGTGACTACAGATGTTATCACTTCATCTGAGTCGGTATATGTGCGCTCACACTCCATACTCTGTTGGTCCACAGGAGGTGGTGACTCTGGTGACTCCATGACAGGGTGGTGGAGAGGTCCACATGGACTGGTGAAGGACTCCATATCTCACTCTACCTACAAGACAGGGCTCATCTGCTTACCCATGTTCCAGCTTTCTGAAAGATAAAAATTAGAATGTGTGGAAGTGTAAGTATTAGTTATGCTCTAAACATTTATTGACATATCTTAACTTTAATGGTGGGAACAATTATCTCCACACCAGAAACAAGTGACTGGAAGGAAAAACAAACAACAAATCCAGTAAACAAGCTGAGACAAGCCTTCATTCATTTCTTTTGCAAAATAATCCTCTTCAGAATTCACAATACATCAGGTCACAATGCCTATGACCCTGCCAATCTAGAGAAATAGGCAGCATAGTATTCAAGGGAACAACATACACTATGCATGGAACAAAGTGATGAACACAACATTTTTTTGGTCTTTTTCCCATCATTTCTCTTTTGTTATCTGTCTGTCACACACACACAAACACACGCACTTTATGTGTTCTGATACACACAGAATAAGACTATTGGTGTGTTAAAGCTCTCTCATAAAGCAAACTGTACCGTACCTGTGCCAGAGGAGTGCTCAAAAGCTCCTAAAGTCTACTGTACCATACTGTACCTAGCCAAAAGTGGACCACTTCCCGATGTGCCCCAAAAGGGCACCAAAAGCCTACCGAAAGTTCGCTTGTGAGAATGCGCGTAACATGCACATACGTCATAATACGAAGAGTTATTTCTCTTTGTTCCGGACTTCTGTAAGTACCTCAAGCGTGCTAGGTGAATGACCCTTCTGCTACAACAGGCATGACCTAGACTAAAATCAACTCATGAGGTACGCTTTCTCAACAGAGCGCTTGAAGACCCCAAATCTGGCACAGTTCAGTACGGCATGATTTTGATAGTTCAGTTCGCTTTGGTTCGCTTTAGAGTGTACTATTTGAACACACCCTATGTGAGGAAGGTGACTCTCCATATTCGCAAAGAAGCGCATGAATGCATAAAGGCTCACAGTGCTCAATATTACCACCAGTACCACTTCTACATCCCAATAGCAAGGAATTAACTGTGCTTTCAGTGTAATCTATCTGGGATTGCTTATACATTGTAAAATAATTCTTCCATTAAGGGAATGGAATCCCTGTGACTATTTCTATGGATTTAGTTATCATTTACAGGCATTGATAAGGGACAACAGAAGTGGTTCAGCCAAAATGTTTCCCAATCAGAGCAGTTTCTGGTTTCAATGAAGTGGAAATAATAACATGCCAAAAGTTTGTCACATTGAAATTTGTTGCACTTAAGCAGTGTTCTAGCTAAAGCAGTTCCCAATAATTGGATGAGCACCGTGCGAGAACAGGAATCAAGATGGACCCCCTATTCAGATGTATGCTATTTTATACCAAAACTCAATAACGAAACGACGTATAAAGAATCATCGTATAGCCGACAGACCGTTCAGACACTAATTTCAACCGTTCTGGGAAATGTCGTATAGATGTGCCGTTTCCCACTGCGCATGCTGTTATAGTCATGAGTGACAGCTGTGGGGTCACCTTTCGTGTGCACTCCCATTAAGCCCTGCCCAGTTATACCGTTCTATGGTCGCCATACGTTCAGACGTACAGGGAATGCTGATTCGTTATCGAGTTCTAGTTCGAAACAATGCTCTGACCATCGTTTCGCTATACGTCGTTTCATTAGTCATCGTTCAGACATAAATTCATTGTATAGCTATACCATTTTGGTATAGCTATACCGTTCTAGTATAATTTTTTTTTGCGTCTGAAGGCCCTGTGAGATATTAACTGGGCAGTGAGATGGCGAGGTGACTTTTCAATAGTCATGAGAACATCTGTCCTGCAATCAAATGGCCATGGTTCCAGTCCCAGTGAGCTAAGCTGAAAAGAATTGTGCTATTACGTCACTCCCTTGGACATGGTTGGCAGTCCTACGTGTGGGAGAGTTACAACCTAAGCATAAAGATCCCACTCCACTTCCCACACACGTACACAAAGTGCAGCATGGAAACCTGATGAAGTGGTCTGCCACATGCATACATGTAGTCACAAATGAACACGATGGAAACTGACAAATGATGCTGACCCTTTGTGGGTCACCCCATGTGACAAGCAAAAGTCAGTAAATGTGATCAACCCACCACACTGTGATTCATTCAGGATGAATTATGGGTATACCCGGGCAAGTGACTATGGGAAATGTGCGTTTTAGCAAAATCAGCCCATCCTCAATTTTGGTCAACATGCATGAATTCAACACTGAACTAAAATCTACAAAGAACAAGCAAATGTACATTTATATTCAAACCTATTTGATCATATCAGCCTTAAAAAGAAAAAAAAAATTGTTAAAAAATGACGAAAATATGAATAAACGAAACTTATCCAAATTAATTTTAATTTGGTTTGAAAAAAAGTTGCTTAGCTCCCTCTACGGTGATGAACATGAAACGGTTTTCTGTCTGGTCGTGGTACAACGTTTACGGAAGACTTTCTCAATGGTTTGTTGCCACAGTGACCGTACAGACTTGCTGCATGTATTACGACACATTGTAAACATTATACAGCAACCATGCATCAGGTCGCACTGCATGCAGCAAGCCTGTACAGTCACTGTAGACAGCAAACTGTCGAGACAGCCTTCTTGAAGAGACAGCAGAGAAGGGCGAGTAGAGACAAGAGTGTTAAACTGTCACCAGTATACATAGCATTCTACATTTTCTGCATTTTCTATATTCTACATTTTTTAAATGGCATTCTAAATTCATGCTTCTCTCCTGTAACATGCAAGCGCATACAAAGCACTGTGTGCACTTTGTGCACGTTGTGTACATGCCTACAGCAACCCTGGCTCCCCAATCAGGTTGTCACCAATGTACTGCATAAGCTTTCCTGATTTCTGGGAGCGGGTATATGCTGGGGCCTCAATTAGGGGGGAAAAATCCTGAAAAATCGTTGAAACAGGGGATCTTTAGCATGTTTCTGGAAATATCTTTAATCATGGGTAGTTTTCTAATATTTCCAGAACAATCCTGCAAGGGGTTCCAGAATAAATTTAGCTTCAACCCTTGCCCCCACCCCCACCCCCCCCCCAAAAAAAAAGATACGAAATAGGAATGTTGCACCTTGCTGTTTGCCCCAATTTTCCCGAATGCACTTAATGTGCATGTCTTGCTGCAAAGCATGCCAAGCTGGCCTTTCGCAGGACATTTTGCCACATGCGCTGCACATACATCATGCTGCTTGTACATCGCTAGCAGGCTTCCTTTCCAAAAGCCTGTGATGGGGGGGGGGGGGGGGGGGGGGTAAGTTTGATGGCTTCCCTTCCACATGCCTGTGATAAGGGGTCAAAATCCTGGCCTGGACAGCAATCAATAGGCTAAAAGGTGAAAAGGCCATTTTTGCCTATTCCTTCAATCAGAATTTTTCTTTTTTTCTTTTTTTATCAAACAGCTTTTTCTCTCCAGGAGACTGCCCCCCGAATCCTCAAGGTTGGCCTAATTGTAAGTTTGCTAGCGTAACAGCCAATACGAGTATTAAAAAGAATTTTAGTATTACCGTGTTTATGGTGCTGTCGGCCATAAAGTGCAGTCGCCTGCAGCCATCTACTATACGTTGCCATGCTCAAGGCCAGTTGCTGCCGGGTAGCAGGGCCTCAAGCACCACTGCTTGCGCTGTAGCTGCACTCTCCTACAAACTGAATGGCTAATAGAAGCCTAGCATGATCTTGAGTTGGTCATGTGACATGACTGTCCTCGAAAACTTGTCTGGTTCTTTAAAATATGTGACAAATTATTTGTTTTTTTTTTTAATAGGATATACAGATTCATTTGAAACCTTCTTCAAATTGAAAATCATAACATGCAGTAACTGTAAAGCAAGATATTTTCACAGCATGAAATTTTTGTCAATTGCCACTTGGCCTTCAATGCATACTGTAAAACATGATATATTCACGGCATTAATTTTTCACGACTTGGAGCCGACGGCCTTTTTTGCGGCATGAAATTTTCACGAATTGCCACTGGCATTCAATGCATTTAGTGTAGTCAAGAACTTTCGTGTGCATTTTAATTTCGCGAATATTGGTGATCGCGAAATTCGCGAAATTAAAATGCACGCAAACATTCCTCGTTTTACAGTATAGTGTAGACAAGAACATTTGCGTGCATTTTAATTTTGTGAATCTTGGGTCTCACAAAATTCCCCAAATTACAATGCATGCAAACATTTCTGGTTTTAGCCCGTTAAGGACAAGTCCGGAGTATACTTCGGCAGGTGTCGAAAGAAAATTTGTGTTGTAGCAAAATCAGTCTGTAATAAACAGGTTAAAGTATATATTTCATGTGAATGCTTTAATTCTGGAACCACTTCAGTCAGTCTTTAATAATCTTCTTTCTCACAAACCTGCTGGCACTTGGGGGACATGAGGCAAAAAATTAAAAAGGATCATACTCAGAATGCATATCATGGCGTAACATGACAAGGTAAAAGTCATTCCACTTTTTGTCATTTCTTATTGTGTCAGTGAGCATCATTTTAACTGTATATGCCAAATATTTTGTGAGGCTTTTATTTTCGCAAATTTTGTGAGTTGATTGCTGTTTACAAATTTAAAAACATGCAAAAATATAAACCGTTAAGGATGGACTGATTTTGCTGCAACATGCATTTTCCGTAGACACATGCCCGAGTATACTCAAGACTCATCCTCAACGGGTTAAGGCTGATCTTGTCATGAATGTCACGTGCACTCATACACTTCTCCATTCAGTACTGTACGCCACAATCGCAAATTTAACAACTTGTGAAATTTTTGGGAAGTTCCAATTCGTGAAAAATTAGACTTGCTGAACATATGGCATTTAGAGTACCGTATGTATTTCTTTCTGCTCTTCCCAGTTTAATAAAACTATTGCTTTAAGTTACGAAATACATGCACTAGCTCTATATCATGCAGCGCAGTTTTGTGGTTTACTTTGATTCTGCACGAGATCCATTATTTCATACATAAATGACAAACGAAATGGTAGAAAACATGTAAGAAGATACTGATTACATAAGAGAAGCATCTTCAAGGTGTCTGTGCTAATTGTCGAATCTCTTTATCATTTCACAATCTATAATTAGTTTGCTGTAAAAAAAAAAGTATCGTAAAGCAGACACAAAGAATGGTCCACCGAGTTGATTTGGGGGAAGCATAATTAAAACCACTGACCAAGTTGGCTGTACTCTGCTGCCATGTAGAGTGTGAATTAATTCTCTGCCGCCCATACATGATGAGGGGGGAGGGGGGGAGGGACATGTGCTGTGCGCACACAATCACAAGCACCAGGAAATTACTCATGCACGAGACTGAAAACGCATAGTGAAAACGGCCATAGCTGGATCGTGGCTACAGTGCACCATATGCATTGCAACCGTATGCAACGTGACAATTCTACAATTGTGTAACGTGAATTTCATCAACCTTTGTCAACTGTATGAAATAATGTTTCTACATCAAAGGCAAAGACGTAATACTTATCCATGAACTTGCAGGAGAGATGATGCATGTTACTGCCTCCATAAGTAAAAAATGCATAGTTCAGTTAATTGTATACGTTTATAAAAGCCACTGATATAATATGACTCTATACAAAGCATAGATCTGCTTGCCTACTGAGCAACAGAGAATTTTGGCAAGTTAATGCATAAAACTTTAATACCTAGTTGTACAAGTCTCTGCTCAGACATAAAAATTAAGTATTACGCTAAATAAAAGCACAGTTTGAGAAGCAAGCAACAGGCAAAATTTGACTCTGGATTCCCACACGGCTTGCTGGTTTAAGCAGTAGACTTGTTTCCAAAACCATAGTGCAAAAAAATATGACAAAAACTTTCTATTATGATTCATTAAAATTAGGTTCTTCACGAAAGGGAATGATTCTTGATTGTTGTTTCAGACATTCTTACTTTAAATACTATAAGAAACGAAAACAGACAATAGAAGCAGACAACAAATGACATGTGAAACACTTTGAAACATGAGAAATGTATCATTTCATGTTGTACACGTATGTGTTGTCTCAGTGTTACCAACATATCAAAATATTCAAAACTGCAACATCACGAAAAATGATAACGCTGTGTGAAAGTTAACAGCATGTGGTACTATCTGAAACCATAGTATACCTGCTCTGCAGACTTAAAAACTGTCTGACAAGACTTCCGCTACTGCTTAACCCACAGATATATGCATTAAAAACAGTTTGTACATCACAAAAATGCCGTAATTATGCGCATTGATTGAGCATTCCATGCATTAAATTGTGGGCATGGGGATCACTGCTCCACACGTATTGTACGTTTCTTTGTCTAATCAGCAGATATGACGACCAAAGTGCGAGCCATTTCCAGCACGCGATAACACAGCCAAACGGTAAGAGAGCGAGAGAGAGAGAGAAAAGGTGTGGGGGGGGGGGGGAGGAGAAGACTCACAACGCGTAAGCACTGTCAGAGCATGGGTAATTGCCTACTCTGGGAAATGACTCACCATCAGGGTGCCAGCGCAAATTCGCCGAGCCAATCTTATTTTGCGAACACTCCCGCTCGAACTGCATGCATTATGAGAAATCTCGCAGCCATCTTTTCTGCTTCTACGGTTCTTACACGCAGCAGCTGCATTTTGCCGTATACATGTATGCCAAGGTGTTTCACTATTCTGAAGTCTGGAAATCATACAAACCAATGTACATTTCACGCCTAAAAACTCTGGTGGATTTCGATGACCTCCTTGTACATGCAAATTTTGCCTGAATAATGTCAAAAGATATGTTTACATGAAGCACGGTATAAAAAGAGAGGTTGAAAAAGATCCCCTTAAAAAAATAACACATTAAGATAAAAGATTTACCACATGCTAAGATGTAAATTTACAGATAATCAGGAGATCTAGGATCACTACATGTCATCATGAACATTAAACGATATTTCCACAGCACTGCTCAGCAATACTACATGTTCTTCAGTTGTCTATACACTTCTAGTTAGGATTGTTTGCTACAAGTTACCACAAAAAAAAATCTTGATTGCCATATTGTCATCATGTCTAATTTGATCTTACGAAAAAAAAAACTCAAAACAGGTGCAAACACACAAGTCTATGTTATCGAAATACACTAGAATACCAATGCATTGCATGAAGATACATGTATCTGCCACCCATAGAAAGGATACGCCTACTTACTTTATGGGACAAGTAACATGACCATCTGTAAGCCCGAGAAAAGCATAAAGCATCGTAATAGGCCTATATTCAAAGTAATGTGCAATGTACTAAATGTTCACGGTCACATCAGTTATAGACAACATACTGTAATATTCCATCTCTTTCAACAACAAAAATAAGCAGTACATATTACATTTTCTGACAGGAATCAGGTTTTCAATAAGTCAATCTCTGAAGAACTTTGAAAAAAAAAACACACACCTTCGATCCCCTCTCGCACAAAATGGAATATTCCTGCACAACAATATCCTTCAGCCTGAGTACAAGCAATGCCTCACATAAGTAGTCTGGCAGCTTTTTGTTTCTCACCCTCTCCCTCTTTTTTTTTCTTTCATTTTCTCTTTTTTTATTCTTTTTGTACATGTAGGTTGGCTGTATTTTGGCAAGAACTGGGGAGTTAGAAGAGAGACTGGCGCAGAGGAAGGAGAGTGAGGAGAGAGGGAAAAAAAGTCTACGGGAAGAGCGACGACAACGAGGAGTGCTAGCCAATAGCATTATAGCAAGGCTGACTGACCTTTGCTTCCTTCACATTCCATAGGTTCCCTCGAGCTGGAACTGGGCGTGTGTGTTCGACTGCATGTCTAAGTGGGTAGTGGCAATTCACGCGGCAGCCACAACAGGGACGATGGGAGCAAAAGAATAGCTTACGCATAAGGGAACATTATGATGATACATTCCCAAAGTACAGTTTACGTCTATTTTATTAACACTTTTTTAGAATAAAATTTTCACTTACCTATGACTTGACAAACATTATAGTACAAACACAACAGAGAAGTGTTGTAGATCCGTGTCGCTTTAGTTTTTATTGGCTTTTTCTGTACGGAACACTGTTGACACGAACTATAAAAGTCAAGGATTAAAAGAACCCTAAGGTCTGTGCATAGGATTTACTGTGTTACATGTATGTCGGACTTTCAGAGATAAGATTTCTCTGCAAACATTTTCATTTTGTTCACAGACAACTTGGCACTCTGCGTGAAACTAAAATTTAATGCCAGTTCATGTACATGGTTCCATGTTACCAATGCTAACCAGCTTCAAGCAGTACATGTAAGAAGCTCACAAAGTCTGTAACCTGCACATCTGCTTGCCCAATGCACACAAATTTGTTGTCAGATGAGTATGAACTACTGTACAAGCACACGACAAGTTGCCACAGTTGGCCGCCATAGGTTCTCATACATTGAATCTTCAGTACGGGTATCAAAGACAGCATATCTCATTATTTGACCAATTCCAATTCCTAGCAACATCATGCGACTTCAAAAAAGGAAACCTTTCATCATGTCAAACGTAACGGTAGCATCACATGTATTATTTCTTGAAGTATCCGCATGGCAACAAACTATGGGGTTAAAAGGCAGTCTGCAAAGCAGATGATCCACTTGTGTTCACGTGAGTTAGCCACTGACCAGTTGTGCACCATACAATTACAAGAATTCTCATCAGTACACACTACAGAGTAAATCATTTGTTTTTAGATTTAGGTATTCGTGGAATGTAGCATAAAATGTATAAACAGATGGCCTGTTATATCACTCACAAAAGGGTACAAGTTATTACAGATGAATTGACCCCCCAAAACGTGTAAAAGGTATTTAGTTAGTGTATGCAGACATGATAGAAGAATGCAGCAGTGAAGTTAGAGGAAATTGGACAATCTGTTCAACAATTATGAATTTCAGTTTTTACTACATCTATGAGCAGTCAACGCTTGATGTGAAGGCTACAATAATTTGTGACGTACAATGGAACGTGGAATGTTATAAAAAAAAAATTAAGGGTATTCCACAAAATATTCAAGTTGTTACGAAAAGTACACGTTCCTAGATTTATCACACACATATGTTCAGGGCAATATCATTCCACCTGCCTTTGGAATGAGTTGAGTCAAGTGCTCTTCATTATGACAAGAAAATGAAAACATGTGGGAATCTCTTAAGAAATCGTTCCATTACTCTGACATCACAAACAAATGCAGTCTGCTTATCCGTCAAATTGCTGTACCAAAACTTTTCAACAGATTGTCTAATTTTCATCACACTTCACTGACGTCTTCTACAGATATTGCTGCATTCTCTGAATCCACATACGTGCATTACACATGTACGATAAATTTCCCTTTAACTCTCACTGTGGTAGTTATGGTACATTGCCATGGATTACAGTTCTTATTCAAAAGGTTTATCATTACAGTCCAAAGGTTTATAATTCCCAAAATGAAATGAGGCTTGTTATTCCAAAGGTTAATGAATAGTAGAATGAAATAAGGTTCATTATTCCACAGGTTCGTTAGTAGGGACCCGTTTTTCAATTACATATTTCAGTTTCAGAATAACACACCTTTTCCATTTCTTTATTAATGAACCCTATTCAATTTTTGGATTAATAAACCTTCAGACTAACTAACCTTCAGAATAACAAACATTTTTTTTTTTCAATTGGATAAACAAACTCTGTAATAACGAACATCACTCGATGCCACATTACAAAAACCTTAACAATGAAATCTTAGATGTACAGCACGCACTCTTAAAAAGAAATACTAACCAGCATCAGTTGATAATTTCAAAAGAGGGTTTTTTTACTTAAGGCAAACTATGTGTTGATCTCCAATCTTTTTGTACAGCACCCAGAAAAACATGTCATAATACCAAAAAAAAAAAGTCTATCAGCCAAAAGCTACAAAATAGAAGCCTTTAACCTGTTGAGGACGAGTCATGAGTATACTCGGGCAGGAGACTATGGGAAATGCGTGTTGTAGCAAAATCAAGCCGTCCTCAATGGGTTAACCCGCTGAGGACGAACTAATTTTGCTACAACACGCATTTCCCATAGACATTCGCCAGAGTAGAGTATACTCTGGATTCGTCCTCAACGGGTTAATTAAAGACCCTGTAGCATGGGGTTTCAAGGAGTGGGAAGGCTGGCCCAGTTTGGATATATTTGAAAATCCCCATAACAAATCGTGTATAGCCTTATCACTGATCTCTGTGAACATACACAGCCAAAGAAAACTCGACTGGAGTCGACTGAGACAGTGCTGATGAGCGTATGCTTTGATGCATATATTCGCTGACTGGTGCTACATGTGATTTTCGACTGTACCTCAGTGGGCAGCGAATGAATCGAACCACTCAAGAATCCCCATACTACCGGTCTTTAAGACACCCCATGTCTATTATACCAGTTTCTCAGAAACTCTTGGTAAACAAACTGCAGCCCACTCAACTGTGGCTGGTTCACTGGAGGTCAGTGATTCATTGTGAAATGACACTTTGCTGCCTTAAGTTTATGTGCCAGTATTTGTGGTTTATTGTCTTTGAAGAAGACCTAAATCTCAACTTATATGTGATCATTCCAATGGAAGTTATTATAGGGTGGGGTTGGGGGCACAGGACCAAAAATATAATATCAGAACAGTAATAACAGCATTAAGATCATATGTGTCAATGATTTATGTGGTATTTTCTCGACAAAGGTCATTGTCTTTTTCATTTGACTGAGACACTACTTGAATAAAATGCCTACACCAGTTTTGTAATATGATCTGAGAGGGAGCTTTCACACGTGAAGAAAAGAAAATGAGCATACTTGTGCTTCATCACAACTTACCAATTAGGCTGAGCATACTGTAAAACGAGGAATGTTCGCGTGCATATTAATTTCGCAAATTTTGCGAGTGCCAAGATTCGCGAAATTAAAATGCACACGAAAATTCTTGTCTACACTATAAGCATTGAATGCCAGTGGCAGTTTGTGAAAATTTCATGCTGCAAAAAAGGCTGTCAGCTCCAATTCGCGAAAAATTCACGCTGTGAATATATCATGTTTTACAGTACATGACTATATGATAATGTATTCTTATAATATTTCACCTTCGAACAGAGCTTAAATGCTCAGGATAAAACAACACCATGTCATTCCCAATTGTCTTATTTACATCAAGTGCTGGAGTAAAATTCAGTTTAAGATAAACTTCCTCTCTAGACATTGCTTTCCTTTCGAGAGTGTAAGAATGAATTTGGTAACACTGTTCACATGGAGCAGATAGGTTAGAGTCGGAATTATGTCATACAAGTATTACAAACAAACTGTAAATTGTGATCAGCCTGTTATCAAAACAGAAACATATATCACAGAGTATACAGTCACATGGCCAAGACAGCTGTCTCTATTAGCCCACTGAACAGCAGTTTCACTAACTGACACTTGATCAGTCTAAACTCTCAAAAATATCTGCTGTTGTTTTTTCAGGGTATTAATATGATGTAAATCTCTCAGGGAGGGGTGTGCAATTTACTGAAAAGGAAAGTGTATTTTGGATAAAATTACAGTCAAATTTGTTAATAGCAACCACCATCTATAGTGGTCACCAGCCATATGCAACCACTATTAAAACACAATTCCCCCCAAGAGAAAAGCCATGCTAACGACCCTGTCTATAACGGCCACCTGTCTACAAGGGCCACCTTTCTCTTTTTCTTCCTAGGGTGGCTGCTACTGACAGGTTTTTAACTCTTTCCAAGAAAAAAAAACAAAAAAAAAACCTGCCATGAACACATCATTTTATTCAAATCCGTATCTTCCGGAGAAGTCTTCCTTTTCTCTTTTTTTTTTTTTTTCTTTTTTTTTTTTGGGGGGGGGGATACAAAACAGCCTAATGCAATGCTCTGGAAGAGTCAGTATGATTGAAACAATAAACTTTTTACAGAACACTGGATTAGTAAAGACATGATCACACAAAATCTACTCATACCCAGGGTTACTGTTCTCATCACTCAGGACACCTCACATTTCTGTGTAAATTTGAAATTCTGTAGCTGTACGGCACTGTCAAATCAATGTGGCATCAATGCTGAATGTGAGGAATAAAACACTTCATAACTTCAAAGAGTACATTTGAATAAAATATAAAGAGGATGCACAATACTGTCACTCTAGCAGCATAATGAAAGAGCACTTCTGACTTTATACCTTCTTCACACACAGGTGACTGTGTATCTTTCATTCAAAAAACAAGTTTGTTGAATTTTTTTCCATCATTGTTATTTCCTCTATATTATTGAACTATTAAATGACATTGTATATTGCAGCCTTTTCTGCTTGTTCTGATAGGGACAAAGACTTGACCACAAATACATAACCAGGGTGCTACAAAACCTTCTTTTTTTTTCACCATTTGCCCGGTCGGGCAAGCAGATTTTCAAATTGTTGCAGAATACTTGTCTGAACATGAATTTTATTTGCCTCAAAAGAAAGTCCAAAGATATAAGAAAGTGATATAGAAAATCACTTGTGAAGTCAAGGGCTAGATAAAACACCATCATTTGAATTTAAACATCAGATGTGGTTTGATAGAGTGTTGGTGTTGGATTGCATTGGGATTTCTTCACGTAAGTATTGGGAAGCAAAGGTGGCTTCAAAACGTTCTGCTTGCCCAATGCGGCCAAGCAACTTTTTTCATTGCCCCAAAACGCTTGTCCGATTTTAATCTTTACTTGCCCCAGGCAATTGGGCAAGTCTCATGTAGCACCCTGACTGCATTTGCACAGCTCATCCAAATTTCCTAAAACTCCATGTGATCTAATAATTTTCCATATTCACCATAAGTTTTAGATAAGTGATATCTCCCTTTAAACAGAAAAGTCTTATCCACATACTGTGGTATGTTCTACTTCCAACACATTATTAACTCCCAGTTTTGAAAACCACCTTTGGTAGAGTTTATGCAGTTTGCGGTATGATACATCATTGGCCAATTTAGTTTGATGCAAATTGGTCTACTACCTGTCTGAAACATCCTCCTGCTCCATCCCAAACTACACCTAATCAAAATCCTGACCCTATTTCAATCCCTGATTGTCCCTAATTTTAAAATTGGACATATTACAGATTACAGAATGAACAAATCGTGCATTCCCCTATGTATCACCTACATATGTATCTATCTTGAATGGTAGACGTCAGACTTTCACGTATCACTGATAGAATGTATTTTTCTCCTACTTTTACAAATAGTCAGCTTGCATAAAAATAAGGCATACCTTTCTCATCAACATTATAAACAAAAGCGTGGATCATAGGGATTGTTTGCTGATGACATTACGATTTTATACCAATGCTGAGGAGAAATGATTATATCATGTAATGTGTGTGCATATACATCAGACTTTTTAGACTTACAGTTTGTATTGCCTACTCTCGGGAAGATGTTCATCGATTATTGCGAACAGCAACAAACGCACACACATAAGCACAGACACACACATACAATTACACAAACAAATACCTTTACAACACAGCGCATAAAGAAAGTCTATTTCATTACTACTGTATCAAATCCAGAAACGTACACATTTCACAGTTGCCAAGACACGTTTAAATGATCAAAGACTGCACGCAGCAGATAGACATGCATCGTTCAGACAGAAAGCTGTACGTGAACCTGCTGTATAGTAAGGCATACACTGAGCCGTGTTGTACGGTCACATGCACACCCAGGCATTGCAGCTCGGTATCCCACCCCGACCTAACGGGGCAGGCACACAACTGAGGATGAGATGAGAATTGTACGTTTCCTCGTTGACTGCAGAAAGCATGTTGCTACTGAACCACTGCATGTATAATTTTCTCTTAAAGATTAAAAACGTTAAGATTAACAGCTACACAAACAGTTCGAGATCGACGCAAAATACTTACTGACTCAGGCTCCCAAACTGCATAAGTGTATTATTCGTGAAACACGAAATAAAATATTGAACTTCACGTTAACATTCTACATCAGAATAACATTTTCACATACCTCTGATGCGAATAACTTAGAGCGCAGTGCAAAGTTTGCAGAAACACGCTTGCCGTTGATACCAGTCGGTACAGAGTCAGATATGGACACGTAAACTGTGCATGTGCACATAATGTGCCATCTGCGCACAAGAGTGAACAACTGAGCTACGTGCACAACATATAGGGCAGTTGTGATCCCCGTACACTGCGTAGGCGGGGACGTGTGCATAATGAGCCAGCATTCCAGCTGTGTTCTTTTTTCAGTGCAATCAGTGTACCAGGGGAGGTTTCTTCACTGTCTAGGCTAGGCATGAATGCATTTCCCCCTGCCTAGAAGTGGAATAGTCCAGGGATTATGCAGGCTGCACAAGGTCTACTGTAGTGGCACAGTACAGGGTACACTGAATAGAACTGCCACTCAGGATTTGTGCACAAAAGTTTGGTACGTACTGTGAACAAGCATGCACTGCCACCACAGAATTGACGGAGCTTTCTGAGCAGAGACCACATGCAAATTATGAAGTATTCACGGACCATGCAACCTCAGGTCCCTAAAAGATGATGTCTATATTACACCGTACATCGTAGATGATAGAAAGTTATATCATCTAAAAAGGCATGGTTCGGAGTATAGGTGTTGGAACATAATGTGCAAACCATCTAATCCAATATAACACTACAGTGTGGTTATTCATATTTAATACAAATACGAGCACTAGGCACCAGCGACAATTGAGAAATGCGGTTACCACTTTCATTTTTCATTACGTGTACCCTAAAATGCATTTTATTAAAAGGAGGAAACGTATCAATACAATAGCTCAGCATTTATACTACTTTGAATCATAAAAATGATTAAATTCTCCCTGTGATAGGTAAAAAGACTTCCAGTTTTGAACTCTGATTCTATTCACATCATTCCGCCATTATCAAGTCCACGGCACGAAGAGAAGAACAGATATGAAAAATGTCCATATCTAGGGGCATGATTAAAAACATTGTTTATTTTGGTGGGGCTTCCCGACAATTTTGTGAGTGGTTAAATACCCGATTGTGGAGTGTACAGTTCTGAACGGAGAAATGTATGTAATGTACACTGCTTTCATGTCGGAATCAGAGTTCATATTTTTGTGTTTTTAAAGTCATGAAAAGCATCCAATTCAAGAAATTCGCAAAAATAAAACCCTCGCGAAATACTCTGTGTATACATTAGTTCTTTCAAGTGTGTTTATTTTCATGTTGAAAATTCATCTGTCTTGTTTTACTGTAGAATTTTGGACAGGAAGATTTGTTCTTATTGCTTTATGTCATTTGTAGTAAAACCAAATTTTAAAAAATGTTAGTTTCTCCTCCTAACTTTTTGAAAAAAGGAGAATGCAGGCACTTTTTTTTTATTATCTCACTATTGCATGTAAAAATTTAAACGGCAGTGGTGGCTTTAATTTCCTTAAACAACAATTCGACAATGCTAGGTGCTGGTGCATAGCATGAGCTCTACCTGATCATACATGAATAACACAGGATTACTATGTTACAGTGTATATCTACCTCGAAACTACAAAAGTTTTAAAGGTTTTCTTAGTAACTGCTACATATGTTCGGATTAAGAAATACCAACTTAATGCTCTGAAAATGTATAATGTGAAGTGAGAAGATTTTAGTCAAGATAGAGAAGGGAAAATTACTGTAAAAGTGGATATTTTCCTGTGACTAATTTTTCACGTTTGGCCATGTATGAAGAGTTTCGCGTGTTTTTAATTCCGTGGAATCAAGACATAAAGTACTGGAACATATGGCACTCAAAATATTCAAGTGCTTTCATTTTTGCGCTAGCTTCTGGTTGCGTGAAATGCGCACAAAATTTCAACGCTGCAAAAATTTCCACTTTTACTGTAGATATGATTACCACATATGCGCTTTGCCCATGCCTGCAGCACAGTAAATTTACATTACCGGAAGTGCATGAATGAACTGCGAAAGTGAGACTTTGTGTGTGGCATATGGGTGCTTGAGATCACCTCATTCATTTGCACGTAAAATAAGGCCAGTGTACGGACCCAACCTCTAATGACTGAATGTGAACATTTATATGCAATATATGCATTGCAAGTAAATTCTCCATTGGCAATGCCATCGAAAACGTCCATCAAAGTGCCATCTCAAGATCCATCCATTATACAACATATGTGCATATCATGGTTTTACAACTCTGAATGATGTGCCACTTTATAGCGATTGTATACAAGCACACACAAAGACCATTACTAGAATGATGCAAAAACCTCTGAATTCTACACTTTTCTCTGCACGGTAATGAGTTTGGATGTTGCACTGAAGTGGATTTTGACAGATTTTCACTTCAATTCCTTAGGTACCAGGATACAGTTGACACAATGGATTTTAAAAATGGCCGATCTTCTGCACAACGCTATACGGTTAGTCTAATTTCCAGTCGTTTTTTAAAAGGTATGATATGTAGGCTGTGCATGTGCGAAATTTCATCTCTATTTACCATAAAAAAAAAAGAACTTTTTTGATGTGGTGGCAAAAAACGATGCAGGCGGGGACAAGAAACTAATAATTTTTTTACTTGGCTTATGTTTGTCTCACAACCAGGAATGGTGGTACTTTGTCAGTTGTTTGCTGACGTGTTCAGCTCAACTGATGACAATAGTTTTAAATGTTCTGCAAAGGACCAAGTGCTTTGATTTGTGATAGTGATGATGATTACTGATGCTGGCCAGTGCAAAAGACAGTTTGCTGAGCAAGTAATTCCTTCTTTCGTTTTCCCTTCTCACCCGTTACTCTTTTTTTCCCCCTCCCCATGAATGATGGACAAAAAAGATCCTCTGCCACAGACAAGGGCCACCTGCTAACAACCAATATCTTTACATCTCTTGAAGCAAAATTTTCATTGACAAACAGAAATAAAAGATTAACAACAGTGGATACTATCAACTTGGCAATAATTTCCACAAAAGACAAGGTGCTAGACTAGTGACGATGAGAGAGGGAGAACCTTGAACAAAAGAATGCCCCACACTAGCAGTCATTGGGTTCCAAACATACTATGAACATGAAGCGTAACCACTGCATGATCTCTCTTTGCATGTGAACAGCAACAAAATGTTTAGAAGCTAGTCTCACGTAACAAACTCTTGCCATAATTGCAAACATTATGATTTTATTTTTCTTTCCTTTGACCTAAAATACAAACAGTGAACAGTCAATTTATGTATCTGAGACATTCATTCAAGCCTGCAAAAAGATAAAATTATCACTTCATGGGAGAAATCAAATCACATGTCAAAGAGTAAATTTGCATGAACCAGGTGACCAAATGGCCCATTAATCAACACTGATCTTCAGCTTTGCCTCAGTCTTCGGGCCTTGGGGAATGTTGACTTTCACTGCTTCATCAGAAGATGAGATGGTCCACTGAAGAATGGGATCCTTGCCCACAATCCCCTTCTTTGACTTCTTGTATTTTATTGGCATAAAACTGAATTTAATTTTGAGGTTATAGGGATACATGTTGCGACCTGCAGCTATTCCATGTCTTGACCGCACACTTGTAAAGATCTGCATCAGGTCCGCGCTTTCCTCAAAGAGAAACATTCTGGTTGACTACCACTCACTTGCCTTCATGAAGCTATCTGCACAGCAGATGCTTCCACAAAAGCTTGAGCAGAAGAGAGGAAGAGTTACAGAATGGCATGATGTCCTCATAATGGTCTCATAACAATGTAGACAAGTCACTGAATGTGTAAGGAAGTTCATTTCCATGTCTAAATTTTGGCCTTATTCAAAATTTGGATGTGGAAATTTTGCCAGGAAATATTTAGGAATAACAAAGACAGTGAACAGAATCTTTCAAGAACATGCGGAGAGGTTGCTGAATAAATGCAGATTTACAATATTTTTGTTCCATGCCTTGTCCGCACCCTAGTGGATGCCAGGTTTTAACCCCTTGTCTATGGGAACCGAGTGCCCCCTGTTTTGAAGCAATGGGAAATCGAGTAATCTCAGAAGTAAGAGGTTAATAAATACTTTTTGACTGTCAAGTGGGATGTGCTGGGAAGCAACCTTTTTCATTACATCACAGATGTTTATGCACAAGTGGAACTATGCTCTGGCTTAATTTTCAGCATTATTTCATTGTTGTTTCAATAGGAGATGATCAGACAGATTTGAGGGTTTTTATGAGTAGAGGAATGCAATAAGTACATTGAGCACATTGTTGGAACTTGTCACATCTGAAAAGGATGTGAACACGAACACTCTTCCTTAAACCGGGAGGAAGGACTTCTTCAAAGGAGATGGTAAAGTTTACCATACAATTTTCTGAGGTATACCCATAATCACTGTCTTGGACAACAGATAATCACAACTGTGTTATCATTCATGGTAAGAAATGCCTATTTGAAACACTAATATAAGGGTGTTGTGAAATGCATTGCAGCCAGAGATGCCTTTCTGCAAAGCAGACAAACACAAAGCTGATTTGAAACATGTTAAAATACAGCCAATTTCCCAGTTAAACTGCGCAAGGCAGATGTGCAGTGACAACTCCAAAATCATGATAAGATTTGCAAATAAATGCATCCTGAGAAACACATTTCATTTCCTACGTATATGCCTTTCAACATGCATTTCGAAACATGGTTCTATCTGTCAAGTTGAATAGATAAACACAGCCCTAGGTAGTGTGCACTGCACTAGTGGATAGAGAACAGTCTGTTGTTTTCGTAACCATACATCTACAACTCCATCCACATTCTACATCCCAAGTGTTCTGTAGTAGTGGCGGACAGACTGCTCAAAGTTGTTTCCTCTTTGTATTGTACCATGATACCCCCCCCCCCCACCCCCGTAACGATCTCACCTTTCTTACTTATAATTTGACAATTTTTGTGGAAATTTGCACCTAATACCCCATTTACACCCAGCAAGCTCAGTATACACAGACAGAATTCGGAAAAGGAGATCCAATCAGTTCAGGTTCTGAAATCAAGTACAGTACATGGGGCGCATTCAGAGCCTGCTCTAGCTTCCTCAAAGAGCCTCCGCTGCAGTACGTTAGTATCGCTAGGGGGTTCAAGAAGCCGCTTTTGCTGACCCGAAGTTATTCCTGAAGGTCATTGCCAGCTAATGTGAATAAACCAGCCACATTGACCAACCATCGCTGATAAACGCTGCACAACTTGCACACTTTCACACTCAATTACATTTGTGGTTTTGTAGGAAATTCAAAAGCCTGCGCTGTGTATCTAATGGGAGCTTGGTTACCATGGGAATGGAGGCAGTCAGACCTGCCTGGACAAACCCAGCCCGAGCAATATAAATAGACAAGAGACTGCTTTTTCGAGCAGGCTTTTGAACCTCCTCTTGGAGGCTCTGAAACCCTCCCAGAGTATAAACGGGATATCAGATGTAAAATCCTACTTTCACAATGAATTTAACCCCAAAACATACAGGCTGCAACGGTGACCATTTCTGTCTGAGTTGCATCACAACAGCAACTTTTGGTACACTGTAATTTAAGTGTGGGTAAAAGTTTGTTCCCAAACGTAGCTGATAATGATATAAGGTTTGTAGTACACATCTTTCTTCTGGATTAACGAACTTTATTTAATTTTCAGACGACATGGAAATTTTCGAATAACGAACCTTACTTCATTTTCGGATTAACAAACCTTTGGAATGATGATCATTCGGAGTAACACCAAATGTTCAGATTAAAGAACCCCACTTCATTTTCAGATTTACTGACCATCTACAGACTGTAGGTATACGGATTTTGCTTGTTTCTGAACAACAGACCTCGGAATGACAAACATCACCCCATGTGCTATGGAATGCTGCAGATCTGTATTATTTCAAACACATATTTTTTTTTTCTTTCAAAAAAACACCTATCGGTACTCCAAACTAACACATCAATTTACAATCTTTAACATGAACATACATGACAATGTTCTCTGCTTACATCTTTTTTTTTTTTTTTATAATCCCCTTCTTGATCTTTGGATCAAGAAGTTTGGGTCACTGGTGAGTGTGCACAAGAAAGAAGAAAGAGTGCACCATCTGACAGCTGGTGATTGTGACATAACAATGTACACCTATATCACATTGACCATGCGCTTCTCTCAAGGCATTCAGATGCAAAAAAAAAACAAAAATATTATACTAGAACGGTATAGCTATACGATGAATTTATACGTCTGCAGAGACTCCAACCCAAAGCACCTTCTGATCTGGAGATTCTCCCGCCTGAAACCCCTAGCAAACGGGAGATTCCAAGTTGATGTGTGCAAAGCGCGAAATTCCCCGGGTTCTAGATGCTCTCTGGTGCTATCTCTGGCTTATTTTTTCAACATACAATAGCAATAAGTAATTCAAATCCTTTCCAACGGGAGGCACAGAGCCAGGGCAGGAGAAATTAAATCATAAGCAGGGGAACGGGAGATTTTGCAAAAAAGGGTTTTCGGTGGGAGATCTCCCGTCAGAAACGGGAGAGTTGGAGTCTCTGCGTCTGAACGCTGATTAACAAAATGACGTATAACGAAATGACGGTCAGAGCATCGTTTCGAACTAGAACTCAATAACGAATCAGCATTCCCTGTGCGTCTGAACATATGGCGAACATAAAACGGTATAACTGGGCGGGGCTTAGTGGGAGCGCACACGAAAGGTGACCCCACAGCTGTCACTCATGACTGTAACAGCATGCGCAGTGGGAAACTGCACGTATCTATACAACGTTTCCAAAAACGGTCAAAATTAGTGTCTGAACAGTCTGTCGACTATACAATGATTTTTTATACATCATAACGTTATCGAGTTTGGGTATAAAATGGCATGCATCTGAGTAGGGGGAGAGGCACCACCTGCAAACAGGTGGTGGACCAGTCTAGTGATATAAGGCCTTTCACACACAAGGGAAAAAGTGCGATTTAAAAATCGATTTTCTTATCGCGATCAAAATTTCGAAATTTTTTCCAGTGTGGACAGAAAAACCCTTATCGCGATCCAACTCGCACTATTAGTGCGATTTTTCAGAATAATCGCGATTATTTTGCCAAGCGTCGTGTGTGTGAGCGCAATCGAGATTCGGAAATCGGTATTTTTAATCCCATCGTTCGTAGCGCGTGCGAAACTCCATTGGGACTGCGGGGTCAGTCTTCGGTCATGCAAGTTTCGCGCATGTGCAATTTGGCCACTGATCGTTCTTTCCTTGCTGCGAAGTGCGATTTTTCCCTTTGTATGAATGGTCGAAAAAAAAATCGAAATTTGGATCGCGATTGAAATTTCGATTTTCGTTGTTTGTGAACGGGCCTATACTTCGCAAAGTTTCAGTTCTGGTGTGACACTGCCAACAGATCCACAAGTTTGGCAGGGGTGGGGGAATATCCCTCGTTTGAGTGGGAAGTTTTGCGAATAGTTATGCGAGAAGTTTTTTTACTTGGCCTTACGTGCAAAAGATTTATCATTATTATTTGTTTAGAAATGTTCACCTGTGCCACAGCAAATATGCTTCTTTTAAGCGAGTTGAAATCAGTCTACATTTTACATTCAGAAAAATGCATCAAACGTTTGATGTTTCTGGTTTCATTATTAAGCAAGAAAGTGAAAAACTACTTTTGGATTGAATTTAACCAGTTTTTAAATACAACCTGGAATGCTTGAGAGCACATTTCCAACTCCCAAAAAAAAAGGGTGATCATGGGCAACCTTTGTGCGCAATGTCATGTAGGTCAAGAATTATCGATTGCTCTGTTGGTGTTGAGCTTATTTTGATTGATAAAGATTGTGCATCTGTTATTGTACAGAGTATGAATAATTGGGGATCACAAGAAAAGGGACCTTTGCATTCTTCCCAATGTCTCTGACATTCTACACTTGACCACAAAGCACTGAGATAGCGTAAGTCTCTCACCAGCAGGTCTGCCGTTTCCCTCGTCCTGCTTGAGTTTACTAGCAAGATGGGACTTCTACCGGTAGTCCTCGCTGACTGCTTCTTGCTGCATAATGGCACAGAAAGAGAAAAATTGAAGTAGATATTAATATGGAACTTTTAAAAGCTATTTTGAAGAACTGTGAAAATCTAGTAACATTTAAAGGTCCTATTCACCTTTGGGAGCAGTGATTTTAAAAATGTTCAAGATATCACATTTGACGCACATGTGTAGGTCTGTTGTATCATACAGCATCCTACCACATGAAATTTTCACAATAAAACCCAAATATAACTTAAGGAGATATCAGTATTTTTCTCAATAAGCCACAACTGTAGATGGTTTAACCTGTAAACATTTTTATCATAACTATTGTTCACATTTTGTGTATTTAACAAACATCAATTACATGGATTCAAATTTTTACAGTGGTTGTTTCTATCCCTAATTCATATCTTCGGACTACTTTAAAGCACTAATGCTGGGTTTTTGTTTCATCTGCAAATGGTAAATTATGCCTTTAAGTGAAGTCTGAGCAGTTTAGCAGTGAATGAAGAAGTTAAGACTGTTTGAAGCTGGGAAGTCAGGAAGTCTAATGGTACAGTTGTTTCCGAGCATCGTAAGAGTAATCATTATCACGTGACAGGGGTGACACTTGCATAGGACTTTTGATACAGTTGTACTCCTACTTGGTTTTGAATGTGAAACGTTGCCACATTTCACATTTTCCTGTACAAATGTTTTTTTTTCCAAGGCTCTGATCAAGGAGATTCAATGAAAACATGCCTCAATACATCATTCAGGTAAATGTAGGAGTCCATACCATCCCTGAAAACTCTACAGTCTGTAAATCATTATAGTGTTCAATCCTGCATGACGCAAATGTAGAGAACTACATTAACACGTTGAGGACAGTTTAATTTTGCTACAACACGCATTTCCCAAAGACACCTGTATACTCGGGACTCGTCCTCAACTGGTTAAACTGTATGTAACAGTCATTAAAGTCACAGGCCCTACAGAACTATTTCAAGTAGCAAGATGTATGTCACAGGTAACAACATACGGACATTCACAGAAGTATTCCTTTTTCAATAAATGTCAATACGTCTCCACTTTACAAGCTTTTCGAATATTATGCACCTTATTGAGTCCAAAGTCAATTTCCGAATGAAGTTTCACACATTCACAAACTCACAAACTCATCTTCTGCATTTTGAACACTCTCGTATACATCAACACTTCAATTTTGTGCGAAACATCACCAGCAACCCATCATACGATGAAATAGTTCTGCATTATTCATGATTATGTCTATCCGTATGCACAAACACCACAACTTTCAATATGTATACCTTGCTTGCTCAATAGTGATATATTGTTGTTACATTTCCTTTAAAATGGCATGCTTGACGTTTTCTTGACAGTTCTCCAGATTTAGTCGCACAATATTCACAGACTATTTCCAACCAAACACTAAATTCTAGCATTCTTGTTTCTAACACAGAAATAAGCATTACGTGAAAATCAGGTTCGGGAGAGATTATCGATGGCGTATCACGTCAGTCAGACCAACGTTCACCATACTTGAAATTTTATCAATGAACACTGCAAAAATATGAGGCACAATGTTAGCGTCTGACCAGACAGGCAAACTGCAGCACACCGTACAACCCCCCTCTCCCTCTCAGTAATGGAACAGCCCCACGTAATTATGCAGTCGTCAACTGAAATCCCACGCTTGGGTGGCATGATGGAAGCCAATGGCTGTGTGGCTGGGCTGAGGGTTGTTTGTTTGTGGTGGAGGGCACTTGGTTGCCTGCCAAAGTTCTGACACGCCAGTAGGGAAAAACGGCTGGGGTAATATATTCAAGGCTGGCGCAAAGAGGCCACTGGGAGGGCAGTGACTGTGGAATGAGGAGAGTGTACGCAGGATTTATAAGCAATGGCTGTCCGTGTACAAAGGCATGTGTGACTGGTAAAGCCCGTACACAGTGTGGAAAACATGGTATACAGGATCAATGCAATGAAGAAAACCGTATCACGTGATAACATATTTGATATGTGCACACTGCAGTACAACATGCCTGTATCAAAACAGAGAGCAACATATTGCTGGAAATTCCAAATTTTTCCAAGATGATCACTACTTTGAAATACTCCGCTACATGTTATTGAACATTTTCAAACTATTACGGAGTACCCGTATACTACTTACTTTACACCGTACCTACTACTTAATGAGCTTCCGCAATCACGTTTTACTATCAACAACAAATAATGATAATCAGTATAGATCACTGCACTGATAATTTTGTGATGCCAACTAAACATCAAACTATGGAAATTATCAATTCCTACAAGCACAAAATCTTGCAGCTTTCAATATGTAGCTTGAAAAAGATATGGTTTATTCCTGAAAACACCGTTTGCATTGTACATAAGTACCTACATAGAAGACTGGCACTGCTACCCTACTAGTACTACTATCACAAACTTTTAACACATCAACACAAACTGTTCTCCAGTTATTACGAGTAGTTAAATCAGCTACCATGACTTGGAAGTAGCACTTGAAAATGATGGCATTGGATATCAATATAACACTTTGCATCATCATGTTTTCACTGGGAACCACCTGCATTCCATAATATAACTGCTCATAGATGAGCCCGTTTTGAATGTACAATAAATGAGATAGCGTTGCAGTATCCTGCTGGTCTTCAGAGTGCCTGATTTAAAGACAGGCTGCAGAAGACAATCATTGATGTTTTTAAATTGTGGCTCAAAATGCATGCATTTTATTCTTTGTCTCAAAACATTGCCTACATTGTCTCAAAATGTGATTATGATAATTGGAATTTTTTCCCCCTTCTCTTTGTGTGTGTGTGTTTGTGTGTGTGGTACTGTTATGAGAGTTTATTTTGTGAGATGTGAGAAAAAGCTCAACAAGCGTGTGAGCGTGAGAAAGACCCTGAGGTGCGAGTCTCACGCCAATGGCGTGAGACTTGATGTGTTTTCAGGTCCGTATGGTAATTTGACATTAATGAATGACGAAAGGATGCATCACTGTCCCTTCATACAAAGCAATGATGAAGAATACGTGAATGCAATTCATCCCTAAACAAAACAAAAAAGCAGCAACTTCAAAATGTTAGAATGTTTGTGCAAGTACAAATTTTCCACTTACATTCAATAAATGCACAACTTTGCATTCACAATACTGTATACGCCGTTATTTTCGCGTACGGATATTTTCGTGAATGACGAAGTCATAGACATTTTCGCGAGATGTTGTTTTCGCGAATCGATGCCGACGCTTACGTTAATGCTCTATTAACAAAGCGCATGGAGATTATCTCGCGTGTTGTTAAATTCGCGATCCAACTGCAATTCGCGAAATTCACAAAAATTAAACCCTCGCGAAAATAACAGCTTATACAGTACTATGACAAGTATTGCTCACAAGATTGTACAAAAGAAAAGACAACATGCTCATATGTGAGTAGCATTCAGAATAATTTTCTGGGCTTTGATCAAACTCTATACTGTATCGGCTCAGATATTCCTTTTATGGGGTAGAAAAATATATATTTTACATTTGCTCAAAAATGGGGAAGCACCCAAACAGAACACATGCATTCGGTCAAATGCATCATTTCTAAAAACGTAACTGCATAGCAATATATATTTGCGGCATGAAATTTTCGCAAAATGGAGCTGATGGTCTTTTTTTGCGGCATTAAATTTTTGGGAAATGTCACTGGCATTCAGAGCATACTTTAAAACCAGAAATGTTTACATGCATTTTTATTTCACGAACTTCGCATAAGCCAAAATTTACGAAATTAAAATGCCAGCGGAAGTTCATGTCTTCACATATATGCCTTGAATGCCAGTAGCAAGTCACAAAAATGTCATGGCGAAGAAAAGGCTGTCGGTTCCAATTTGCGAAAATGTCTTGCTTTACAGTGTATACTTAGTGAAGAAAAGAACTATCATGTGCATTCTAATTTCACAAATCTTGGCTCACACAAATTCAAATGCACACTAACATTTTTGGTTTGAAACAGTACTTTCTGAGTCTCTGAGCAAACACAGAAAAAAAAAAAATATTCAGAAATGGAGTATATACAATGTAGTATGGTTAAACCAGAACTGTTCGCGCTTTCACAAACTTTCACAATTTTTGTGAGAGTCCAAGATTCGTGAAAGTAAAATGCAAACAAAAGTTCTTTACAATGTACTCATTGCCAGAGGCAATTTGTGAAAGTTTCATGCCATGAAAAAGGCAGTTGGCTCCGTTTTGTGAAAGTTAAATGCGGCAAATGTGGATAGGTTTCACATATGTACAGTAAATGCTGCCATTATAACTCTCCACACATTCAAGTCACAACTCTCATTCAAACAGTAAAGTTTATATGTTTGAAAGCACCATGTTTGAAAGTCACTCATGTTTGAAAGCACCAAAGGTTCAAAAAGTACACATCTAATATACATACAACCAGAAAACAAATCCTATTTCTAAACTTAACTTTTTACAAACCTTTTAGTTTCTAGGGAGGTATCTCATCCATCCATCCTCTCCCTCACACCCCTGTCCCCCCTCCCGGCCCTCCCCCACAGCCTGCTTACTATATTGAATCCTTCCTGAATCCTGCAACAGGTTAATCGCCCAAGTCATCAATGACCACAGAACGTTCAGGTGGTAATTTGGTGCTACTGCTTTTACGATACACTGTTACCCTTGATATTTCCTGGGGCCTGACGTTTGGCAGTTTACACCAACTGAACTATGCACCAACAAGACAAAAGTTTTGTGAGCACGACAAACAATAACATGTGTATCAACGAACATCACGTGACACCAAAAATTTGTTACGAGAACCAACTCATATATTCATATCAGCATGACACACACAATACTAAAAGTTACAACCAACACAGGAATGACTACGGTCCCTCACCATCAGTAAAAGTTCACAATCAAGATGGCTGTGGCAACCTGCTGTACCTCCGCCTCTGGTCTGTAAACCCAAGTGAAATCTGCGTGCCTCACAAACTTTGTCACTTACCACATAACTTCACAGACTGCTCATGGAAGAGGAGGGGTGGAGTGGGGGAAAAAAGGCCAACACACTCCACACTCCAGAGTGGTGTCGAATGACAAGACCCCTTGCCATGCATGTGGAAAGAGGGCAGACCGCTGCTAAGCCCAGCCCCCATGAAAATGTGTCCACGGATCCTGGTGTGCATGCACGCACTGTAGCTACTGGCTGCAGAGCTCCGGGCTCATTATCATACGTTGGTAGTAAGGCATTAGCATAACAACTCACAGCTGTGCCCTCACAATGTTTGGCTGTGCTGAAAAGGAGAGGTTTTAGTATGATAAAGCAATGTTGCATAACACCTCAGGAGCCTCCTCCATTGTGCAGCCTCAATCACTCGGGTGTTCCATTCATAGCTGTAGGGGTTCTCCCGGGTACATCAGTATGAGTGTTATTATCCACCTTTCCCCATCCCCTCCCCCCCCCCCCCCCCATTGGCAAAAAAAGAAAAGAAAAAAAGAAGAAGTCACAAGTATAATGCGGAGACAGGTTCTCATACGTTTCAGTACAAGTTGTTTTCTGTATTCTGTTTCCTGCTTGAAAGTTCCGTAATGCACACCATTTTGTTAAAACGAAAAAAAAAATGTAAACATACTATTATTTGTGAACATTAAAAATACAACCTGCAAAGAGGAAGGTTCTCATAAATTCCAAAGGTGATACTATGGTACATACAGGCCAACTGTACTTTCTTTCAAAGCATGTTTCATCTGCCTTCAGAGCCTTTCCTACGGCTTCACTTCATGAATTACGGGCAGACGACTTTGAACATGTTTAATGTTATTATTCAAACACGTAGCAATGAAAATGCATCTATGACTTGCATCATAGGTGTCATTCCATAATGACTGACTTTTGACATCAATGTGTAACAGCTAAATGTTAAATTCTGAGAATACGCAACAGAGACAGCAGTACAAAGACCGCATGAAACATATGAACACAAAAAAGTGCAGGTTTGACATCAATTATGAAATCCCTGAAAATATTTCCTGACAGATCTTAATCAAATTGTAGCATTTTTCATTTCAGAAAAACTTACGTTCTTGAGTTCACGTGAGTAATGCAGACATTTCTGGAGATGCATAATCATACCAAGTGGTTGTTATTTTCTTTAAGTAAATGGCATTTATGATTAGCCAAAATTTATTCTGTGCAAATATTCAAGTGTGCAGACTCGCAAGCCTTTACTCTTGCTGTATGGCTAATATAACTAACAAAGAACCATTTGACATGAAACTTGTCCATGCTATCTTTCATTATAACGAGAAAATTCCCACTTTCAATATCAACTTGTGACAGACCTAACAACTATTTCATATTGTTATGAGTGAATTTAACGTTTGTACATGTACAACCGAGAGACTGGACTATTCTAACATGAATGCATTATATATTGTATATATCAGCTGTCTATTGAGAACACCAGCTCTTACATTATCATTACCTGCGTGAATTTTAAGAGCGATCAGCCGATGCATGGTAACTGCTTTTGGTTCAAAAGACAAGCAGGCACACATCAACACGAATAATCGTGCAGATAGCTGCTCTTGTTGAGCTGAGATTCTGGCATCCACTGTCTACCGAACATTATTGCAAGCTATGTTTGTCAGATCATATTACGAAGCAGACTACAAAAACATGAATAAAACAAAGTGTACGTGGGTATATGAGACGAATAGGGACTACTACAGGAAATTGCTAATTGTCATGTTCTCTACAAAGCAGGAACATTATGTATGGATACAAAAGACTGGGACGATTATGAAACACCTCACAAATTACATTGTGAGAGCGTTACTCTTTCCAAACAAAACTTCCCTGCTATATCATCCTTCAAACCTGTTTCCAGTAAAAATGTGTTACATTGCACACGAGTAGTTTTAGAATTTATCACACGTTCTTCTATCAAATCCAAGAAAAACATACTGTCATTTTTGCGTACATTTTTGCGAATGAGGTCACAGATATTCTCGCGAGATTTTGTTTTTGCATATTGACATCAAGGCTATTGTAAGTGCACTATCACCCTTGCGCATGGCGACATTTCCGCATATTATTAAATTCATGGTAGAACAATAATTCGCAAAATTTGCACAAATTACACCCTTGTGAAAATAACAGCTTATACAGTACACATATGTACATATAATAAATGCATACACTTAATTACGTACTTAATTACGTACATAAATACAAACATACGTGCTTAAGTTTCACTATTTTTCTGGCTCTTAAGTGGAATATTCTGGAATCTAAAGGCACATTTCCAATGCTGAAAAGATTAAAAAGACACTTTGTTTATGCAATATGGTATTAGATCTATGTAAACACAATGGTCTTTTTTCTGTAATTTACATATCAGCATACGGAACTATTTTTGAGAAAAAAGGAAAGAATATCCAAAATTACGTTCTCTGAATTGTGGCTAGACAGATTACATAGCATACGTTAAAAGGCATAGGATATTTACATAATTTATACAAGAGGCTTAAAATATCCAGGATTTAACCCTAAAAATAGTTCTTTAGAGACACATTTCACAAAATAACGTAAACTAACAGTTCTTCGACTCCTGGAAAGTCTTAAAATATCTCATATTCAACAGGTTTTGTAAATCTAAATGTGAACATCGTTTCACGGGCAGAATTCTATTTCCATATTAAACGGAAGCACCCGTCCCTCAAAAGTTATTTTTGAACCACGTAACCTGCCTCCGAGAAATGCAAAGCCCTGTGCTCGACATGGAAGTGCCCGATGCTGTAAACCAACTTGTCATGTGGATACCGCATGCCCGTTGACTGGTAAAAGGCAGGCAACCAATGAGGCAAAGCCAGGGTGTGCCGTGACCTCTGCACGGTGTTTTTTTTTTTTTCTTTTTATGCACACAATGCCTGCCCGTCAATGCACACAACCAGTCTACTCATTGGAGCTTTTCATACTCCATCCCTACTGTGTAGATCAGGCCCGCCTGCCCAAGTTTCTCCCACTGTGTTTGCCACTGTACATATTGAACCATGTGAACAGGAAGCTTGGGCCGTGTGAAACCAACTGGTGTGATAGTTACTGATATATGTACCATCCTCTTTTCTTTGTTTCAACGTAGACACATCTGATGCTTTCCGTGCACTAAAATCTGCGATATTCTGTGAACTCGTGTGTTGCAATCAAATACAGATGACATTATCGAAATGTGAGGAAATTTCGCAACTATCTTGTACAAACATGTTAGTGATCATCAGATATTCCGGTACATCTTACCGTCATAGTACTTATGTCTGAAGCAAAGAATTGATGCCACACATCAACAAGAAGGGGGATGCTTATTTGCTGAAGTTAAAGTTCAAAAATTTAAAACAGAAAAACACTAAAAATGCTTAAACTATTGAAATGCATTTAAAAAAAATTATTCACAAATAAATAATGCACAGAAACAATGAGAGAAAAAAAATCTGCACAACTTTCCACTTTTCAACATATGAAGCTTTTTGCATGACCAACATGATTCTTATCATCTGTTGTATTCAATTAACTTGTCGTTTGTTTGTTTTTTTTTCTCTCTCTCTCTCTGCATCTCATCTTCCTTTCTCTTTTAATTACAGTTTTCATGCTGGCTATAAACTGTGCAAGTCTAACATCCCTTTGAACAAAATTTAAACATCCAATAATGTCACACGTCATGTCAACACTACAAAAGACAAACTACAGCACTTGTTTTTTTTTATCTACTCTTCCTTTGATATCAAAGGTTTGCTCTCATTTGTTGAAACATATGATACACAAAGAAAAAAGACATTGCAAAATTAAAAATCTCAATATTAACCCTGAATCTATGGGCGTGTTCAGTCCAATCTTTAAAGAGTGTAAGGTTGCATTTATCTAACTTGAGAGAGAGAATCACGTTTCAAAACGTGTTTGGAACGTCAAACGTGGAACGCGATTCTCAGGGTGTTGCGTTTATCTAACCATCATTCAATCGCAATTCGAGTGGTGTCACTGCGCAGCTGCTTTGCGCCATTTGACCCAGGAAGTAAAGGTTAACTGCATACCACCAATCATGCCTCATCAGTCACACACAAATAATGGTTAGAGAGCACAACCGGAAACAGCTGGAATTTGACCTTGAAATATAAATGCGTTTCGAAACGGCATTGCGTTTAACTCATAGAATGGCGAATCGTGGTTTCAAACGTGTTTCAAAATGCCCTTTGAAAGGCGTTTCAAAACGGCATTTCTAAATGCGTTTGAAAACACGGTTGCGTTTATCTAACCCCTGAAAATGCCTCAAACGCGTTTAGGATCGTGATTCTGCCTCAGAAAATTTCTAGATAAACGCAGCCTTTGAATGATCCAGGTGGAGCAGACTAGAGCAACCTCTCAGTTATGGCAAAACACTCCCAAGCCGAACCTTCAGAGGAAACTTTGGGTGCGTTTATCAACTCACTTCTGGAGCAGAATTAAGGTTTCCAAATGGCTTTAAGGAAAATACGGTCAATTGATAAACACAAAGCTGTTTTGATTGTGGGGTAAGAAATGTCTTTCTGAAACACTAAAATAAGTGCTATCTCATACACATTTGAGCCAGAAACACGTTTACATAGAGATGATAGATGCAAAGACATTTTGAAACACGTTTATCTCAAACCTACCCATGCCAACTAGAACTACATGATCTCTGCTCCTTGGGTCAAACTGCGCAATGGATCTGCAAAGTGACAAAGCCTTCCTCTTGACTCACAATAGAGATGATTAACGCAACAACTCAAGAAATGTGATTCAGAAGACCTTTGCAAATGCGCACTGATAGTTGGTATTGAAACGTGTTTCCATCATGGGAAAGATGATAAATTTGCAGCCTATGCCAGGAAGCATACCATGGTAGACCACCCGCAATGTGGCGTAGAGCGTGCCAGAGCAAACATTTCCTCGCCACAGAATGGGACTGAGCACAACCGTGCCAGAGCATACTGTGTCGCATTGAGTTTGTATACAATTTACAATAATATGCCACTAAAAGTTAAGACTGAGAAGTGTTTGGAAAAAGTAAATATGATACCACGCATTATGTGCTAAAATCACATATTTTTTTTTTTAATGAATGCTCAACACGCTTTCACAAAATTTTGCTGAATGAGCTACACATGCCTCAAAGGTAACTTTGTGGCACTCTTCTGAAAATGGACCAGAATGCTCCCTGAACTTTTGTATATCAGATTGTACCATTGTAGTACAATCCAGATTGCTCTGGTTCGCTGTGGCACGGTGCATTTTATTTGGGACTACATCAGTAAAACTAACTGACCTTTGACCCTTGCAATGCTGTCGTTTTCTCGGTGAAGTGTACAGCAGTAAAAATGCCACAAAGTCTTTGCCTGAATGAAGTCTGATTACAATTTGACTAATAATTACAGCTAAATTATGAGGGCTTATGAAGAAAGCTCTTATATATCTTTGACAAAAGGCAATTTGCCGCAATGCACTTATCTACTTGTTGCGATGCCCCTCTCAAAATTGCCATGCTCACGGCAACCCCATTTTTGGTTTGCCATGATGCCCTTTCATCAGAAATACAGCTCAAAAAATTTGTATTTGTTACGAAAAAATCGAACGGAATACGAAAATACGAAAACATCCTTAGAAAGTATAAAGTCACAGTGGGAGAACGTACGAAGTCACAGTGGGAAAAAATAATGGGTAAAAAAATGACAAACGCACTTCGCATTATGTGCCCTGTCATCTGTACTCGGCTTGGATATCGACGCAAAGCGTACGCACTCAATGTCGAAAGCGCTGTATAGAAAAGTGGGCGTACATGCAAATCGCTGCTTGCGTACTCTATACACCAAACGGAACTTCGCGCGCATGAATCCCTGCCACCTACGGACCCCTAGGATGTTTACATCGATCGCTGTGGCATCCCCGTGTGTGTGCAGCGTTGCCAGCTGGGGAGCGCGAGTTCTAGTAGCTACATTAGCCAGTTTCCAGCCACATACTTACTAGACGCCTAAGTAGTACATAGTAGTAGTGTCCTATTTTGTTTTCTTTTGAGGTGGGGTAGAAGCAATGTCTGCTTCTTTTTCTCATCTTTTTCATCCGCTTTTCCCTTGTCTCCAAGTACGAAATGACTGTTAGACTGTTGTGTGTTTTTTTAAACGTTATTGCATCATTTTTCTGCAAGTAAGAGGTGAGTTTCTGTTCATGTGTTGATGTGCACTGCAGTACCAGTAACAGTAGTGCAGGTGAAAAGCGTTCAAACTTTCTTTCCTGTGACTCAATATTTTTCTAGGCCTATTAAAGGAGATCTTATATAACATAACTACTTCTAACAAACTATTTTTTCCGGTCCAAATGAATTAATTTCCTTTGTTCTGTATCGTTTATTGACTGCTGATCCCAAGGTCAAGGATCTCGTTGTAATATCGAGTTTCTACTGTACATTTATTTTCTCGTAGTTTCGGTGCGGCAAACTTCTGCTAGGACCTAGGCCTACTTATCATTTTATTTCTGTCATTTCTCATGCCTCGTTTGGTAGGATTTCTTCCGTTTGATATCACTTTATCCGTTCCATTTGTACTTTGAATTATTTAAACGTAATTCTTTCAAGTGCCTAACACCGTACATACATTTTCTTAAAGGCAATTTCTCTGCTTTGCTGCAATATTTCGAAGCGAGTTTGATCCCAGCCGCTTCGGTGTGTTGTGTGTTATCTTTTGTAATGTTTGTGTTGTTGTCGGGAGGTTGTTGATACTTTGTACATGTATTTGTGATTTATATTCCTAGGCGTTTATCTCGAGTGATGATGGTGATCGTGTTTCTATAAAATGTTGATAGGAAAACTAAAAGGTCAAAATGATCAGAGTGATGCCTGATGGTGATGATAATTAACGATGCAGGTGTAAAAGACGGCTTGCTGTGAATGCTGAGCGTACTTGCCCTTCATTTTATTTCACTTTCCCTCTTACTCTTCTTTCCCCTCCCAAGAATAAAAAGAAAATACATACACCTTACAACAAAAAGAACCACATGCTACCAACCTTCATGAAGTGAAATCTAAATGTTCATAACCAGCAAAGAATAAGGGGAAAACACAAATAACAGTACAGTAAATAGAAGCAAGATAGAAGCAAGGAGATTATGTATGCAGTCTGTTTGGCTCGAAGAAACTTGACACCCCTCCCCTCTCCCCTTGTGGAAATTTCCACAAAAGCAGGTGTCAGGCCCAGGTGCCAGACGAAAGAATGCGCGCACTGGAATAAACAGCGTGTAAATATCCTGGAAATATCGATCGAAGAACTTGCGCAAGAGTTAAATTAAAGGAATCATCGCAAAGATATCATGATTCTATAGCCTTTCTTTTGGCACATAGTAGGAAACATCGAACAGTCGATTATAGTGTACTTTATCAAATATCTTATGTTTCCTGAACGATAAAAAAAACCCCAAAATGATTGATTAATCATACGATTAAAAATGCAATCACAGAAATACATGAAAGGTCTCGTATGCCCAGAAAAATTCTTTATGAGTAGGTCCTATGAGATGCAGCCATCACCCGCTTAGACAGCAACATCATGACAATTAATTTCAAGTTCATCAAAACTGCTTATTACTTTTCAAAGTTTTGGCTGTCAATATTCATTCGTGGGTGTTTTTTTTTTTGTGCCATTTTTTTTCCTCGTGAAAGACGTAATGATTTCTTCATATCGAACATAAAGTGTTTACCGTAACCAAGCCATTAATCAGCTATGGCGCATTATTCGATCCATCGAACTTGCAGTAAGCACATGGCGCATTCCTTTCAAGTCAAACCACGTGTTTTGCACATCGGCACATCGACACACAGCGTGGCATTCAACGATCATCGTTATGGCAGACATTCTGATTCCATTCAGGGGAAAAGAAATTGGAATACTTCAGAAAATGATGTTTAAAATCCAATGAAATGAAAACGCCTGAAAACGACGCATGATTATGTTTCATATTATACAGTAATTGGAAACACCCAACAGAGTTTTGCATTCGCTCACACAAAAGCTCTGACAAGATGAAAGCATTCCCCCTCCCCTGCTATGTAGTGGAAATTTCCACAACCAGCCCAGCAAGTTTTTAGAGGTACATACACGCACTAGTTATAGTACACATTCTTTGCGAGCGAGTAAGCAATCAATCAACACTGAACATTGCGTAGTTTGGAATCTTTATCGTGCTGATGACCAACTCGGTACTTCAGCATGTGTCGTAATGTTATGTTTAGAGCCTGTAGGCCTCATAAGTTGGCGGGTTTATTTCAAAATAGCAAAAAGAGGGAGATAGAAAAAATATGAATTCTGATTGAATACAAATTTTGGAGCTGCTGAATACTAATTTGTGCTTCCAAAGGTAGGCAGCTCTGTACAGGTAATAAAATGATCTTCCATGTTTGATCTCAACCAGTGACAGTGTTTTCTCTCCACCAACTGAACAGATGCGCTTCAGAGTCCACTAAATCTACTGGACATGTACCTGTGAATGAATATGGTATTTCTCTCTTCTCTAAATGGACCATTTTTGTCGTATTTCTTTCTTTCTAAATGTGGTCTACATCAATTAAACTCAAACTGAGGTGAGCCCTTATCATGTAAAGTACAGCAATGAATGACTGGAAATAATGTTCACTTATGCGAAAGTTTGGAAGCCATTTTATTTTTATTATTTTTTTTTTTTTTGGTTTTGCCTTGGTGCCCCTCTGACTTGCCTTGCTGCCCATAAAAAAATATTGCGAGAGAGTGCCTCCAAAACCAAAAATTGCCTGCCCCTAAAACTGGCGAAATTTGAGGCCTGCAAGACTACACATTGTAAATCAGCTCTTTCACATTTTATGGACGGTCCATTGAAATGATTATCTGCATGCTACTGTAAAATGGCATATATTCAGCAAAACTTTAATTTCTGCAAATTCAATGAGTCAACGTTTGAGTCAACGAGGTCCTGCTTGCATGAGTGCAGACTCGCCATTCATGCAAGTACATTGTACAACATACATCGGACAAGTTATTGTAAATGCAACTTAACATCATAAATTTTGCATGCAGCTATAAATTTTGTTGTTCCCATAACGGCAATCATAAGTTCACTATGTCATAAACACAATTCAAAGAAAGCCTACTTGTTATTCTCCATTTTTATTGAGAGCTGGCTACATATGAGTTGTGATTAGTGTGCACTGTATGTGTAGTTTGGACAGTTTGTCTGTAGTGCTTAAAAATGCAAGGGTTTATATCTGGCATGTACAAAGACATGTCTACCAGTGGAGGATCCAGGGAGACCGCACCAGGCACACGCCCTCCCCCATTATTTTTTTGTTGAAACAAAAGAAATAAACAGAAAACTAGAAGTGTCGCTATGGCAACTGGTATGCCTCTGCCATAACGCATGATTCGCCCAATAGGTGTATAGTAAAATGTCTTCACAATGTGTGATGACAGTTTCACATAACTGGCAAAACATTGAAATGACAGGTTTGTCAGGAATGTCTTGAATGTTCACTTTCCTTGAACTAGGTTTGCTTTAATTGTCTAAGAGCACAGGTACATGTACACATATTTGGGGAATTTAGGATTTTTACTTGACTTTCAACCAACCCTAATATAAGTTTATGCATTGAATAATTTTCAAGGTATGAAGAAAAAGTATAATTTTTAAGGCATTGACCTTGACCTTTGACCCTGAATATTGAACCATGACCCCTAAATTCCCTAGCTAATCCCTGCCAGTCAATACATGCATATGTACCAAGTTCCATGCAGATACACTGAACCATTTGCGAGAAAAGTGAAATTGTAACATTTTCACCTGACCTTTGACCTTTTGACCTTTTACTTTATGACATGAAACTCTCTCTGGAGAATCATTATGCAGTAGTACATGTCTACACTAAGTTTCAAGAGAATACCTTTGGGCATTGCATAAATATGGGGGAAATAGCAACATTTTTAGCATTTTACCTAGACCTTTTGACCTTTGACCTCTTGCCAATTTCACTAAAAAACCACTCAACTAATTACCCCATCATACTTCATCCTTGGACCAAATTTGGTGAAAGTTGCTTCATCCAATTTTGAGTTATCACGTAAACAGATAAATTTTAGGATTTGACCTTGATCTTTGACCTTTGACCTCTGTCCGATTTCACTAAAAAACTAATCAAGTAATTGTCCCATCATACACCATCCTCGGACAAAGTTTGGTGAAATTTGCTTGATCCAGTCTTGAGTTATCGTGTAAACAGTTACAATTTCATGATTTGGTCTTGACCTTTCACCTTGGCCTTTAGCCGATTTCACCCAAAATCTAATCAAGTAATTGCCCTATCATACTTTATACTTGGACCAAGTTTGGTAAAATTCCAGTCAATATCACTAAAATTATCGCGTAAACGAATGCGGACGGACGGACGGACGGACAACCTGAAAACATAATGCCTCCGGCACCACTTCGTGGCGGAGGCATAAAAAACAGAGGAGGGGTGCGTGCGCCTCCCCCCCCCCCCCCATATTGTAAACGCGCCCCCTCTATGGAATTCCTGGATCTGCCCCTGCGTCTACTTTTGGTGATGCAGCAAATGGATGTTCACTGCACATTCTAACATAAATATAAACCATAGCCCTTTATCACCTCTTGGCATCTCACAATTCCTTCAAAATTTATATTTACAATCATTAATCTAAAGACTTTCTGTGGAAAACAATGAGAATAGATGAGGCTTGTTTGGAAAATTCAACCCATTTAACCAAAATGTCCAATCAATTACCAGGTAGATATAACATGAATCGGAACTGACTGTTCACTTTTTACGTCAATTATTGCTGTGTTTACATGTTCCCGATGGTCACAGCAGTCACGTTTCAGGCCACTGTGGACAAAACGGGAAGGACGTGAGACAACGCAAAGGGACAGGATAGGCAGGCGTGACAGGCCATGATTGTCGTGGATGCCATGACATTTGGTACTTTTTCTTCTGTCATATGATGCAATACAACGGGGTGGGTGAGGGGTTATAGACTTAGAGGTTGATATCTAAGCAGCGGCTCCAGTTCAGGGCAGCATCACTTGCTTGAGCAAGTTCTTCAAGCCTGCCTGGGAACTTCCACAGGTGGCAGTCTTCCACAATGTGATGCAGGGTTTGGTCAGGATGGTCACAGCCACACGCCGGGCTAGCCGAGAACCCCGACGGTGGCCTGTCCTTGCAAACTGCAGTCCCGGGTGCTAATGAGAAACCTTGTAGACCATAAAAAAAAGGATGAACACAACAAAACAAGACGGCGCATAACAGGCCGTAACACGCAACTGAAAATGTTGCTTAGTCTAGCCTGACCAGATGCCGTGAGAACAGTGTCTGATAGCTACACGTTCACTGGAGCAACGACTGGACGAGGACTAGAATACAGTTCCAAGAGAAAATCTAGGAGAATGTCTCATCTACCACGACGCATTACGTTTCGGGCAAACGGGGCTGCCGTGGCCGCCGGGAATGTGGTGTAAACGTAGCATTAGCGGCATACCCGATTGTGAGGAGACTACTGTATCGTGGAAATATGCACGCAAGATTTGAGTGTGAATCGTGTCACAAAATATCACCGATCATACAGGGGTGTAGTATTCTCATGTGACTGATGGATTTCCTGTCTTCTCCCCATATGAGATGTGCAGCGCTACACAAATACCACGGTATTTCCTGAATGAGAGTGGTACCGTGGTATCTATTACCATGGCATTTTGTCAGTGAGAACGGTTCCAATAAATTGCCGTGGTATTTAATGCCACAGCGATTCAAATTTGAACACAACCTAACCATAATTAATGGTGTATAAACTGCACCTGTGTATATACTACATTCCATATTTCAGCCATCAGTAATCACTGGCCGGTGCATGTGTCACATGCATGAAACATGTACTTGCACTACCACCGCACCATGTGCCTCTATAATAAATGCTATATATTCACAGAGACCACCATATAATTGGTGATGTGTAGATTAATAAACCTTTGGAAACAAACCTTTCTCCATTTTCAGAATTAAGAACCTTCAGAATAACAAACAGTAGCCATCATTTATTAGACCAGCAAAAAACAAATCACTGTAGATTGCCAAATCCATATTTAAGTAATATGATCAGAGTAACTTCAACAGTTTGAAGTTCAAGTTCCTTCAAAATTGAGCAGCTGCATGCAGTGTTCATACCATAATAATATGCAGCTGGGTAGCTGCTCTGTGTACAGAGTGTGCTTGTCATACATATGTAAGCTCATGAAACTGAGAATGAGCGTTTTCACATCAGCCCGATAAAAATCCAAGCTCGAGATATATTTCGCGATCGCAAATTAGCGCGCTATTTCATTTCCTATTCACATCAGCCCGAAGAGAATTAGCCCTAAATTTTTTCGAGCTAATTTGACAGCTGAGCATGCACAAGCAGTGTTAGGTATACCAGTAGAGCGCGCGCTTTCAAAAAAAATTACCTGCGTGATTGCCATTTTTGTGTGGGGGTTGCCTCAACCGACTGATCGACTACACTACAAGCACGTTTTGTTTATTAGTTGTTCCGATCTCGCTGATTTCCTGCTCTAGATTTGTTAAGTTTTGTGTTTTATTGTATTCATTCATCGGTCATGGCAGTTGACGAAACCCTGCTTAAAGGGGAAGGCTAGTAACTGATCAGTGGGAATCAGAGGAAATGCTGGGAGATGATTGTTCCAATCCTTATGGGATTCATTCAAGAGTTCATTGTATATCTATTGTTGTGTGAAAATTATTTGCTTCAGAATGGTCTCATATTCGAGTAATGTGCAGTTTAATGCTTCCAGGTTAGCGTCCCTGGTCAGTGACGGAGCATTAATCTGCACATTACTAGAATATGAGACCGTTCTGAAGCAAATCATTTTCACACAACAATAGATATACAATGAACTCTTGAATGAATCCCATAAGAATTGGAACAATCATCTCCCAGCATTTCCACTGATTCCCACTGATCAGTTACTAGCCTACCCCTTTAATATTACGATGCGAAAGAGAAGACACCGTGAGGAGAGGAATCATGAATGATTCTTCGAATTTGTGAAGAGAAGGAACCGTTCGTTTCTTCTGCTCACTGCCATGGTGTTCACGTTGTTTCCAGCGGGAGAACTGCGATTCCCCCATCACACTAGGCTTGCTAGGCGTGATGGGATGCATCGCGCTAATTTCTTGAGGTGATTTCACATTATAAAATAGCACACTAGTTCGCAAATTATCCCACTATTTCAGAGATTTCCCGAGTTGGACTCAAGAAATTTTCTCAATCAGAGCGATAAAATTAGCGCGCTATTAAATTTGTATTCACATTATCAAATAGCACGCTATTTCGTGATCGGGTTAATTTCCCAAGTCAGAAAATAGCGCGCTATTTGGAAACATCGGGCTGATGTGAAAATGCCTTTAAGTGACTGCAGCGTCAATGTCTTTGGCTTCTTCTTTGGACACGTCGCATTTGAGTTTTTCCATAAGTTGGTAGATTGATATCTTTGCAACATACCTCACATAAAAGTTGACCACTGGCTGTCTTTAATACAGGAAAAGGAAAAAAAAATTGAATCATGATGATTGCGATTATACCAAAGATTCTGTTCTTGAACTAGCTTGTAGACATTTTGTCACTGTTCTTACCCAAAGAGTGTACATGGAGGAGTCCTCCCTCTTGTTTACTTTCTGTTTGGACACAGAACATGCATACACTTGGGGCATTTTTTTGTTCAAAGGTCTCCCTTCCCCTGGAAAGTTTGGCACTAATGCCACTTTTTCTGCCAAAATACTTTGTCACTCAGGAACCATACACAGACCTACTGAGATCGAGATTGTATACCAATAGAGTTGTACAGTACACATGAGCGAATATTGTCCGCACACCATATGCAGATACAAAGTACATATCAGCTGTCAGGATGTATGTATAAGCAGCACCCGAATAAACTCACAAGTGTGGTTAAAAATACATATACCGTGTACATCATTTTTACAGTTCTAAGTTATGGTTGCCTGTGGGGCAGGCCCTGCCCCCCCCCCCACCCCCCCCCCCCCCCCACACACACACACACTCAGGTATTTCAGTATACATTTCTCTGAAACTTTGATAATAATTTTGCTGGGCAATTTTCAAATCTTCTCTGTTCAATCCTGAAATATGGCCCAAATAGGGTTAGTTTCAAATGCCAAGAAATTCTGAAATAGGGGTAGTCTAGCTTCTTGGTGTTTGCCCCAATCCACCTAAATATGCTTATTGTGCATGTTTTGCTCCAAAGCCTGGCTAGCCTTCCACATTGTATTCACGGGACATTTTGCCATACATATGCACTACACGTAGGTCAAGCCGCTTTGCTAGCTTCCCTTCCAAAAACCTGCGATAGGGGATAATTCTGCTGGCTTCTCTTCCAAAAAGCCTGTGATAGGGGTAAAAACTGTAACCCATTTCAATCCTCAAAGGGGGTAAAAATCGTAACCCATTTCAATCCTCAAAAGGGGGCATCTCTTCAAATTCTGCAATAAGTCTGCAGTGCATTGATAATGAGACATAACTGCTGAGTTTATTCAGAAGCTTGTTTGCCCAGTCAGTGCCATCAAGAATGACAGGATTTTGCGAGAGTTTTTGCAGAGGTCACAACAAGAAGTTTGGAAGCCTTTGCAATGTATTGTGTTACTCCAAGATGGTTGGGGAAGTGAAAGAGCTGATTGTGCTTGTTAATTTGATATCTTATTCATTTCCCTATTTTTGCTGTCATTTTAGCAAAGTCTTTTAGCATCAAAATATATGAATATGACGCCACTGCTTACGAAGTTTTTAGAACATAGTTTCATGTTTTGCTAGTTCCAGACCATTACTAAAAATAGATATATCCGTAATTTCTTCAATTACACAAACATGAAACTTAAGAGACTGTGAATAATTGAAAGACAAAGAGGGACACTATTTTTAAAACAGAGAATTTTATGTTATAATGTGCGAATTTGTGTGTACCAGTCATGCCAAAGTTTAATATGTAGATACCACATGTGGGAATTCTCGTAGTGTTTTAAGTTGTTTTCAATGATACTGGGGATTATGCAGCTGTCATTTGTATGACGCATCTCTTGACCCCCGGGAAAGGTGCGTCATGGTCGCGTCAAGTACCACCAATTTGATGACGCGTGGTACCGTCACGGGAGCAAAATGTCCGTCACAACTTGACCCATTATGTGCGTCATAGTCGGTCATTTAACCAGAGTGTGTCAAAAGGTTCGTTAATAGGACCGTCATGTAATTTTGCGAAGCTTCTTGCATGGTATCCCTCCGTAACAGAATAAAACAAACTCGCGATCGCGAGCCGGCCGAATTCACCGGCTCCTGAAAACGCGAAAATGACACAATTTTCATTCAGTTTTATTATAACATACTGATACTCACTTCATTCTCGTATGTCTTCTTTTTCTATCTGATGTCAGACTAAAGGTCTTTTCAGAAAGTTTGAGCACAAATTTGCTCCAAAACCACACTACCAAACACGATTTGTGATTAAAGTCATCACATACAGCCCGCGGCATCGCGAAGCTCGCTATCCTTCAATCGCATTCACTGTAGTGTAGCATCGACCGTCGACCGTGGAATCTGCAGCAAAACCAAGTGCGGCGTGATGTGGACCATGTGGTACACGTATACAGTACAGGCGTACATACAGAAGACGAGGCATGACAGAGGCCAGGCCGCAAAACACATACAACCGATTATGAAACTACTGAGAGTCTATTAAAACCTATATTAACTTAAAATAGTAAATTCTATTTAAACACTAGCCATATAAACCATGTACCTAACTTGGGGTTTAATAAGGTTCGTGTTTAAATAGGCAGGGGCTTCAGATAGTTCGAGGACATGCCATAATACGGTTATAGCAATGTGTATATCAAAACACGCGTTTTTATGGGATGTCTATGAACTAAGGAACGGTTTTGAGAAATTCGAAGTCATTCGAAGTTGAAGTGGTTTTTTCCTACGCATTTTTATTTATTTTTTTTTTTTTTTGTTCATATCTCAAAAATTTGATTTCTTAATTTTTTTCAACTGGTATTTGGGAGTCTTGTTATTAAAAATGTTGATAGAAATTTCTGAATATATTCAGAAAGTACGCCTATAGCCGCCTACTGTTTGGATAAACGGTAAACATGCAGTCTATGTTCGATACGAAAAAATCATTACGTCTTTCACGAGGAAAAACATACAAAACAAACAAAAAACACCTACGAACGAATGTTGATAGCCAAAACTTTGATAAAGTAATAAGCAGTTATGATGAGCGTGAACTGAAATTAATTGTCATGATTTTGCTGTCTAACCAGGTGATGACTGCATCTCATTGAACCTACTCGTAGTGAATTTCTCTGGGCATACGAGACCTTTTAAGTATTTCTGTGATTGCATTTTTAATTGACTGATTAATCGATCTTTTTTTATTGTTCAAGGAACATAAGATATTCGATCAAGTACACTATATTCGACTGTTTGATGTTTCCTACTATGTGGCAAAAGAAAGGCTACAGAATCACGATATCTTTGCAATGATTCCTTTAATTCAACTAATGAGCTGGTTCTTCGATCGATATTTCCAGGATATTTACACGCTGTTTATTCCAGTGCGCGCATTCTTTCGTCTGGCACGCACCTGGGTGTGGCACCTGCTTTTGTGGAAATTTCCACAAGGGGAGAGGGGTGGGGTGTCAAGTTTCTTCGAGCCGAAGAGACTGCACGTTACGAAACAATCTAGCTCTTCGCTCTAATTTATTGTCATTCGTGCTTTCCCCTTCTTCTTTGCTGATATTGAACATTTAGATTTAACTTTACGAAGGTTGGTAGCACGTGGTTCTATTTTGTTGTGAGGTGTATGTAATTTCTTTTTTTATCATTCTTGGGAAGGAAAAGATCTAAGGGGGAAAGAAGAATAAGAGGGAAAGTGAAATGAAACGAACGGCACGTACGCTCAGCATTCACAGTAAGCCGCCTTTTTACACCAGCATAGTTATCATCATCACCATCAGACATCACTCAGACCATTTTAGCCTTTTCCTATCAACATTAAGAAACACGCATAGTCCCTCGAGATAAACACCTAGGAAAATAAATAACAAATACAAAGTATCAACACCTCCCAACAACACAATATTTAGAAAAGACAACACACGGCACACTAAAGCGGCTGGTATCAAACTTGGTCGCTTCGATTCGAAAAAGTATTGCAGCAAAGCGGAGAAATCGCCGTTACGAAAATAGCAGTGCGAGACACTTGAAAAAATTACGTCAAATACTTCAAAGTATAAAGGGAACGGATAAAGTGATATAAAATGGAAGAAATCGTACCAAACGAGGTGTGAGAAACGACAGTGGAGAACGGTAAGTTTAGTAGTAGGCTTAGACCCTAGCAAAGTTTACAGCACCGAGCGAAAATAAATACACATTGGAAACTCGGTATTGCGACGAGATCCTTAGGATCAAGTCAATAAACGATACAAAACAAAGGAAATCAATTCATTTTGACCGGAAAATAGTTTGTTTTAAGTATTCTGTTATATGAGATCTCCTTTGATAGGCCTAGAAATAGATCTACATCGAGTTTCCACGATACTCGGGAAAGAAAGTTCGAACGCTTTTTACCTGCACATCTACTGCAGACTCAGTGCACATCAATACACGAACAGAAACTCACCTCTTCTTGCAGAAAAATGATGCAATAACGTTACAAAAAACACACACAGCACTCTAAAAATCATTTCGTACTTGGGAGGCAAGGGACAAGCGGATAAAGAAGAAGAGAAAAAGAAGCAGACATAGCACTACCCCGACTCAAATCGAAACAGGGTACTGTATTATAGTGGCAGCTGGCTAGGACAGTGTGCAGCTAAAACTGACGCTCCCCAGCCGCCCACACATGGGGATACAGTACCACGGCGATCGATGCAAACATACAGGGTCCGTAGGCGACAGGGATTCACGCGCGCGAAGTTCCGTTCGGTGTACACAGTTCGCAGGCAGCGAATTGCGTGAGCGCACACTTTTCTATGATCATTCAGAGCTCTGCAGCATTCCAGTCTGGTACGTACCGCGAATAACATGTGCGTCAAGGGTCAGTCATTTTCACGAAGAGGTGCGTCACCATTTTGACTGGTTAATGCGTCAATGTCTCATAAAGGTGTGTCACTTTTTGTGACTGAGGGTACGTCATGGTACCTAAAAGGTATGACGCACATTGGTACTTTGACGCACCTATCCCGGGGGTCAAGAGGTGCGTCATACAAATGACAGCTGCATTATCGATGTTATGCTGGTTTTTACTTCGTGGAATTTGAGTTTTCCTAAGTATGTCCTCAGTGTCAACAGGAAATTCATCTGTACATTCATGTGAGGGGCATCACATTGTTGTCTAGGACTTTCAATATACAGCCCTGTCTCTATACCATTCAGCACTGCTGTTCCGAGCTAAAACAGGCATCTGAGGCTGAGCTAGCTGCGCACAATCACAGGCCTAGAATTTAAGAATTCTGAGTTAGCCGCGCACAGTCATACTGACTCGTACATAGCTAATTTTACTGACGTTGTAACACACCAAATAGGTGGGATGGTAATAGCATGAGTAGAATGATTACGTGTTGTGATAAGCTGAATGAATAACAGATTCTGAAAACTGTCATATCCATGTGTCACTGCCAGATAATAATCAAGATTTCACCTCACATCAAAGCTATGCCCGCAGCCAACTGCACACACTAGCAGTTGATGGATACAGCAAGACTCGCATCATGCAACATGTTTCGACGAATCACAAGCACAAAATTCCAGTGCAGACTCGAAGGCATTTTTTTTAAAACTCCACGTTTGGAATGTCTCTGAATTTTGTTAATTCCTGGCCCGTATTGAAATAAAACTGAAACTAGATATATCGCTACGGCGACTGATATGCCTCCGCCATAATGCATGGTTCTCCTAATAGGTCTATAGTACAATGTCTTGACAATGTGTGATGACAGTTTCACACAATTGGCAAAATATTAAAATGACAGGTTTGCCACAAATGTGCTGAATGTTCACTTTCCTAGAACTACATGTAGGTTCAATTGGATGAATTATTCAAATGTCAGAGTGCAGGTATTTGGGGAAGTGATGATTTTTACTTGACTTTTGACCCTTTTATAAGTTTATGCATTGAGTAATCTTCAAGGTATTGAGAAAAAGTATAATTTCAGTATCAAATGGGAAAACAGCATTATCTAAACCTGGTCTTTGACCTTTGACCTCACAGTTCCACAGAAAATTACTGTTAGGTAGAACATGCATAAATATGTAAGTTTCATGATGATACCTTGAGTTACTTTCGAGATATGGAGGAAAAAGTGCAATTTAGCACTTTCACTTGACCTTTTACCTTTTGACCTTTGACCTTTTGGCAAGAAACTTCCCCAAAAATACATATCGGGTAATACATGCCATACATCAAGTTTAAAAAAAAAAACAAACCTTCAGGCATATTGCATTTTAAGGAAAGTAGTGATATTTTGAGGAGTTGACCTTTGACCCCCTGACCTTTGACCCATGACCCCCAACTTCCCTAGATAATCACTGCCCATCGGTACAAGCATATATACTAAGTTCCATGAAGATACCTTGAACCATTTGCGAGATATGGAGAAAAACATGAAATTTCAATTTTTTTTCACAAAATAACCTGTGACCTTTGACCTTTGACCCTGTGACCCTAAAATCCACACAAAGTATTATCCCCCAAGGATATACCCTCATACCAAGTTTGATGTAAAACCACCACACGGTTCTTGAGATATCGACAAAAACAAAACGGGACGGACGGACGTACGGACGGACGGACGGACGGACGTACGGACGGACGGACAGACGGACGACCCGAAAACATAATGCCTCCGGCCACTTCGTTGCGGAGGCATAAAAAGGTGTCCTAAATGTGATACAGTATACTTTAGTGAACATAGCACACACCATATCTTTAGAGGAGAATGAAAGATTTCATGTTAGTTTTTGGCCTCAAACATGAAGGAATTTCTGATTGAAATACAATACTGAAATTCAAGAGCAATTTTGACAATCTAGATTCCTCTTTTCCATTTTATTTTGATCATGGGCTTATCTGTTGATGTTTTTTTTTTCTTTCATTTGATGGTAAAAGTATTGAAAAGTGACTATAAATATTTGTTCTACATGAATTTGTTTATGGCCATGTATCTGTTCATTACATATGCAAGCGCCGCTCATCTGTGCATATGACTTGAATAAATGTGTGATTTCACTCACGCTGCACTCTGACTGTCTGGAACAATCATGTGTGATTGGTTGACTGCTAAGGCAGGCGCGGTGGAGCACCCCAATTTGCATCTCATTATCGCCCCGTTCTATTTGAATTTCCAACGGGCATCCACGGCTGCCCGAAACTGTGTGCATGAAAAAGTCAAATCTTTACCTTCTCCTTGTGCCGCTATGCGTGCCGCTAGTAAACTCAAACTTCCCACACTATCTAAGTTTTTAAAAACCTTCCTTTTGATGAAAAAATTATGAAATTTGCTGCACTAGAACTTGAGATATTAAAGCGTTTTGAAATTCACCTCTCGCAAAACATGCTCTCTGTTTTTTTTCCGACTGGACTATGGCCGGGCTCCAATGTGTCCGAAACTGGCAACATAAGTTCATCAGGCCTCAATCCACATATGGTGAAAGTTTTCGCTTTGTACCACCTGTACTTTTTGAGAAATCAACTTGTTTCTACAGGGTTTGGAATAGACAAAATGTAGTCGGTGAAACAATTGAAAATGACGTCATTTCTTTTCCCGTAATATTGGGCATGCGTGGTACGTGAGATTCAGGATTTCGTGCTCATTGTTGGTTTGCATGTGACGCAGTCAATTTTGCTGAGTGTCGCACGGCGGTGATTGCTGAGCTGCTGCCGCGCACGCTGCATGCAGCAATGCGTTGTGTGTGCTGTGACATGCAACGCCACAGTGACGCGATTAATTATACATGGGACCGACCTGTACGCTTTGCGTTCGTGTCATTTTTGACATCACCTTCTGTTTTTTTCCGACACAACCATGGCCGGGAATATTATGGTATGAAATTTAAAATGCAAGCAGATAAATAAATTTCGGTGTACTTTGTTTGAATGGCGCTTTTGTTTCGCAATCACACTTCGTGAATTTTAGGATGATTTTCGAGGCATATTTTTGGTAATTTTGCTCGCCAGGTTTTCGCTAAAATTTCACATTTTATCATTGTCAAATCCTTTAATATGTTATATGTGCATATTCGGACATGTTTCCAAATTCAAACTAACTCAGTTTTAATCCGAAAATAGGTTTCCTGAAATTGTTATTAGCTTGAGAAGTTGTTTACTTTTTCTCAACTACGCGAGTACATGTTGTTTACTTTATGCAAATGAGGCTCGGCTGCCGATGGATTTCTGCGAGATAATTGGGGTGCTCCACCGCGCCTGAAGGGGGGGGGGGTCTGGCCCAGTACCCCTTTCATGCTAGTCACTCGGAACCCAAGAAGATTTAACAGGGAATCAAACGAGGAAGACCCACGAAAAATTTCTTTCATACAGCAAATGAGCTCCCCAGTTGAATTTCTCTCTTCTGCTCTTCACCAGTGCAAGCAAACATTATGGCACATGTGCGAAAGAGCCAGCAAAATTCACCTATACCTTCATACCACAGCATCATGCGGAGTTTACCAGGGACGTTCAAGGCTAAGATTTCTGAAAAGTCACCTGGCATTTCACACAGAATTTTACCCACAATGCCTTTCAGACCACAGTTCCCGGCAGATCTCGGGTGAAATTTACTGAGCATGAAAAGAGTACTAGATCACACCAACAGGTGGACCAAAAGGGATCTACACTTTGAGGCTGGCTGGTTATCATTTACATCGCTTAGGTGCCAGTCTCAGGTCATGTAAAAGGCATCATAGACTACTGCAGAAAAACAGCATCCACTAGGGGATTGTTTACCAGAGCACATTCCTAGAAATGAACAAAGTTGTATCACTATTCAAACATCCTACTTTTAGTAGTCCACAAGATATTACTGGAATACAACTCCTGTAAACCCTTGGGTCACAAAGTGGAATTATGTCACAGGCTTTCATCTCTTACTCTAGCATGAAGTATTTGTTTCTGAACACAGCATTCTTTTCACAGGATTGACGTAGAATATCCAAATCCTTTCTGTTTTACTTCAAAGCTCTGGGCCACATTTCACGTCTAACAAAACCAGGGAAAAAGGTCTACAGGTCTGTCTGGCACACACACGCACAGGCAAGAGGAAGCTTTGACTACCTAATAGAAAAATCAGTGCACAAGTCATCAACTGCCCCAGGCAAGTCTCTTGTAAGCATCTACTCCTTCCTGGAAATCATGTTTTCCATCTCCAAACTTCTGGGCCTCTCTACAACTGCATGCATTACCACCTTTCAAATGATTTCTGTATGTACAGCAATTTTTCGTTTGCTTTTTTTTTCTGTCTCTGTAAAACGCCCATTTTCTCTGAACATGTATCAAACCTATAAATCATTCTCACACAGATACACAAATTCACACACCAACATTACTCACATTCACTTTAAAAAGAATGGCATCCACAGCTATTCTTCAAGCCATTTGGACAAGGGCAATGGGTCACTCCAAGGGGTCATATATTGTGCAATTTTCAATATTGCAGTTTGTGTCCAGAGGATACAGAGGTACACATATTTGATCACACATGGCTGATAAATACAGCTAAAGAATCAGACTGAATGCTCCTGCAACCTTTTTGTTTTAGACACAGCCCAAAAGTCACGTAAACGCATGAATCACGCATGAAATTTGGTTGTGCGTACTTGTCTGTCGAGAATTTTCGCTGATTTACGCGATGAAAATCAGCGATGAATTGCACAAAAAACTACGGAAAGATCACGCAAAAATCACTTACAAACCACGCACTTTCAGGACATAGGCACACAAAGGCCCCAAATAGGGCGAATACGTAGTTGTGCACAACGACCGAGGTCCACGGAAAACCACGCATAATCTGTGCATTAACACTAATGAACTGCGTATGAATCGCACGATTCGCCCATGAATGCGATAGTGGCAACATTTTCGGGAACGATCACTGATATTCCACGCATATTTCGCGCACTGTCCACGTAAGAACTACGCAAACTACGCAAAAATTACGTAAAACAGCACAATACCGCATAGACTCTTACGCGAAGCCGAGTTTTGAGCTGCTCAAATCCTTGAAACACGTAAAGCGCCGATTCGGCGCACATCGGCAGACAACTACGAAGGTTCCACGTCAGACAAACTCATGAAATGCGCAAATTGCGCATGTATCACATAAGGCTCGAATTTCTTGCATGATTCATGCATTTATGCAACTTTTGGGCAGTGTGACTGGGCCTTAATGTCCTGACCTTTTCTTGGGGGGGGGGGGGGGGGAATGGGTGTGGAATAAGAACTGTGATACAGAAATTTGACATTTATACTGCAATGGTTCTAGAAATTCAACATCTCAATGTGGTAGAAATTTCACGATAAGCAATACAGTTCTACTAACCACTCAACGTTCTTTACCCAAGAAAATGCAAGCCAAAATCAATGCATACCTCTGTTACAAGTTATACAACAAGAGACCCGGGGGGTCTCGCGCTCACCTGAGTATCGCAAGTTCACCTTTCACGCATTCACTAACCTAAATTACACACAGCTCTACTAAAATTTGACTAGGCATTCTAAAGTAGAAGATGAAAATTATGTACAATGAGGGCCAAAATTTGGACCCTCCCCCTGGCTCCAAGGGGGGCACCCATTGATCTGCCATGAACGGACTTGAAACTACAGTCATCAATGTACTTACTAATATAATTATTAATTTTAGCTCTATCACTTCTGGTTCTAGAGAAGAAGATTCCCTGATAGATTCCTTAATTTTTTTTTTTTCGGGGGGGGGGGGGGGGGGGGGGGAGGGGAGAGGGGGTGGGCCCCAAGGGGGAGCATGGTGCCAATTTGAGCAAATCTAGATCCTATACCCCCTAGGGACGCTACTTACCAAGTTTGGTAAAAATCCATCATGGGGTTTTCAAGAAGAAGATGAAAAAAAAAAAACACAATTTAGGCCCCCATTTGGACCCCCCGCACCAAGAGGGGCACCCCTGACTCTGCCATGAACAAACTTGAAACCACAGTCATTAATGTACTAAATCATAGTATTAACTTGGCTCTATCACTTCTGGTTCTGGAGAAGAAGATTTTTAAAGATTCCTTAACCCCCTAATTTTGGGGTGTTTGGGTCTCCTGGGGCCCCCCTGGGTGGGGTATGGTGCCCACTTTAACAAATTGAAATCCTAACCCCCTAGGGATGCTACCTGCTAAGTTTGGTGAAAATTCATCCCAATGTTTTCAAGAAGAAGATGAAAATCAATTTAGGCCCCCATTTTGACCTCTAAGGGGGCTCCTTGGGCCCCCCTGGGTGGGGCATGGTGCCCAATTTTTACAAAATGAGATCTTAATCCCATAGGGATGCTACCCGTCAAGTTTGGTGAAAATTCATCATGAGGTTTTCAAGGAGAAGATGAAAACGTACAATTTAGGCCCCCATTTGGACCTCCCCAATCCCCCCCCCCCCCCCGCCCCCACCCACCCCCTGCCCCAAGGGGAGCACCCCTGGATCCGCCATGAACAAACTTGAAACTACAGTCATTAATGTACTAACTCATAGTATTGCCTTAGCTCTGTCACTCCTGGTTCTGGAGAAGAAGATTTTTAAAATACCTTAATTTGGGGGACTTTGAGCCCCCCTGGGGGCCCCCTGGATGGGGCATGCATGGTGCCCATTTTAACAAATTGAGGTCCTAACCCACTAGGGATGCTACCTGCCAAGCTTGGTGAAAATTGGTCTTGGGGTTTTTTAAGAAGAAGATGAAAGTGTAAAAAGTTTACGCACAACGGACGACACACGCCGGACGCCGGACGAAGAACGATCGCAATAGCTCACTTGAGCCTTTGGCTCAGGTGAGCTAAAAATGCCTGTTTTTCTGTGGCAGTATTAGAGCACCATTTAAATGAATTAGAATTTATCATTTCTGAAGTTACACTTTTCCTTTTGCTTCTGACGAAAAAACAAATACAAAAAACACAAACTTGCACAGGAAGTCAACCTTCATGTAATTCATAAAATATTTCTATGGATTCTAAAGATTAGTCTCCCTTAGTACGAGACATGACCATATATCTCCTGTTCTCCGCTCACTCCATTGGCTTCCAGTCCATTCCTGTATTACTTTCAAGATCCTTCTTCTGACGTACAAAATCACACGTAATCTTGCACCCATATATCTTCAAAATCTAGTCTCTCTCCGCTCCTCCTCTTCTGCCAGACCCCTCCGTTCATCTTCCTCTCTCCAATTACTTCATGGCCCACGTACAAAAACCCTTTATGGTGACCGAGCCTTCTCTTCCACTGCTCCCACTCTTTGGAATAAACTCCCTCTTTATATTCAGAATGCCTCATCTGTCGAATCATTTAAAATTCTTCTCAAAACTCACCTGTTTAATCAGTTGTAATCTTTTTTTTTTTTTTTCTGGAGGCGCACACAGTTATCAATTATTGTACCATTGCATCACACGTATTTTTCTTTTCTTTTCTTTTCTTTCTTCTTCTTTTGTTACTGTTAACGCTGATTTTGTTATGCTATTGTGTTTTCTAGTCTATTTGTATGAGTAGCAAAAGTGCGCTTAGAAACGTCAGTATGAAGCGCCATATAAATGCAATTATTATTATTAATTATTATTATTATAGCTACAGCAACGTTACCGGTAATGGAAGTCACGACTTCATTACAAGAACAAGGACAAGGCTCAGATGGAAGAACATAATCATGCCTTGCAACTGATTGACAAATTGCCCTACATCGACGTAAATAAGCACTGAATTGATCAGTGTTTTAGTAGTAGCCATGATAAAAAATAATGGGCGTACATACTCGAGCAGGATTTGAACCCACGACCTCTTTATCACCAGACAGACGTCATCTCCACTAGACCACCGAGCTTTCGCTCGATAGCAAGTGTTGGTTCTAATCAGCGGGTACTGCGTGATTATTCAAATTCATGCCTTGTATTCAATAGGCTAGAGTTCCAGTCCTGGTGACTCTAGTGGAATAATGTTGTGGGTGATCATACCCTCCCTTGTAGCAGATGAGACGCAAAACAACCCATCCAGAAATGTCAACCGTGCAAACAGTACTGTAGCATTCCGGGGCTGAAAAGGCATATTTTTTCATGGAAAAACAGTTAAATCTTTACCTTTCCTGCTATACACAGAAAGGACAAAACTGAACAACCCATGTGCAAGAAAGTCACAACTGTTGCTTGCATGTTAGAAAGCAAAAACAAAAAAACAAAAAAGAATCACACTTCACTTCCTTTCAAAGGATGGGTGCAAACCCAGAGATCTGCTTGGCACACATGTTGTAAAACGAGCAAATGATGCCAAACCTTCACGGTTCACCCCACGTAACTGGCAATAATCAGTAAATGGTACCAGCTCGGCACATAATGCCAGCTGAAAAGAGTTTGTCATGTTTGTCATATATACCTCTGAAAGCACAGCCATCTCTAAAGGCTGTGAGCAGTTAGTTTTACAAGTGAAGCGAGTGGAAACTGAGATATAGTGCTCACAGTTCTGGTCGAGGTGAGTATTTAGCTTTTAACGTTTTGCGAGATATTCAGAAACCACTCTATGAGATGTCAAAGAGCATGCAGTTCTAAGGGGTATCAAAAGTTTATTCGATGAAAATCTGTTTTGAAATGGCCGAGATATCCAAAAACAAAGAGTCCTAATAAAGTTGTGGCACGTCGCCTTTTATTATTAGCACTTTTTTGGATATCTCAGCCATTTGAAAATCAATTTTCATCAAATAAACATTGAATCCTTCTTAAAATTACATGCTCTTTCATATTTCACAAGAGGCTTTTCATTATCTCACTTAGGAATGTTCAAAACATGAACCCCACCTCAACCAGTACTGTACAGTCCCTTAATAATCGGGAACCGCTTTTGCGGGAACCCTGCTTAAGTGCAACAAAACATGATGTAACAAAATTTTCACATTATTTCCACCGCTTAAAAAAAACATGAACTGTTTTATCGGGACAAATCTAGCTGAAACACTTCTATTGTTCTGATGTAAATTTTTCCCATTCATCTAAAAGTAATAAGTAAATCCTTAGAAATAATTGCAGGGATTTCATTTTCTTACCAGAAGGATTATTTTCTAACCAGTTCGCGATATATTATCCTGACTGCAAATCTACACATTTGCCGTTAGGCAGTGAGACGCAGCGCAAAGGCAGTTATCTTATCGAACGTTGTCAGCTTCTACTCATGCACTTACTTACAATGCAGGCCCACCACTCCCTTCAGTGCGATACAGAGATTCACCTTCCCCGTGTGCAGCTCATACTCCCCCTGTTCATGCATAGTATGCATGCACTGTGTGTGTATGCGTGTGGCCTGAATATAAGAAAAATGTGTTCGTACAATCGTTGCAATCAGGGTTGTTGTAATGTGTATGTTGTTAACATGTTATAACAGCATTGGAAGTTAGCATGGCTGCCTCTTTCTATGCATTAAATAGGGCAGGCATAGTGACTTTCACGTACTTTGATCTCTAAACAGCGTTATTTTGTGGATCAAATGAACGAAGGTTTGTTTCAATGATGCATTTGCCAAAATCGTGAGACTGTATAAGTCTCATAATTTGTTTTGCCTAGCATCTATACACAGGTTTGAAGGTATCATAGTCCTACACACAGACAGTCATCAGGATCACTACCTATATTTAATAACTTATTCCTGGGTCATTATCAAAATTTCCCTGATAATTTCATTCAAGTCTGTTCATTACATTTTAAGTTAACTTGCAAACTAACAAGCATACAAGCAACCAATGTAAAAACAAATAATAAGTAATGATGATAATAATAATAATGATATTAGTAATAATGATGGAAATAGTCCAAGTGGCAGAGGAAATGATTTGATTAGATACTGGTATAAAAGAAAAATGAAAAGACAGCTTGCTGAGCAGATGTTTCCTTCTTTAAATTTCTCTTCTCCCCAGTCACTCTTCCATTGTTTTTTGTTTTTTGTTTTTTTTTGTTGTTGTTGTTGTTGCTCTCCTCCAGTGGGGGTGCTGTGGCATAGTGGATAAGACTCCCGACTTCTGATCAGAGGACCCGAGTTCGAATCCCGCTCAGTGCTTACGTCCTTGGACAAGATGCTTTTACCCACCATGTCCCTCTCGAGCCAGGTGTACAAATGGGTATCTAGCTGGCAAAGCTAGGGTAATAATAATGGCAGGGCCCTCTGGTAGAGCAGTGGTAACACTGAAGAGGCTACCCTGGGTAAATAAGACATTATTATTATTATAAATATCCTGTGAATGGTGAACAAAAAAAAAAGGTTCCTTATGATGCAACGAAAACAGAAGCATGTGCTACCAAGCAGATAAATTGTAAGTTGAAGCAAAATGTTCATGAATACAAATAATATAGGCAACAACAGCAGGCAGTGGAAAACTTGATATCAATACTTGTGGAAATTTCCACGAATGCAAAGTGCTAGGCAAAGGAATGGCGCATGTACTACATTCCTTCTGGTCGTAAAAAGCATGAACAGCGTGCAAATAGCATGGAAACCAGCTGGGAACAGTAATGAATGATTAGTCATTCATTTTCTGCACCTCGGCCTCTCTTTCTCTCTCACAAGATTCGAGCAGCAGGCTAAGGCAGGCGGCTGTCTGTGGCTGTGCAAATTCGTACAAAACGCAGTTGGACGAGTGTGTGGATCCCGAATACTGGCTGTATTATCATGCTAGTGTGTGGCGTGTAGACTTGGGTTGTTGCGATCTGTGTGGATAATTTTTTTTTTTTTGCACGTACATTGTAAACTGCTGCTTCGATCCTTTCAAATTCTAGCTTCTTTTTCTGGACAGATAATCTGGCAATAAAAAGCGGGGTGGGCAGTCCGAACTGCAAGCTCACCCAGGCAAGCTCACATGTGCTATCACCCGTATCGGCTAGTTTTACGCTTGTCAGTGATTATTTCTTCAAAGTTCACCCCTGTCCGCCACAACAAGGGTGATATAAGCTGATGAGATCTCCATATATGGACCATTCACTGCTTTTTTTTTTAAGGTAGGGAATCCCATTTGCATGCCTTACATGAAGGGTTGTATAAACACAGTGGTATGTTGAAGAGAGTATCATTTTAGAAACTCCCATAAAGTATTGAAAGTGGAAGGTAACATTTAGTACATTTTTATTGACCGTTAGATTTTGAATTGAATTCTTTTCGGGGCTCACCGTAAATTCCAGTACATTACTAGGCCACCTTTGCAGACCCATGCACTGCATGTGTGTCCATCATGTATATTTTGTGAATAAAGTTCATCAAAACTTAGAAACATTTCTATATACATTCTTGCCACACACTCTATATGTTATTACATCAGCTCTTATACTTATAGATTTGTGTTTATAGATAAAAAAAAAAAAAATACAGAAGACTGCAGGCTTAAGTGTGGCTGACACACAGAACTACTGAGTAGTTGAGTTTTGTGCATTATTCAAATTGTAGATAACTGTTGACTTCCAAATTTCTAAGCAGTGGCCTAAACAAGTCCCCTGAGGTTCATATTTAATGTTTTGCTGCATTTTGGGAGTTCTGTAAAAAGTATCCCCTACCTTTAAGGCCAAAGAAAGAAATACTCCATTCAATTCAATTCAATTCAATTCAATTCAATTCATACATTAATCCAGTAATAACAATAATTTGAAAATACAGTATAAAGTGTTCACAAAAAGTAAAAGGGAAAATTTACAGGAAGCCAGAATGTCCTAAGAACTCTAGAGAAATTTCTATTCCATCACAAAAAATGCCAAAAATTGTAAAACATCAATTTTAATAAATCAGCACGCACTAGTGCGCGCTGCAATAGTAGCCAAATCTGAAAATAGTAGCCCCGCGCGTAGACCATTTGTGTGTGCACGTTTCCTTCGTTTGCCTCCGTATGCACACAGCTTCATTGTATATCGAATACTGTCTATCGGTATTGTGTGCCTTTCCAATGCCCGTATCACGTATAGCGTGACATGACTAGTTACGTACCGAACTACTATAGACATCCCAACAGCATCGTAGCATGCTAGCAGCCCAGCCTGGCCGGCCTGCCCGCCGGATGATGCGCCTGGTATAGGAGCTTTAGGGTTTGGCAATCATGACTCAATCAATTCTTGATTTATGTTAAAGAAGCCTATTATCTGCGTTGCACCACTTTGCCTGAACACCGGCTTGACCGGCTTGTAAACCCGAACGTAAGGTTGTGTGACTTTCGACAGCCATTCTGCCTTCACACATTGTCGACATTGGACTGTACAGAACATCATCATCAGAACACCAGAATCAAGCTGAATTTGCATGCTATTCCCTCAGTTTTCATCAAGCCCGTTTGTCTTGTGAGTAGACTCAACAGTAAGTTACTGAGGTAGACAGCCGTAACTCATGATGAATGATGGAAATTTGAAATTGACACTGAAAAGTGATAGTCACTAGAATAGTTACTAGAGTAGTCAGAAACACTTACTAACTGTCACTAAACCGTGAAGATTTAACGTTAGGTCTAACTCTAACGTTAGATGTATACTGTACGAGCTGAAATTTTCACGGTGGTTTTATTTTCGCGAATTTCGCGAATCGCCTTTGAACCACGAAAATAACAACACGCGAAAATAACAACGTGTGTATAAGTAAGTTCAGGTAGACCCTTGCAACCGCGAAATTAACAACACACGAAAATGTCCGCCAAGAAGCAATTCGTAAAAATATCTGTATGCGAAAATTTCAGCTCGTACAGTACTCTGTTGTGTGGTCTAGAGGTCTAGTAGATCTAGTACCTGGTAGTTAATTAAGTAACAGGGTTAGGCCTAGGTACTAGACCAATCAATGATTAGATCTGTGTGTTTAACGTTAGACCCCTATAAATGTCGGACATCTAACACTGTAGGCCTACATAAGTGAGGTGCCCGCACCTCGCCAGGGGCTCGAATACCGCCACCCTGTTTAAAATTGTTACAAGCGCACTGAATCAAAATTTATGCCCGGGACTGTGTTCAGTATCAGATTTTCTATCGCCGGAGTGTCATGCAATTTTATTTCGAGAGTACACAGTTACTAGTACTACGGCACTACTGCTTCCGGAGTCTGTGCATAGATGCTGGGCCGGTCCACTGCATGCATGCCGCACCAGCCTCACGCGCTGGCTCTCTCTCTCTCTCGAGCCATGCATCCGGCCGCATGAGTAGATGCTGTCGCGGCAGCACCAACCTAGCTGCGTACATGAAGATTTGCATGTGTTTGCGTGTTTTGAGAGCACTAGTATCGTAGTACACTGATCGTACAAAAAATTATCGAACTATGCAATCGAATGCAGTCGATAACGCCAGACGACTACTCTTAGATCAAGGGGCATGTAATTTTTGGCATTTTAGAGATTGCTCTATTTCTCTTTATTGATTGCTATATCTCTGTATGTGAGTAACGTTGCACTCTTATATTTGATAGGGATATTACCAGTACAATAACCTACAATGTCAGAAAAATAAATTTCTGGGTACAGATACATTTTAATATTGAACAGAGCGGGTGAATGAAATATAGAATCATGATGTTTGCATTATTGCTGAAGGGTTCTCTACTTTGAGACTAGCTTCTTGACACTTCATCATCGCTCCCACACAAAGAAAGGTCATGACATGGTCCCACTTCTTCCTTATGACCTTGAGGAATGCGAGCGTGTTGCATTTTCTTGCTCAACGGTATCTCTCCCTCCATTGCCTTCCTCGTCAAGCACTTTGTCGTTCATGGAAATTATCATGAAATTAGTGTTCATTATAAAATGGGTTCAAGAATGTAGCCAATTGGAAGCGCTGAAATGAGTCACGTGTGCGTGTATTAATTTCTCACTAACATGCACGGCCTGACGTCACAATGTTTACACTAGCAGTGCGCACTCAATCAGTTGTTATAAGTGCGTCGCGCACTACTATACGCACTGTCAATCCTGTAAACAACTTCTAGTTCGGGCTGCCGGCCGGCCTTTCTTGTGTGCATAAAATGTGTGGCGTACGTATATACTCTTATACGTACAGTACTTATATGTGCGGGATTTCCTAGTGCGACGTGCGTAAATGTTTGGGACGAGCATCTTCGGACATCTTGACTCTTGAGCGAGTGCTACATGTAGCTGACTGGTATTGACCCACAAAGGTACGTGAAAAATGCTGTTAGTTTTCGACCCATTTTATAAAACAAATGATGCACAGGATTATTTCGTGGCGTTAGTGGAGACGCAGCTCACTCTCGGGTATTTACAATGTAGTGCAACATGCGTGCATGTTTCACAATTGTAAATACCCTCGAGTGCGCTACATCTCCACTAACGCACTCTATCCTGTGCATCATTTGTATACTATCGTTACCTGTGTATTTCACTGTCATTATGCAATGGACTTATAATACTGTCACTGTGTGGTATACATTTTATCTCCTATGGCAACCAGGGATGTCATCTCATAGCGCTTTGTATCTAGTGGAAAAGGCGCTCTAAAATTATCAACTGTTATCAATATTATTATTATCATTTAATATGAACATTCTGTTCCAGGAGACATTGGGCACATTAATGCATACCTCTTTTGGGCTATCATCAGCACTTTGCAACGTGATTTGTGCAAAACACAGTTTGTGTTTTGAATTACCTAGATACAAACTTCACACAAAAAGGTGCATTTACAATCAGCGATTCTGTCTAATCACGTTTACTGCAGAAGAATAAATGCAAACTTGTCACATTTCTGATTGACTATTCTCTGTAATAACATTTACTCAGGAAATATAAATGGAAAATCATGTACACTAAACAGCTCACTACAAAAGGGGTATACAGTTTTTCAATATTAATGCGAGCTCAAAAAATTTGAGCATGTATACGCACAATTAATTTGTTACCCTATGGATGGTGTTTTGAATCAGAGGTTTGGGTCAGCATTTCAAAACACTGATTCTACCTTCACAAACTGAGCATAAACGCACTCATTGGTTGTAGCAGGTGGTCCTCATTTGTGGCAGCGCACTGGTATTTTTTTTTAATTATTCAAGGGTTGGGGGACAGAGTGACAGGTGAAAAGGGACAGGGAAGGAGGAAATGCCTACTTAGGAAGCTGTCTTATACACCAGCAGCAGTAATTATCGTCACTATGGCTAATCAAATCATGTGATCCTTTGCTGAACATTCAGAACTGCTATCATCACCATTCAAGCTAAATACTTCAGTTAACAAATCAAAGAGCACATGCAGTCCAACCTCGATTATGCGGCCATCTACTGTATACGCCAAATATTTTGCAAGGTTTTTTATTTTCGCGAATTTCGCGAGTCAGCTGCTATTCACAAAATTAAAATCACACGAAAATATTGACTCTCATGCCGATATGAATGTGACGTACGCGTATACATTTCTCCATTCAGTACAGGGCTCCATGATCGCGAATTTAACCACTCGCAAAAGTGTTGGGAAGTCACAATTCGTGAAAATTTAGACTCGCAAAATATTGGCGTATACAGTATTAACTGCATCTCTCTGTTATCCAGACATCGAAGTAAACGCCATTGCAATGAGAAATACATGGGAAATATGGTTTGAATATTTTTGCATGCTACATCATCACACAGACCATACATCATGCAAACAGACACTTACTTATGATTGCAGCAACATGATGCACCCAACGACCACTAACAAACCATCAACAATATCAAAAGTATGTTTGTATACAGGAGAAACAAAGGAATAGGAATAGATATATAGAGGTAAAGGAGAAAAGGCAGAAATTGAACGTGGGGAAACTGAGCTGACTCAAAATGATAATTTGGTTGCTCACCCAACAAGCACTCACTACGGGTGTAGATTTTCTACACATACACAATGCTATGGCACAGCTTCGAAGGGTGTCTGATGAGGTTATCCAAGCACATACACATAAGCGGTTGAATTATCACGATCGATGCACTATTTATAGCTCACGCCAGTCAAAACCAAGATGCCATGCGACCTTTTGCAGCAGTACATGGAATAACACTGGACTTTTCCCTGTATTAAACCGTGTACCAAAATTTACTGCATTCCCAATTTGTTAAGATTTTCTTGACTAAAAATATGTGCTATTAATACATCAGTAAAAACCGTTGGCATGCATGTCCCCGATACAAGTAGGCGAGGCATCTGTGTGTAGCTGCTGCCTGCCCGTGTTACAAATTGCAGGCACAATGTATACAATATGCATATATATCGTTCTCATGATTATGTGGTAGTCACATGACCAGGTACTCTTCCAGCTATGGTACTCTTCAAGCTATGCTTCAGGAAAGTGCACCTAAGTTACAATGAACACGTAATGTAAACATTTTTAACAAGAGTAAAAATTCAGGTCCCAAAATAACTATTTATCTTTATGCACTTTATTGTTTAGTTATAATGAAATTTCCAGAAAACGAAAGAAAATTGCCAGTCAAGAGGACTACGTTATAATGGGAGTCACCTGTATAACAGTGCACTTGTATTAAACTTCAGACAATGCCAACAAGCCAAAAGCTTCAGCACATCAAGCTCTTCCTGCATCACGTGAGAAGACTTGTCTGTGTCATGCTTGCTGAAAACCCACTGTATTATCTACAGTTGCGTAAACGATCTGCATACTGAATTCAGGCCGCTGAAGCAGCAAGCTTGCTGATTGGCCACTACAATTTTGGTAGATAAATCAAGGAGACAATAAAGGCTAACACAGGAAATCCAAACCATGTCCATAAAGGCCCTATGGCATACATACAGCCGCATACAGCACTCTCTCACGTATTAAGTACTTGCAACACCATTATTTTTTTATTGGCCTTTACTACGGTATCTGTTTGTTTGAAAATATGCCTTCTCTCATAATACTGAACTTTTTCAGTGCCATGTAAGTTTGGACATTTTTTGTATGTGTGTGTGTGTGTGTGTTACAATGGATCATGCTTTCCGTAGAAGAAACTCCTTAAATGCATGTTGTTGTGTTATTACCTTTTCTCATTCCATCCTCTCAAATAAACTTTGGGTCATCTTTATAAGATCTGTTCACTTTTTTTTTTTCACATAACCACTATCTTGATCATTATCAGCAGTGCTCTACACAACATTTCAGAGAACAGCTTTTGCCTCAGGAGCAAAGCAGCATATGATTTGCGATTGTGTGCTGGCAAACAGCAGTAATTCAGTTGCTTGGGGAAAACAAGCTGCGCTAAGCCAGCATAGAGTATGCCCACAAAGGAAGTTCTCAAGTTTCCACTCCTTTCCACGCCAACGCTGATACATTAATTGTGTGCAATCATTACCATAGAGAGAGTGAACTGGAATCGCTTTGCTGCACTTCCCAAGTCTTTTCTGATGAACCATGACAGCAAGCTATATGATATAACTGAAAGGAAGATGCGTACACACACAGAGGCACTGCGTACAGGTAACTCCATTAGTCTCATGCTCATAACAGGACAACAATGGAGTGCTACTGTGGGGTCAGATTTCATATCACACAGCAGACTTCTGTTGATATAGCTCATTTTGAACATAAAACAATTTTGTACGCTGTTACGACCACAATCACTCTGAGAATGATCGCACAAAAGAAACCATCAAATAATGTTCAGGCGGTTTATTAACAGTGATATTGTGGGTACAGACTCGTAATCGGTTTTCACATCAGTACAATAATGATCAATAGAAACAGTTACAAATCAGTAATGAAATCACTTACACTTAGTACATGCAATATCCCTGGAAATGTCCAAATACGATGCTTGATGCACAAAGGAATGATCCACGATGCACCGATGAATGATACCTTCGACGTAAATCCAGAGGTGCAGGTTACGATAGTCCAAAGTATAGATCCGGGGTAAAATCCACGATAGATGTCCACAGTAAAAATGTTCACAGCGAAACGTGTAGAATCCAGACGTTATGACGACCACGTCCAGTTGATGCGTTGAATGATGATTCACTTTATAATGCCCAGCAAGGAATCCAGCCCGTCACAGCTTTGCCGTAATAATGTCCGTTGACACTAAAATATGGAGTCTCTCTCCAATGTAGGCAAATTAATTCTCTGCAGGCAAAATGTCTCCCAGGCCTTATCTCCACAAACACAGTTTGTATAGCAGGTCAGCAGGTAACACAGGACTAACTATAACAAGTCGCTTCAGAGCCAGAAGTGACGTAACTCTCAGAGCAGAGGTGTTGGGTACTCTGCCTACTGCAGAATTTCTCCGGCTTATATACTATCCATTCACCCCTTTCTAGTACATTCTGTAATTTTCTCCAACCTGGGGCTACATACCTGAACATACTAGCAAGTCCAAATTCCAGGAATCCTGGATGACTCACTGCCTAATATGTGCATAACATCATTGCCAAAATTAACTACCAATCACATTGGGCTACAAGGGCAGTGCCTCACTCAGCCAGCACTTCCCAGAATTTTCTGGAATGGGTGAAATCATTCTAGATTGAGTGAGCTATAATGTATTTCCTTTCACATGCATACATGTACTGTAGCTACATTGTATACCATGTAGAAAATTCTCCACTGATCTGGTCAGCCTGTATGTACTATATCTAATATCATATAGAATGTTCTCCATTATTCTGGTCACCCTGTGTACATACACATTAAAACAACCATGCATACAGCCTTGATACATGTACATATAACTACTTGTGTGTACATTTGTGACAACGCAAGTAAGTAAATAAAAGCCACAATAGCCTATCCATGGAATGGCTGAATAAGAACAGAAAAACATATTTTTTTTTTGCCAATTTCTGGAGTACAGGAAAACATGAGGCACATTCCGTTCAGTTCAATATGACACACTTTAGGAGCTTTCAAGCCCTCCTCTGGCGCAGGTTCGGCATGGTTTTGCTTAAGGACAATGCTCGAACGCACCCCAGAACCAACTTGTCTCACCAAATTGAGTTATGCTTTCATTTTCTCACTTTACTAAGGAATGTTTTTGTCTATTCTCTGACAATATCCACTTGTGGTCACTCTATAACAGCAATCGTGACCCATGACAACAGTTTGAGGCAAATCGCAAGAGCAAATTCCCTCCTAGGTGGGGTACAAAGATTTTGACCAATATTTTAGTAGATTTGGGGTTTTTGTAGAAATAGACTCTTTGATATGTTTTCTACATGTACACTAAATTTCATAGCATAAGACTAAGTTTTTCCTATCGAAAATGGAATTTTAAACAGCCTATGTTGGATCGCACTTACCAGTATCGACCATCTTTTGAACATCGCACCAATATGCCCAGTGTTGCTACAGCACAGCATCTCGCATGCAATTGGCTAGGGCGTCATGCACACTAACATAGTTCAGCTTTTGGAGACCCGCCTCGCAGCATTTCGGGAATGGTTTGTCCATATGTGTGCATGTTCCATCATTGTTGCTACAATAGATACACTCGCTCTGTAGTGTTGGCTCGTTTGGCTTTGGTTTGGCAGGTTGACTCAAAAGACAGCAGAGGAGAGAATAGGAACGGTCATAAATGACCTATGTATTCAAATCCTAAATGTCACATTTACACCAAACAAGTAGAGCGTGTGTTTGTTCATTTGTTTTATTAATACACTTGTACCTCCATACAATGTAACACATGCTCGGCTTAAAGAACAAAATAAAACAAATTAACCACAATGAAAACATGATTTGCAAAGATGTGGATACGAATGCGCCACCCGCTCCTGTTACGTGAACACACAGGTATGGCGTGTGAATGCCTTTGGGTAATACGTGCACCATATACACACGTAAACCAGCAAGCTTGTAATTACCTTATCCACACCGCATGACCGTATGACAGACGTACTGGTAAACAAACCCGAGCAAAACGCATTGTGTATTTTGCTCCATACGCCGAGTTCCGAGGAAGGTGCCCAGGAAATTTGACTCTCTCAGCGAGCCAATCAGAAGGTGCTGTGGTTGCTAGAGGTAGAGCATAAGCTTGATTGGCACCATCGTACGGATGGATAATTCTCATATCGCATTGCCGCTCGGACATTGTTTTCGAGCAAGAGGTGAATCTTCAAAGCCCGTTTTCTCACAATTTTGTCAGGGTAACATATTACAAAACTTGTGTTCACATTATATGATCGCTTACGGTGCCGGAGAATGCAAGTGTTTTATATTGATGCAAAGCTTAGGAAATGGGCAAGGTGATTAAGTGAAACAAGCCAAGTGCCAAAATGTGTCTCACCCATTCGCGTAGAAGAAATCAATGTTTTTCTAAATCCCAGAAGTTCATTGACCCCGCCTATGACCTTTGACCTTGTGGTGACTTTCAACTCCCCAAGGGACATTTACCAGCCAAGTTTGGTCACAAACAGACATATGGATCAAAAGTTATGAGCCATAATCGAAACGCGCCGTAAAAACTTAACATTGGGCCCTAAAAGTTTGTTGACCCCATGCCTGTGACCTTTGCCCTTGTGGTGACCTTCAACTCCCTAAGGGACAGCTACCATCCAAGTTTGTTAACAAATGGACATAGGGATATAGCCATAATCGAAACGCGCCATAAAAAACTAGAAATATCACTGAAGGTGATTAATACCCCCGCCCCGTGACGACATTCTTACCCAAGGAAGGATCTTTCCTTGATCTTCTGCCATTTAAATGCTATTACCATGGCAACGCAGCTTCCGACACGTCTGAAAAATATGTCTTGCACATCTTCCCACCAAGACTATTGTGTGTGCCACATTTCATAAGCTTTTGTCAAAAACTGAGGAAGTAGTTCAATCCACAAGATCTTTCCTTGATCTTCTGCCATTTATATGCCGTTACCATGGCAACGCAGCTTCCGACACGTTCGAAAAATATGTCTTCCACATCTTCCCACCAAGATCAAGGTGTGTACCACATTTCATAAGCTTTGGTCAAAAAACTGAGGAAGTAGTTAAATCCGCAAGATCTTTCCTTGATCTTCTGCCATTAATATGCCGTTACCATAGCAACGTACTTTCGGGTACTGTCAAAAAATGCGTCTTGCACATCTACAACCAAAGGCACACATCTGTACCAAGTTTCATGGAAATTGGGCAGAAACTGAGGAAGTACTTTGCAACACAAAATTTTCCATCATTTTGGCTCATAATATGTGAGCTGTTACCATGGCAACATACTTTTTGTCACTGTCAAGAAATGTGTCATGCTGACCTATATATCCAAAGACAAACATTCAATATGAATTCCATGAGAATTGGAAGAACACTGATGAAGCAGTTTTGCCATGAAGCATTTTGCCCTATATTTTACAAATAACATATCGTTACCATGGCAACGCACTTTTTGCCACTGCAGAAATATGTGTCTTGCACATTAACATATTCAGATGAACATCTGTACGTAATTTCATAAAAATTGATCAAAAACTGTGGGAGGAGTTCGCGACGCAAGATTTGTACCCATTTTTGCCCATAATATGCCGTTACCATGGCAACGTACTTTTGGGTAATGTCAAAAAATACGTCTTGCACATCTACAACCCAAGGCAATCGGTTGAAAACTGAGGAAGTAGTTCGCGACGCAAGATTTGCAACGGACCGACCGCCAGACCGCCCGACCGACCGCCCGACCGTCCGCTGATTCCTATATACCCCCTTCAAACTTTGTTTGGCGGGGGTATAATTAACATTGGGCCCTAAAAGTTTGTTGACCCCTGTCTGTGACCTTTGACCTTGTGGTGACTTTCAACTCCCCAAGGGACAACTACCATCCAAGTTTGGTCACAAACGGACATAGGGATCAAAAGTTATGAGCCATAATCGAAACGCGCCGTAAAAACTTAACATTGGGCCCTATAGTTTGTTGACCTCTGCCTGTGACCTTTCATCTTGAGGTGACCTTCATGTTCGGTAAAATGTGTAACTTTGTTTATAAAATGGGTTCAAGAATGTAGCCAATAGGAAGCTCTGAAATGAGACACACCTCCTTCCTTTACTTCAGTACTATTGCACTGCCTGTAATCCTATGGTAGATTGCCGATCGTCTGTGCGCGCGGCGGCTCCTTTGATGAATTGCATGCATACGCGTACGCACTGTCAATCCTGTAAACAACTTCTAGTTCGGGCTGCTGCCGGCCGGCCGGCCTGTCTTCCCTTGTGCATAACATATGTGGCGTACGTACGTATACTGTACTATGTACACTTTGTACAGTACAGTAGACCAAGCGTTATGGGACCGGACGCGTACATGGAGTCACTTTGAAGAGCAAATCCAACGATTTAGCAGGTTAATTCTCACGCTGTTTTCAGAGTATGTTGTCTAGTATTCCTATATGAGGAGTCTATATCAAGTCTTTAAGGTAAAGGGTGCATATTCTATGTAAAATAAGTAAGTTTTCATGCGGGTGTCCGGAAACCCAACCCCCATTATACTTATACTGTATGTGCGGGACTTCCGCGAGTACGACGTGCGTAAAAGTTTGGGACGAACATCTTCGGACGTCTTGACCCACAAAGGTACGTGAAAAACGCTGAAAAATGATGTTAGTTTTCGAATTTTCGACCCATTTTATAAAACAAATGATGCACAGGATTATTTCGTGGCGTTAGTGTAGGCGTAGCTCACTCTCGGGTATTTACAATGTAGTGCAACATGCACTCGGCTTCGCCTCGTGCATGTTTCACAATTGTAAATACCCTCGAGTGCACTACGCCTACACTAACGCACTCTATCCTGTGCATCATTTGTATAATAACCACTCTTCCCTCCAAGTTTCATTGAAATCAAAGTCCTCAGTAGAGAGTTACTCAAGTTTTTGTAGTGTTACGGACGGACGACTGATGGACGGACGACAGACGGACAGACGCTGCAGGCGATCCCTTAGTCTCCCTGCACCTCCGGTGGGCTCGACAAAAATTAATTCTCAAAATTCCTGACTTTTGCCTGAAACCATTGTCACTGGTCACAATTTTATGACCACTCTGGTCCACTGTGTTGCGAACACACATGTATCTCAAATTCCTTGCGAATGATTGAACTTCACCTCCCAGTCACTCCTCCGGTCACCACCACAACGTAAGATGAACACTGCTTTTGGCCAACCTCCTTCCTTCGGAGAAGTTTCGCACGCCTGTTACTCTTTCTTTCACAAAATTCTACAATTCAAGCTCACTACACTTCTTGACCACCTTTCAAGGTGAAAGCACATCTTGCAAACTCGCTCCACATGATCTCATTCTCTACAACATCAGTCTCATGAACTTCTCCCTCTCTACCTATTTATCTCTCTCTCTCTCTGTCTCTAAAATTCGCCATCTCATGGCATATTCATCATTGTGCCTACCTCAATTGCCGGGACTATGTGTGTCACGTTATGTACGTTAAACAGGAAACGTTCAGTAACTTAACTTTATATCCGAGGACCATTTCCTGTGACATTGACTCCAGACACAGTTATGAAGCGCAGAGTATTTTCATCATGTGATAGAAGCAACGAATGGTGAGGAGAAGGATAAATTACAATCCTGAGCGGATCCAGGAATTCCGTAAAGGGGATCTAGGCACCTTTACAAAATTAAAGGGGGCACATGTCCCCCCCCCCTCATTTTTTTCTTTTTGTTGCTGTCATTTTAACAAAAAATAAAGAGGGAGCGCGTGTCCAGTGCGCCCCCCTCTGAATCCGCCACTGAGTCAAATACGTTTTATTCTCAAATGAACATCCTACGACAAAATCCTTTCAGATTGAATTGAACAATTAACAAGGAAAAGTAGAAATTACGCGGTGCGTAATATATGTCCCCGCCAGAAGTAGCATTTAGTAGCAAAATGTACAATATAGGTAAAAAGATGAAGGTCAAAGGTCAAAGAAGTCAAAGGTCAAAATTCTATGTAGAAGTTTTGAAGCCCTCACCTAGTGCCATCACTTAAAGCAAACGGAATCGAAATCGGGTTAGAAATGGCGAAGGAGTAGCATTTTGTAGCCAATGTACAATATAGGTAAAAAATCAAGGTCAAAGGTCAAAGAAGTCAAAGGTCAAAATTCTGTGTAGAAGTTTTGAAGCCCTCACCTAGTGCCATCACATAAAGCAAACGGAATCGAAATCGGGTTAGAAATGGCGAAGGAGTAGCATTTGGTAGGAAAATGTACAATACAGGTAAAAAATCAAGGTCAAAGGTCAAAGAAGTCAAAGGTCAAAATTCTGTGTAGAAGTTTTGAAGCCCTCACCTAGTGCCATCACATAAAGCAAACGGAATCGAAATCGGGTTACAAATGGCGAAGGAGTAGCATTTTGTAGCCAATGTACAATGTAGGTCAAAAATCAAGGTCAAAGGTCAAAGAAGTCAAAGGTCAAAATTCTGTGTAGAAGTTTTGAAGCCCTCACCTAGTGCCATCATATAAAGCAAACGGAATCAAAATCGGGTTAAAAATGGCGAAGGAGTAGCATTTTGAAGCAAAATGTACAATATAGGTCAAAGGTCAAGGTCAAAGGTCACAACTGAAATTCTGTATAGAAGTTTCAAAGCTCCCATGTAGTGCTATCATATAAAGCAAACGGAATCAAAATCGGGTTAGAAATGGCGAAGGAGTAGCATTTTGAACATTTTGATCACACACAGACGCACACACGGACACACGGACGGACGGACACACGGACGGACGGACGGACACAGGGACACACACACGTACGGAGCCCGTTTCATAGTCCCCTGCTCGAACTCGTTCGGCGGGGACAAAAATATCAACTCCCCAGACCTGGTAGCATGTGGAGACAAGGGTCATTACCATATCTCTAGACCCCCTAATGATAACCAACTGACTCGATCTTCATTTTTTACCGTAGTTGGGGGCAAACTCAGCCTAACGGGTAAACAAGACCCCTAGCACCCTCATTACAAGTCGCCAAGTTAACCCGCTATCATTAGGCTGAGTATAGGCCTACCCATAAACTACGGTACTATCTTACAGTGCATTCGAGCCCTCTAAAGCAAACCAAACCGAAATGAATTAAAGTGTACCGTACTGAACTGTGCCGAAGCGTTCAAGTGCTCTGTTGAGAATGCATAGAATCCTACCTCATGAGTTGTTTTTAGAGGGGGTCATATATTTTGTACCAAAAGGATCATTCACCTGGCGTGCTTGAACTAGATGATGCCGTCATCCAATCAAAATGTTGTTATTATATGACTGAAAGACCATTTGTGACCCGCGACAACGGTTTCAGGCAAAAGTCGCAAGAGCAAATTCCCTCCTAGGCGGGGTACAAAGATTTTGACCATTATTTTTGTTGATTTAGGTTTTTTGCAGAAATCGAATCTTTGATATGTTTTCTACATCTACACTAAATTTCATAGCATAAGACTAAGCTTTTCCTATCGAAAATGGAATTTTAAGCACTCTATGTTGGATCGCACTTGTAGGTTTCGAGCTTCTTTCGAACGCCGCGCCAATATCCCCAGCGTTGCTACGGCGCATTGTCTCGCATGCGATTGGCTGGTGCGTCGCATACATTTACATAATTCAGCTTCGGAGACACCAGTTGCAGCGTGTGGGGAATGCTTTGTCCACACGTGCACAATTACATGCTCCATTGTTCTTGCTATAGTGGTTTATACGCTCGCTCTATAGTGCGTGTAGTGTAGCATGACATAACCGTGTGAAAAGAAAACTAAATATTCTCAAATTTGTCTACTTGTACATGTAGTAAAGATTAAGACAGCAAACTGACTCAATGGAAGGCAGATAAGAGGAAAGGAGCGGTCACATGTGACCAATATTATATTCAAATACTACACGTCAAAATCGCACCAAACTAACGAGTCGTGTTTTTTTATTTTTCATTTAAGCATGACCCTTGCCAGCACTAGCAATTCTGCTTTCAAAAGGGTCGCCAATGATAAAGACAAATCAGCCACGATGAAAACGTGATTTGTAAATGTGTGGATTCGCCACCGCTCCTGTTACATATTTCTATGCACACAGTCATGGCTTGTGGATGCCATTGCGTACTACATGCACAATACACGTCATGTACATGTACACCATACGTGCAATTATCGTATTCGCCATCTTGAAAGACATACTGGTAAACAAACCCGAGCGAAACGCATTGTTTTTCGGCTCCACACGCTGAGCTCTGAGGAAGGTGCCCGGGAAATTTGACTCTCTCAGTGAGCCAATCAGAAGGCGATGTGGTTGCTAGAGGCGGGGCTTAACATCGATTGGCACCATCGTACGGATGGGTGATTCTCCCCTCGCATCGCCGCTCGGACATTGTCTTTGAGAAAGAGGTGAATCTTCAAAGCCTGTTTTCTCGCAATTTTGTCAGGCTAACAACTTAAAAAGTGCATTGTATTTCTCTTTCTATGCCCACTTATGGTGCCGAAGAATACAAGTGTTTTATATCAATGCAAAGCTTTGGAAATGGGCAATGTGATTCAGTGAAAAAATGAATTTTCAAAATTCCTGACTTTTGCCTGAAACCGTTGTCGCCGGTCACATTTAATAAGCTACAACATATTGAAATTTGGACGAAAATCAACAAAAGAATAAGTGAGATACGCTTGAGTGAACTTAAAATTTGATTACGTCTTTTTGCAAATTTAATTTTTTACTTTATTAAGAAATTTGATATCTTTTCATCATTTTTCCAGCATTGCCAACCCATGATATGACATGTACAACTCATCAGCTTTCAGAATATGTAAAGAAAATGGGGGGTCACCGTCTATCCTGACGAGTAAAACCGGATTCAAAATTGGCGGTTTTTTTTGCATTGTTGCACTGTATATCGCCATTGACGCGCGCGCGGAATTTCAACTTTGACGGGCCCGTGTGCCGTCATATTGAGTTGGATTGACTTGAAACTTGGTAAAAATATTCCTTCACATTTCAGGCATCCGATCCGTGTGAAAAAACGGAAAATTTCTATTGCATATGAGCTGTGCATGCGTATATGTGCACGCGCGTACGCGTCCATCTTATTTTTTCAATTTTTCAAAAAATGCTCCAAATGGTCTGAAACGTGTGCAAGAAAAATTTGAGCTCGATTTGAGCATACAAATATTTCAACGCGCGCGTACGCGCACGTTTTAAGAGAAAATGTAAATTTTGAGAATATGAGTAAAATGCGCATAACTTGAAATGTATGTGACGTAAATTTCATTGAAAAATTCCATTCCATTAATGAGATATGAATGAAAATGTGTTTTCATATAATGACGTCATAGTGACGTCACGGTCGACTGATCACAATGATACATTAGATTTGTCGTCTTTGGGACATGATACATATACGGTATGAGTTTGAAATTGATACTCTGAGAACTTTTTGAGTAAGTAGATACACAACTTTTGTCCAGAAATAAGAAGAACCAACAAAGAATCCGTACTTATACAGAAGGTGATCCGAGAGGATACTCGGATCACCTAAATATATATATATATATATATTATTAACACTAAGACTCCTCCGGAAAGATGGATTTTGCTGTTTAACGTTAGATAGAACCCGAGATCTGTACATAGACTCCACACATGTGGTTACTGTAGTGTTAACCCCACCAGCGACCCCAACCCGTACGGAGTCAGGGTCGCATTGCAGCCCTATAGCTATTGATATACCACCTAATATGACTTAGTATTTTGGTGACCAGAGACCAAAATACAGGGTTTTACACTGAAATTCATAGCCATACCGTTAGATAAGATACTTACAATCAGAGGCGCGGATATCAATTTACAATATGATCTGTTTTAAGAGCCCAGTGAAAGATTTTATCTGAGGTTTTAGTCCCTCCGCACTTCGTAACGGAGTACAACTAACACAGAGTACAACTAACACAGCGTATGCGCCAACAGCCTTGCTGTCAATCAGGTATGGATAAAATGTAGCACATATTATATTACCTGGTAATACACAATGTATATGTGTGGAAAAAAAAAAACAGGACGGCTAGCTGAGAACTAAATGAATATTTATTCGCGTATGCGCAGATCATTTTATTTACGTGATATGTTCAAAATGGCGATTCACATCTCGCGGAGATGATCTCAAATATGATGACTATTAATCTTGTTTTCGGAGGTAATGGTGACATACTTGCCAACATCTTCATTTGAGAAAGCGGTAGAATCCAGGATGCCTATGCGAGCAGCGCTAGCTTGAATGCTAATGAAATCTTTCAAAAGCGGTAGTCTACCGCCAAATGCGGTAGAGTTGGCAAGTATGTGGTGAGGGATACATAGTTGCCTAACCGTTAGATTCTATATTCAACAATATGTGGTAGGCCTATTACAACATGTGACTTTTCGTTGCGAATCCAAGTGTCATTTTGAACGATGAGTTGTTTACTGAATTGCTAGCATCTCAGTGCACTTGATTACTTCACTAAATTGCATACAAGTCGTCGGGACGCCGTTACTTGTTACAGCGCCCCACGCCGGGGTTACTGTAGTGTTAGATTTAACGTTAGACTTTCACGTTAGAGTCAACATGTTGTTACACTTAACCGTTAGGCCTACTAACGTCGAAGTAATATAGCCCATTGTTACTCAAGTTCTAATGTTACTTCTAACGTTACTTCTCTACTTGGGAGACTGTCATGAGGTGCCGCATCGCAGGGTCATGCACTGCTTGTTGCTCCACTAAAATTACTGTTTTCTCTCTGAAAACGTGGCTGAAATGACATCTGAGAAATAATTTTCAGCCTGACGTCGACGATGTCGAGCTCAAGAAACATTGGATAAGCTCTGTTACCACCAACTCCGTTCAAATAACTGAATTTTGTGACAACTTTGAAGTGGTGACGATGCCTGTGACACGACAAGGCAAGGAAGCACGACATCGGACCACAACTGGCCCCGGCAACTCTGCGGTAGATTCCACTCCCACCGGTCCTGAAGGGAGTTCAGCTGGTCACCCAACCGACACCACGGACAATCAGTCAACAGACAAAGGAGACAATGACCTTGATTGTCTCCTATCTGAAAAGATACGGCGTGCCCTCCTTTCTCAACCTGTCATGGCGGCCCTCATTCAAGCCGTGAAAGAAGCCATCTTGGAGGACGTCACTCAACAGGTATACGAGTCCCTCCGCTTGGACATGGAACGACAAGAGAAAGAAGTTCAGGCTCTTTCCAACCAGCTAAAGCAACTTCATCGCAGACTTGATGAAGTCAACGAGGAAATCGACGACCAGGAGCAATATAGTCGTCGAAACTGCTTAGTCATTCATGGTCTCCCCGAGAACGAGAACGAGAGCACAGACACCGTCATCTCGCAGTTCGCCAAGACTGAATTGGGCATCAACCTCCACGCAAAGGACATCGACCGCAGCCATAGACTTACACAGCGACCTCGACAACAAGCCGACAACGCGCGAACAAGTCGACCTCCGAAACCGAGAGCCGTCATTGTCCGCTTCGCCACGTACAACGCGAGGCAACTCGTCTACAAGTCCAAAGCGAAGCTGAAAGGGAAGGGAATCTACATCAACGAATCTCTGACTTCCTACAGGCAGCGACTCTTGATGCAAGCAAAACGTCGCAAGAACGTACAAAGAACGTGGACCCAAGACGGACGAATCACAGTTCTAACCACAGACAACAGGAAAATACCAATAAACACTGTAAACGACCTCGAAAAACTCGGAACCGTGTAAGTCTGAGACTTCTTTTTCCCTCTCTACCTTCTTCTACTCCTCTCACTCTCTCTATATTTGCAACTGTACATACACATTTTGTAGTTACATTCTCGTCTAATTAGTTTCAATTTTGTAAATGCCTCCGAAATACCCGTGTATCGTTTGTAATACCTCCGTGCGAAACAATCAAAACGCACTCCTCTGTGTCTCGTGTAAGTCATGGTGCCATTTGAAATGCACACCCTCAAGCATCGCCATTTTTAATGAAACATGTGATTGGATATGTGACAAATGTTTGTTTTGTGAACTACCTTTTTCCACTGCTGAGCGAAATCCTGGTATTGTCAAACCGAATCCGTTATACCCTTGTATATATTGTTCCAAACAGAACTGTTTACGTTATAATTCATTCTGTTGTACATGTAATTCTGAATTGTTTCCATTTAATCACTACGATAGTAATGATCAATTTCTGTGGTCATTATTTTCATATTTTAAGTTAAATGAAATTGTTGATGAAGAAAGATTCTGCTCCCTCTCTGTGAATCCAATGAGCATGAACAAGTTTAATCCGATAACCAATGATTTTAATGATGCATTGAGTGCCCACGACAGTGTTAATGACTCCAATTTTTGTAATTATTTGTTCTGTGAAGATTTCCTTCATAAAACTAAGGCAACTTCTGATGATTTTGCATTATTACACGTAAATGCAAGAAGCCTTGTCCGAAACCATGAAGAATTGGAACTACTCTTATTTGCTGTAGACTACAAATTTACTGTCATTGGTATTTCAGAAACCTGGTTTCGTAATGATACATCAATTGAGTCTTTCTCTCTCAATGGCTATACACTCGTTCATGTTGACAGACCGAACAGGCAAGGTGGCGGCGTCGCCCTCTATATAAGAAACGGTGTGGAATTCACACTCTGTTCTAGAATGCCAGCCAGTAGTAGTGTTTGTGATTCAGTGTTTATTGAAATACCCCAAACGAATAAATCCATTGTAGTAGGTTGTTGCTATAGAGTACCCAATACTGACATCTCTATTTTCACGCAGATTCTCTCCGACTACCTAAGAGATACCAATATTGGCAATAAAGATTTTTATTTGATGGGCGACTTCAATATTAACTTACTCAATTATGAAAGAGATAACAAAACAAATAGTTTTCTTGAATCACTCTTTCAGTTTGGTTTGTTTCCCTCTATTACAAAACCTACAAGAATTACGCCCCATACAGCTACTTTGATTGACAATATATTCTGTAATTGTATTGATATAAATTACAAGAGTGGTCTTATTTATTCTGATATTTCAGATCATTTTCCTATATTTCATGTCAGTAACCGAAACAAACCCGAAATGAAAATGTCCAACAAAAAATGGACAAAGACAAGATTAATAACCGTGAATAAGATAGATCATTTTATCCAGCAGCTCCAGTCGGTTGATTTGTCTGATATCTATGACACTGACAATGTTAACAAGTCGTATAATATGTTTATTCAAAAATTCTGTCATTTATATGAAATGTGTTTTCCGTTAGTTCGAGTTGCCATAAAGAATATGTCAAAGCCTTGGATAACTCCGGGAATTTTGAAATCAATAAAACGGAAGCAGAGATTGTATAGAACTTATATCAGAAACCCAACTGATAAAACACGCAAGGTTTATGTCATGTATAAAAACAGTTTGACGAATATTATTAGAATATCAAAAAAAGAGTATTTTCACAATAAGTTTATCTCTGTAAAAGGTGACATGAATAAGACGTGGAGACACATAAACAATCTGCTTGGCAAAAAGAGTAATAATCTTCCTACAACTATGTATCATCATCAAGATAAACTGAACACCAAAAAGTCTATTTCCGAAGCGTTTAACAAATACTTTTTGAATACTGGAAAACGTATCCGTCAGCATATCCCAATGACAAGTAAGAATTTTGATAAATTTCTCCCAAAACAATCCTTCTCTTCTCTTTTTTTGAAACCCACAACAGTCTCCGAAATATTAGATATTGCTCGCTGTATGAAATCATCAGCATCGTCTGGACCTGACGAAATCAGCAGTCAAGTTATTAAGAAGTGTATCCATTATATTGCTGATCCTCTTTGTTTTATTTTTAATCAATCCATGACTCAAGGTACGATTCCAGATAGTTTGAAAACAGCCAAAGTAGTTCCCATTTTCAAGAAAGGAGACAAAAACAGTATAGAAAACTACAGACCTATTGCCATTTTACCCATTTTTTCCAAGCTCCTTGAAAAAGTACTCCACGCCAGACTACACGGTCACCTTGTTCGCAATGACGTGTTGATACCACAACAATTCGGCTTTAGGAAAAACTACTCAACCGAACTCGGTGTACTGAACTTGGTGAACTCAGTATCTCGCGAAATAGATGCTGGTAACTATTGTGTTGGGGTCTTTATGGATCTTTCGAAAGCGTTCGACACCCTCGACCACCACATACTGTTACGTAAACTGGAATGTTATGGTGTACGTGGTATTGCTCTTGATTGGTTCACCAATTACTTGACGAATAGAAAACAGTACGTTGCGGTGGACGGTGTTAAATCCAGTTTTGGTAATCTTTGTTGTGGTGTCCCACAGGGATCAATTCTGGGACCCCTTTTGTTTCTTGTTTATATTAATGACATTGTATCTTCTTCTAATATAGTCAAGTTTTTATTATTTGCCGATGACACAACAATTCTCGTATCCCACAAAAATCTGAATGATCTGATAACAATAGTTAACGCAGAACTGGTTAATTTATATGAGTGGTTTAATTGTAACAAATTATTTTTGAATCTTGATAAGACCAAATATGTTTTGTTTAGAACAAGAAACAGAAAAATACCATGTAACCACCCAAATGTATGTATAGGAGGTCACGCTGTGTCAATGGTGGATAATATAAGATTTCTTGGTGTTGTATTAAACGAATATCTTTCCTGGAGGCCTCACATCAGTGCCATTTCACTCAAGATAGCAAAAAGCCTTGGTGTTCTTAGAAGATTGAAGCACACTTTACCCCAAACTGTATTAAAAATATTGTATAATAGTATCATAATGCCACATTTGAATTATTGTAATATTATCTGGGGTCATACATACAAAAGTCAACTTCGAAAAATAGAAACACTCCAAAAAAAGACAGTCAGAGTTATAACTAATTCTTGTATTTATGCCCACACGAGCAACCTGTTTTCTCAGCTTCGTGTATTACCTATTACTGAGTCGATATCATTTAATTCTTTAGTCTTTATGTATAAGCTCCACGCTGGTTTATTACCAAATGTGTTTAATGATTTATTCGTATTAAATAGTTCTGTTCATTTGTATGATACCCGTCAGAGAAACTCACTGCGACAACCAAAGGTACGCACAACATTAGCCCTGAACTCATTCCAAGTAAAATTCCCAAAACTATGGAATGCTCTTCCAGAAGATATAAAGCATAGTTCTACTTTATCACGATTTAAGAGATTGTCCTTTAATTTGCTCCTTCCGAGGGAAAATTGAAAAAAAAAAAAAAAACAAATCTATTGTCATCCTAGTCACACTTGTACTCACATGAATGAAAATCATTGCTTGCGAGCTCTACGTCTATTATCTATAGTCCATCTATCGCTTATATACTCCCACTTTCCCAATCATACTCACCTTGTTTTCTACTCTTCTTTCATCTCTCCTGGATTTTCGCTGTTGTTTTCCATGGTATCTGTGCATATATATGTATTTATATATGCATGCTGTTTTTTTCCCTTTCCCATTCCCACCAAACCAAATGTACAACCTTGAAATGTATATTAATTCTTTTGCTTGTTTGTTTTACATGTATATTAATATTTAAGCATTCCTGGGGCCCCTATTTATAAGCACTGCTTCTCCTGGGGTTCCCACCATCAAGTTTAATTGTTTTCTGCTTTGTTTTTGTTTGCTTTGTATATAGTTATGTATCTTTGTGTATGTTTTTTATTGTATACTCCTAAATTGATGGTGAATAAAACTGAACTGAACTGAACTGAACTGAACATTACTTCTCTACGTGGATACTCAGCGTCGTCCAAAACTGGATAGTTCTAGATCTAGGCCTAGTGTCTAATGTTATAGGATATCTAGATCTTGGCCTAAGTACTATTAGATCAAGCCGTGTTACTGTTAGACCCATTTTCTCTAGAATCTAAATGAAGTTCAAACAGGAGAAACGTTACAACTTGACCGAAAGATCGGTCTGTATCTGTCCGTCGGGGAATGTTCCGCGGAGACTACGTCTGGCTTCACGGATCCCCTGCCTGAGGACAGCGTTAATGGCAAAATATAAAAGAGTCCTCTGGACAGACGGATCTTTCTGTCTACGTTACAACTAGCCCGAGCTGAGACTGGACTGTGAGAGAAGACCCCTCTCAGCTCAGTTTCATTTCCGAGCCTCAAATGAAAACACTGACGCCAAATGCCTTCCCTTGTCCAGTTCTAACTCATCTTAACTATACACAGCCCAGTCGCTGTGTACATGGTACGTCGCGTAGCGTAACAGTGTCTGGTCGGGCTAAACTCATCTAAAACGTAAAACGGATGTTGTGCTCCGTTGGTTATATTAAATGGCACTGGTATCCTCATCACACAAACTGGGTTAAATACTTAGGCGCTAGCCTATCCTTGTATTTAAAGTTGTAACAGCTCACCTGTCATTAGACGGTAGGCCCTACCGGTAGTAGTCAGAGTCGGAGACGATTATTAAAATTGGCAGATGAAATACTCAGCTCAGGGTGTTACAGACGTTTCGGTTTCAGTACGGAGTCCGACTCATATAAATGTATCATCGACGGGTGGACGTGTACAGAGCTACATTATCTTATACAGGCGACACACACTCCGTTTACATAGCGGGATTAGCTCGAGATTCGAGATCGCCTGTCTGGCCCTATGGGCCGTGGGAAACGAATCCGATTTCCCGTGGACTGTTTCTGTATACGTTTATTGCGTAGGTGGTGCGGATACGGCGTCGATAAGAGTTCCGTACGTCTAACACTCACGGCCGCGGATGCGCGCCCTCTTGCTTAGAGAAAGATCACTGACAACGTGACGACCACCAAACCAACCAGCCAGCGTCTCGTCGTCTGCTCATGGTGTCGAACAAGACCATATTAGCGATCAGTCAGAATCAGGCATCTGTTCCAGAGAAGGGTTTTGTTTTGATTGGGATTTTTTTTTTTTTTTGTAGATCTCCAATATTTTATAATTTGGGGTTAGTATTATCTACTACTTTAGACCTAACACTTGTTAGATAAGTTGTTTCAACATGTAACGTTATGTGTTTAATAGATACATTTCAATTAAAATTTCAATTTCGTATCGAAAAGAAACAAAAACACACCCGGTAAATGACGATTTACCCAAAACACTTTACTCGTCCACGGACAAATTTAGTGAACCTAACATTAAAACATTGATAGTATAAGTAGCGGGTAGTCTAATGACTGCGCAGACACCACCATCTAATGAACCCTGCCGCGCATTATGCGCAGGACGCTCGCTTACTAAGTAATTTAGCAGACAAACCAGAGGCGTGTTTTTTTTTTTAGACGGCGCAGATTGGGGACCCTAAAAATCTATTGGGGAACCTATCCTTAAACCTAACCCTAATCCTAACCCTAACCATCAAACCCTAACCCCAACCCTAACCCCAACCCTAACCCTAACCCTAACCCTAACCAAAAACCCTAACCCAACGTTTTTCCCATAGGTTTAACACGCGCCATGCCCCCAATCTGTGCCGTCTTAAAAAAAAAAAAAAAAAAAAAAAAAAACGCAAACCGGAGACGCAGACGATCGTATCGGATCAGTGGTCTCAATACCAAAGATAAGCAGTACGCGTAGTAACGTTGCTACGACGTGACTGCGATCACTAGGTGGCAGCAAAGCATTTGTCAACACTGCCTGTACTACTGCGAATGACGCTCTGCGTCTTAAAAGTGCCGAGCCGATGGAAGGCATCTCTCTTCCGACCTGCTCCACCCATTCTCCCGTGTGCATCGTTAATGGTTATTGTAAGCGGTACTGTTTTATTCCTTTTTTCCTATATTGTGAACGTTGCTGTAGATATTGCGGAGATGTACCAAAATCTAATCCCTTTAATGATTTCAGTATTGGCAAGGACATTCTAAATATAGTTTGTGGGGGTTTTTTTGGAGGGGGGAGGGGGGTAATGAAAATTATGCATTTTCATACTATTTTGAGTTTGAAATCATGTTAAATTTCATTACGTACACACCATTTTATCCATCACAATATTCCAAGTTGATGATGTTGATGTTGTGCAGGTACTCATGATCATATTATGCAAAATAATGCCACAGTGCCCCGTGATGATGCCCAGTATACTAGTGAACACACATGTCACACAGCCACATACACACAGCATCTCATCATTAAAGTCCTTTTGCTTCTTTTGTCATCAGCTGATAAAAAGACAATAAAGAGCAAGCAAGACATTCAAGAAAGATAACTATTTGTATCGTTCAGTGCTTACATTGTGATTATATGTGATGCGTCATCACAAAAACCATCATGTCGGGAATATATATAATTAATATATCTATACAATATATATATATATAGAATATTAATTATATATGCTTTAGATTGCAAAGAAGTAAATAGGATCTAGCTAAACGCACGGTTGCTTGTGCGCGCCTGCTCCATATACTTGCTTCTATAGGTCAATATATATATATATATATATATATATATATATATATATATATATATATATGTCTATATATATAATAACAGCAATTAGTTTCTGCTCGGAGTCCTAAGAAAATATAGATTCACAACAATAGGTCAATATAAAAACTCCGTTAGAGACGTAATTTTGACGAATTTTCGCCCATAGGGCTTTGTCAAGTCTTTGTCAAGTCTTGTCAGGCCTTGACAAAGCCCTATGGGCGAAAATTCGTCAAAATTACGTCTCTAACGGAGTTTTTATATTGACCAACTGTTGTGAATATATATATATATATATATATATATATATATATATATATATATATATATATATATATACAAGGTATACTTCAGTGTTTTACTGTTTGGGGGAATGCACCCTACAAGCATAGCTTCTTCAGCATTCCTCCCCATCTCCTGCATCTTCTAAACTTCAGAATGTTCTTTGTGCTTTTTCTTTTTCACCCGATCATTTGTATATCCATAAATCTCATTTATCATATTTTTTAATGTTGACATATACAATTCTGTACTCACATTTTATGTGAAAAAAAAAATGTATTTACAAGTTCTGTTGGAGATGGAAAAAATGAATGAATGAATGAAATATTTTGGAAGAATTGAATTGGTCCGATGTTAAGCTTTAAATTTATATCTAATTTGCCCAACTTCTTAGCAAGAAGAGTATCTTTAAAAAGAAAAAATAGAAAACTGTATAAAAAAACATTGCAAAAGTAGCTTTAACGCACTCTCCTTCCTTTTAAGATCCCCAACTTTACACAGTTAATGTGATATTACACTCACTTGGTTATGTACATGTACTATATTTTCCCTTGTGGAACATAAAAGAAAACGTTGGGAAACACCAGTTCAACTCATTGTATTCATTTATTCAATTTAAGTGAACGCATCTCTTTGTCCACCTGCCATTATGCTTTCAATACAATAATTCAAACTCGTTGTACATTCCTCTCTTCTTTTTTTTTTTTGTAGTTCTGTAGGATATGTTACTTATTTAATCATATTTGCACTTTCAAAAAGCTCTCAATTAATAAAATTGTTTTTGATCATATCACACTGGCCCATTATGGGAGTCTGTAAGAGGTATGGTATCTCTGAGAAGGTGAACTTGAGGTAGACTTGTTCACCAGCACCCTTCCTGAGGTGTCGGGATGAAATCCATGCCGTAGAAATTCAGTCCCAACTTCTCCGCCTCATCCAGGAGGCCTTGCGTGATGGCGGGGTCGAGTGTGGGCGTCCGGGACATCACGTGGATACAGTAGTTGACCTTGTTCGGAATGGATCCCAGCGTACAGGTGTACAGCAGTGAGTACTCGCTTCCATCCGCGTCCTCTAACATGACAGTGTAATCAGTCTTTGCACACGGACAGAGAGAGAAAGAGAGGGAGAAAGGTTGGACGATTTACACGACAACATTGAATTGCATAATAAGTTCGAATTTATTTAAATTACACATAGACATTATGTATCAAATGTAAATAACGTCACCTTTCCTAACTTAGTTTAATGTGAAACATTTTACTTGCTTAATCAATTCTTTGTTTTCTGCGCGAATTTCTCAAAAGGAATAATTTATCGCCAAACGAAATGATATGAAAACTTATAATTCCGTACAATTTACTTTATCACTCATTTTGCCATTACACATGCACATAACATTACGATCGTCGCCCCCATAATGGTACGGGCGAACCCGATATACTCAGGATCACGAAAATATTATCGTTTTACCAAAATTTCATTGAAACGGAGGCCTTTAGATTGCTACGTATAAACAAACGCCAGATCTTTGAATGTCAAGTTTAAAGGGAAGGTAAACCCCAGAACAATGTGGATTGAGTGAAAGCAGCAACATTAGTAGAACACATCAGTGAAAGTTTGAGAAAAATCGGACAATCGATGCAAAAGTTATGAATTTTTAAAGTTTTGGTGTTGGAACCGCTGGATGAGGAGACTACTAGAGGATATGACGTATGAGTGGACAACAATACAAAGAAAATATAAAGGATATTCAACAAAAATTCACTTTTCTAGAATTATGAAAGAGCAGTGGACCAACCGCTTTCAGAAAGCAGGGGGGATAATTGCTACCCTTAACATATGTCAATATCAAGTTGATGGAATTTGTAATTTTCATGAAAAATTGATTTTTGTAGTATTGAATGCCCAAACAAATTTTTGACATACCGGATCCCATTCATCGTATTCTTCCAGCCAAAATCCAGGTGTCCCCATTTTGCGCAAGTAAGCTAGTATAAAGAAAGAAAGAAAGAAAGAAAGAAAGAAAGAACAAATAACCTCACATGCTTACACCCACAAACAAAAACAATTCACTAACCATATACACGTATATCTTACGTTATTCCGAAGGTTCGTTATTCCGAAAATTAAATGCTAGTAAGGTTCGTTAATCATTCAGAAGGATCGTCAATCCGGAAATGAAAACAAGGTGCGTACTAATGAACATTTGGTAATACGAACCTTCAAAACTGTAACCAACAACATGCTATACATGCACAGACTATTCTATGCATAGGTGGAAGAGAAATACGGAAAGTTACCATGATTCTATTCGCAAGCTATCTACGGTTAACCGGACATGCAGTTACTCCAACGAGAGTTACGCGAGAATTAACTTTGGTACAGTTTGCTAGATAAGTTCGTGTCTATTGGCATGTTAAACAATGATGTCATTTAATTGCATCGATATTTCCGTTTTATTCAAATGCTGAAATACGGCTTGTCCGTGCGTGTGTGTGCGATGCTCAATGGCAAGGATTGTTCTTCTGCCATATACCAGCGCATTATTTACCAACATGAAACCCTGAATAAAGTGCGCGTGTCCGTGTGTGTATGTATGTGGATGTTCTTTACAATCTTTTTTTTAAGTTCAGTGTTTTATAAGTTCCTGTATAAGTTGTTGTTGTTGTTGTGTTGTGTTGTTGTTTGTTGTTGTTGTTGTTGTGTTGTTGTCGTTGTTGTTGTTGTTGTTGTTGTTGTTGTTGTTGTTGTTGTTGTTGTTGTTGTCGTCGTCGTCGTTGATGATGTTGTTGCTTTAAATCTGAAATCCATATACTGTAATTAGTGTAGTTATATAGTACATTGTAGGTACCTCCCGAAGCAGTCAGGTCTCCGTAGACGGACTTGTCCCTACAGCTGTAAATGACGTCATAGTCAGTTGGAACGGATGACCTCGGGGACTGGAAGACGTTCGCTGTGGAACAGAAGCAGTCATTCTGGAAGTACTTGGCTGGACCTGGGGGCTGGATCTATAGGAGGGTCAAAATCAAAGGACAGAACAATCAATTAATATATATTCCATCTTATCCACTTCCCACAGATCTCCGACATTTTGATCCAAACGTTAAAAATGGACATTCTGTCAGTCGATCGACTTGAATTGATTAAATTCCTAATATCTTTCTTCTAAACATTGAAATATTCATGAGATCATATAAAAAAACAAACGTGATAATAATCGGCTGTACATAAGAATTGACTACAATTTTATAAAAGTTATTTGAAGAAGAGTGGCCGTGAAATCAAGGATAGTGTGGGCAACACTAGGAGTGGCAAAAAGTTACACACACTGCGTCGACACCTTTCTACATCGCAATCACGGAGGCAATTGGGACAACACAACCATTCTGTATGAAAACTGGCTCGCAATCATGACAACATAAAGCCTCTTTTTTTAGTATGCATGTGCGTGTTTTTACCCATGGTTATGTGATCATCTTAAAGGGATCGTATAGTTTTGGTTGAGACCTTTAATTTCAGGTTTCTAACATTTTTTTGGTGAGATAATGAGAAACCTCTTAGTAAATATGAAAGAGCATGTAATTCCATGAAGAATTCAACGTTTATTTGATGAAAATTGAGTTTGAGATGGCTGATATATCCAAACAGAGCGATTCCAATAAAATATTACGATTTTATTACGATCACTTTGTTTTACTTTTTTTTTTGGATGTGTCAATCATTCCAAACTCAACTTTCATCAAATAAACTTTTAATTCCTCTTGAAATGGTATGCTCTGTATATTTTAAAAGTGTTTTCTTGATATCTCGCAAAAAGTTAAAAGCCCACTTCTCATCTCCACCAATACTGTACCCGATCTCTTTAAAGTAGTCAAGGCGAAAAAATACTACCAGCTGTCTAGCAAGTTTCATTTCTCATCCCCTTAAAACAAAATCCACGGGTACCATTACGTAACAGGATAGATTTTTAAAAATGTCAACATTACGAGTGTGGTATCATATTAAAACATGAACGAATCACTAACGGATTTGGATAATTATGCTTACAGAGATTATGGTCGACTTAAAGGAGATAGATAATGATATCAACGTTGATGGTGAAAGATGCTAGCCATCTGTCGTTCAAGATGGAGGACGAAGTAGACTTACCCGGCCGATTTCGTACCAGATCCCAAGGTGATTGCTTGGTACGTAATTTGGCATGGGGTCTGGTCGGATGCATTTTGTTGGGAGGGGCAAGTTCCCTTGAGCAGAGCAGACGTGAGTCAAAGTCGCCGCTATACATAGCGCCAAGGCTAGAATCTGAGGCTTTTACATTTGAAAGTGAAGTGAAATAAATGTGAAGTCCTTTCTGTCACTCATGTACACTGAGCATAGGTTGTGATTTGGTACTTTGTGTGGTGTGCCTCATGATAAATATTGGGAACTAGAATTCAGTCAGTCAATCAATCAATCAATCAATCAATCAATCAATCAATCAATCAATCAATCAATCAATCAATCAATCAATCAATCAATCAATCAGCCAACCAATTACTCCGGCAATGTTTTGAGCAATATTATTGTGTCACGAAATTCTCATGTCTATATGTATAAATACAACATTGTTCAGATCAATAAAGTCAATCAATGGAGTGATGCAAAAAAGGTTGTTGAAAGTAAAGTTGACGTATTTCTGCAGATGAGATAATATGTCATTTCCATGCAAACAGAAATAACGATTTCGTCATGGCATTGGTTGGATCGTTTTAATCTTATGTTCTTAACGCCCTCTTTCATTTCAATCTGCTATGAAATGTCTCAATCAAGTAAAACTGCCCATTTATGATATGATAAATTACATTTATATAGCACTTAATACGGTCGATTCTGAGCGCATACAAGACAAAGAAATATAATTGAAATACAGAATACTATTACCAATATATATCTATATCTATCTATCTATATATATATACATATATATATACATTTATATATATATATATATATATATATATATATATATATATATATATATATATATATATATATATATATATATATATATAGTACGTGTACAAGTGCGAGGACTACATGATAAATTCGGCGTAGAGGAAGAACGGAGAGGAGATCGGGTTGAAGTGGAGGAGCGGAGGAACAAGATGAGAAGATACAAAAGCTTGAATTAAACGTTCGATCATTTGTGGACCCAATCATTTGTGGATTTTACCAATTCTACAAAATTTAATAACACAAGCAGCTGCACGACATTAGATTCTCGTGCATCTACTTTCAAGAATCATGTCTAAGTCATAAGTAGATGCACTTGCATATATACCAAAGGGGTTATCTTTAGAGAGTGAGTTCTAATATGTCGAGAGAGAAAATACATGCTGAAGCACACAATCAGTGTATGTAAGACAAGTAAAGTAATTATTGTGGAGTCTGGCGTTTGGAAACTTACTCGTAGATTCGCTGTCATCTTCGGTGATAAGTTTTAGCCGAGCAAGTCAACTGGAAACCGTCGTCAGAGTCAGATGACGATTTACGAACTGGAACAATGGTCGCAAAATGACCGAATATATGGTGAGGTAGATTATCGGTTATCAGATTTATCATCAGGCTATCAGTCAAAAGAAATCATCTGCTGATTATCTTTCAGACAGTAAGAGGCTTATAGAGTCCTAGACTGTTATCTATCAAATATTGGGCACTTTAATCTGCACAGTAAGATGAGGTATTGGCATCATTAGATCTTGAAAAAACTTCATATCGTCATTGTTTCATTTACTCTTCTTGTTGTTTAGTTTATTTTTGTGTTTGTTTGTTGTTTGTTTGTTTCATTTTGGGTTTTTCTTTTTTTTTTAAGGAAAGCCACAGGGTACCTGTAATTTTGGAATATTTTGCTCTGTTTTGATCGATTATGTGTTACTATTTTTATTTTTGTGCTAGTATCAATAATTTACCCACATTTTTATGGTCGTAAAGAATTACTTTTGTTCGGAATGCCGGATATATTTTGCTTGTTTATCTATTGAACAAAATTAAACTTCACATAATGATAAAGCATATAAAACAAAAGTATAACCTTCTCAGAAATGTGTGCAAAATGGCAAATCTGAGCTGTATATTATGAAAGTATTTGAAACTGAATCCTCACTGGAAAGCCGATTTAATCACTTTTCGATCACTTCCGACAATGAAACTGATATGATATAGTCTTCAAGTATAGTTCTTTATTCATTTGTATGTCGGATTAGTTCAAAGACATTGTAAAGCCGAGTAATTGTGATTTTATTTCATTACCTTTTTTTGCGCAATATTCATTTGCGAATCCCCTTGTCTGTACTAGTATACTGCTCATCTTATATAACTAAGGATGGCGAAAAGAAATTACCATCATAAAGACATATTTTCCTTAAAAAGTGTCTGCAATGACACATGAATCGCTTGTTTTCCTATCTCTGAAGCAGCTCCAGTTTAGCACATACTTCAAATATTTTTTCGTGCGGCAGCATCGGACATGAATCCAAGGGAACAAGACTTTTGTGACTCCATCCCGTGAACATCCTGTTAACAAAAGCTAACAAAATTTGAACAGTGACACAAAAGGTCCGTGCTTTTATTTCTCGCTGAGAATAACAGTTTGCTAGAAATTGCAATGTGAGGAGCATTATCATTTGTGCAGAAAATGTAAAAAACAAAACAGAACAAAACAATGGGACTGCAAGATATTAATCGTGCTTTGGAATTTGGCATTGTTTTCGTCTCTTGAAAGGCCGATACTGTGCTTTATGATTCAATCCAAACAGTGAGGAAGGCCAAGTTATGTAATCAAACATCGGCAAAGCAAACCTAGTCACGTGAAGTCACACACCATCTCATTTTTTTGAGTGCGTGACATTTTATTTTATATGATAGACAAAAATGTAATTCTATGTACACAATGTGATAACTCCAGATGGCAGAAAGTCTGGGAAAGGGGGGGGGGGGGAGGGAGGGGGCTGCAGTAAGTTGGAAGAAAAAGGGAGGACTGTTTGTCGGTAATATTTACTATTATTTTATCAAAACATCTGGGTACACAGTGAAGAACACACTTGCCTAACCATTTCAATGACGCAAAGTGAAAACAAACAAACAAACAAACAAACAAACAAAGTCAAACAAAAACAAAAGCAAAAACAAGTAGCAGAATGTGAAGAAAGCTTCTCTGATAGTAAGTTATGACCACCATCATGATTTTTGTACGTCCATCAAAAGAAGGTCCCACCGAGATTTGAACTCGGATCGCGAGATTCAGAGTCTCGAGTGCTAACCATTACACCATGGGACCGTTGTATGAATAGGATGGCGTTCTTATTGTTGTGACCTGTCACACTCTCACACACACAGACACACAGACACACACAACACTCAGATACACCTTCTCCCTCTCTCTTGAGCTCTCCCTCTCCCTGTCAATTTATGAAAATCTATCCATCTATCTACCTATCTATCTGTCTATCTATCCATCTATCTATCATCTATCATCTCCACATTGTGCTTTCTATCTAGATAGATATCTAGCTAGCTATCTCTATATCTATTCACTGTATCTATTCTATTCACATATTTTACATTTGTATATATACACACCCACACCCACACCCCCACACACACTTTTTAATTTATATTTTTAATTGGAATTCCGTTTGATGTCACCATCGTTTTCACAATGAAACGAATACTAACATTCAACGTTATCAACGTAATCAAACTGAAAAAAAAACACTTCCTCTTAATCGTGCAAGATATGCAAATGAAATAACAGCATAACATGCAAGCCTGCTAATAGTATAAAATCGACAAATAAAAGGAAAACATGGCATGAGAGCCTCAGTAAACTAAAATCTAATAAAACATTCTTGAATTTACTAGAACGGAATCTTATTTTTATTACTTCAAAAATCATAACCCATGTCCCTTTATCCACCACACACACACACACACACACACACACACACACACACACACGGGATATATATGAAGAGTTTGTTCACAAAAACCGATAAGTCCATTTTTGAAGATTTTGAAGTATACGGTTGCCGTTATAAAGTACAAAATAATACCTTTTAAGCGATATATTGGTCACTACTTTGAGAGGTTCCTTTTTTAAGTTATGGTCAAAAGAAGCAAAAATTTTCTTATTATTCTCTTTATTTTTCATGACCTTCAATCGCAAATATCTTCATTTGACAAATATGGACTTATCGGTTCTTCATATATATATATATATATATGGAGGTGTGTATCGTACTCAGTAATAGTTTGACATTTTACTGTATACTGTATAGTAATTGATATCATCATCTCATAAATTTTACTCTGAACAATAATCTTCACTAGATTTCTCTTTTGTTTGACACGGAATTGAAATCAAAGAAAAAGTTCCTTCGCATATCATAACTTTGATTTTTATTCAACCGTTATCATTCTGTTCATCAGATTTAACTCTGTCTCTATTCGCTGAAGTCAAATGAAGAACTTGACGTTAAACTGCACTTTATCTGTTCGGCATTAGTGAGCAACGCCAATATAAGGGATTCCAGGTTTGGCAATAGCCAGCTTCTTCCGCAGGGGTAAATCGAGGCATGTACGATGATCTCTGCTAGTGAAGACTTCAGTATAATGCCATGCACTACCTTTGAACTTTTGAACTTTATTGAAAATAACACCTTTTTGCCCCGTGGGGGCATATAAAGGCTTAAACGTACATTACATGCAATGTAAACATAGTATCATACTATAACGATATAGAACATATTTACAAATAGTGTACAAAATATATACATGTATATACAGTTGTCAGCCGTCACTCAATCTGTGAATCAAGGCTTTCTTGGCAGTAAGCAAAATTAATTACTATGTAGTTACTTAAAGGGAAGGTTCAGCAGTGGGGTAGAGGGAGGTCTAAACTTAAAAAAAAATGATTTATGATATCAAACAAAGACGATTATCAATTTTTAATACTTTGTATTAAACAAATAGGTTCTAAAGTAACAAAGTTACATTTTAATCGTAGTATACAATAACAAAGGGTTTTTTAAAGCAGTTGAAAGCTTCGATTATGTTCCACTATTGAACCATCCCTTCAAGTCGGAACCGGATAAATAATAATGGTGCATAAGACATTATAGTTTCTAAGTAAAACAGTAATATTAAGAGTCATGGAATTAGGAGGGGAAAAAATGTATTCTACGGGGAGGGGAAGGGGAGAGATGGGGGTGGGGGGAGCTAAAATGGTGGCTTAGAGGACTTGAATTCCACCATAATAGCATGGGCAAACTTGGCAAGTATGATCAAAATCTTTCTATCTGCAACATTAAACAGCTTTTCCATTTTATATGCATTTGGCTTAGTATAATAATAACTTGGTAATAATTCTGACCTGGTATTTTCTAATGAACTGCATTCAAAAAGGACATGAAATTCATCACCAATCTTTTCACTTTTACACAGAGTACAGTGCCTTTCATCATAACTAATATCTCCAAATCTTCCTAGTACTACGGGGAGATGGGTAAAACCCAATCTGAATTTAGTCAAGTTAATGGCATATTTTCGTGGGAGTATTAATAAGTATTTCTCAAGGCCAAATTTTTTCTTAAAAATTCTATAGTTTATACAGGCACTTGATGATTCAATAGAAGAATACCAACTTTGGGTGTATTGGTCATCCAATCTTCGTTTAATGTTGGCTTTCAACCATGAAAGGTTACATGTTTGTGATGACCAAACCCCACTAAAACCACAATCTGAAAGAGTTCTTCTAACACATTCTAACCATTCTGACTGATAACCTTGGGTGTTATGCATCTGAAAAATAAGACTATAGATGGTAAAGGCAATATTACTCTCGCTTTTGTGTATGAGTTTTGCCCAGAAATTAACCATTCTGTACCTTATGTGGTTTGCTATTGGATAGCGTCCAAGTTCACCTGACACCATGCAGGTAGGAGTTGACAATTTACAGCTAAGAACTATTTTACAGAATTTCAGGTGGAGCTTTTCGGCGAGGTGACAATGAGAGTAGCCCCAAATCTCACAACCATAGGTAAGAATTGGTAGTACTAGACTATCAAATAAGTCAAGTTGGATATCAATAGGGAGAGCAAGTCTCCTACATCTAGCTATCAAAGAGTACATAGCTTTGCTGGCTTGATCATACAGTTTTTTCTGGGCTTTAGCAAAGCTCCCATTGTAATTGAAAGTAATACCTAGATAAACATACTCATATACAACATCTATGCATGAGTTTCCTATGTGAAATGAGGGGATGTTTCTCACCTTGCCTTTTGAAAATATAACAACTTTAGTTTTGGATACATTTATATTCAGGTCTTTTTCATTACAATAAGAATAAAGAGTATCTAATGATTTTTGCATATCTTCTTTTGACTCTGCTAAAATTATGGTATCATCAGCATACAAAAGTGTAATTAAATTTAGGTAAACAACTGTATCATCAGTCTGTAGTATGTCATATGTGAGGTTTGAAATAAGGGAAAGTCCCTTGCAAGAATTCAAGAGGCACCTTTCAAGATCATTCAAATAGATTGCAAAAAGGAGGGGTGACAAGTTGTCACCCTGTCTTACTCCAACTAGTAATGGAAAAAGTTGTGATAGCTGGCCAGAGTTGGACTTAACATCCACCACTCTTAAAACATCCGAGTCAGAACTGACCCGGAACTGGGTCTGTTGGGGTCATACACCGTTCCGGGTCAGAAATGACAGGGAGTGTGGTCAGATATGACCCATTCAGAGTCATGAATCGGGTCAGGATGACCCCATTCGGGGTCTTCATGACCAAATTCCATGTCATTTCTGACCCGGAACGGTGTATGACCCCAACGGACCCAGTTCCGGGTCAGTTCTGACTCGGGTCTTTTTAGAGTGACCTATGATCTGGCTTTCTTGTATAAATTAATAATAACATTTAGGACCTTACCATTTATGCCATAAGCGATAAGTCGATTCCACAGTTTGACCCTATTTATAGAGTCGAAGGCCTTCCTATAATCAATAAAAGTGCAATACAACCTCTTCTTTTTATTGAGGTAAAGGTCAATAATTGATTTGAGGCTGAATATGTGATACAATGTGAAATAATTATGACGAAAACCAGCTTGTTCACTTCCAAGTGAGCCAGACGCTTCCAGAAACTGAGAAATTCTATTAGTAACAAAGTAAACAATTTACCGACACAACTGAGAACAGAAATGCCTCGGTAATTATCAGGATTCAGGGGTGAACCCTTTTTGAGTATTGGACAAATAATACCTATTGACCATTCATCAGGAGTACAACCAGATAATAGGATAGCATTAAACATTTTTGTCAACATGCTTAACATCTTTTCTTTGGAGTATATAATAAATTCATTAAGAATATTGTCTATACCAGCAGCTTTATTATGTTTTAGTTGACAAATACCATTACTTACTTCTAATTCAGTAAAGTCCTTATTAATAATTGTATTAATTGAATCTAAACTGACCTGAGGTATGTGGTCATTACAAACATCATTTACACAAAGAGGGTTATTCAGTTCCACAAAATGCTTAACAAGCAAATCAAAATTAGCCTGGTTAACTTGCTTAGAGGTTGGGTCTTTCAGAAGTTTCCAAAACTCTCTAGGATTCTTAGATTTCAGTGTCTTTATTTTCCTCACAAATTTCTTTTCATAGCTACATTTAGCTTTTCTAAGTACTTGTTTATATAGCTTATACCCATGTCATTCATCTTCACATAATTTGTCTGTGATTTATTATTTCTGTATCTGACTTTAGCTCGATTTAACCTTTTTCTAGCTTCTTGGCAATTATAATTAAACCACTTATTATATTGATAACTGGAGCTGCCATTTTTACTTTTATTACATATGCTAATTTTATGTTTATTATTTTTAATACAACCTGTCAGTTTGGCAGATGTTACAAACATATCATTGATTTTTCCAATTAGAGAATCTATTGCATGAGAATCAATTGACACAGGTTTCAGCAGATACCACCGGCTATAGTCGCCTTTCGAACGCAATCCTTATTAAAAACAAAACATAGCAGTAACTTGGATTGCTCTACTTATGAAGAAAATACTAGCATTCAGATAAATACAAGCTATATATGCAGTTACTTCATAATTCTTTGTCATTTATATTAATGTTGAATTTGACGATTTACCAGAACAGCGTGTTTCAAATGCAAAAGGTGTTAGGAGGGACAAAAAGAAAAGAAAAGAAAAGAAAAGAAAAGAAAAGAAAAGAAAAGAAAAGAAAAGAAAAGAAAGGAGCCTTATCTTTGAAATGCAGGGAAAGTGATTTTTATTGAAAGCTGTATAGCAAACAACTCAAGATATCAATGAACAAAACTAACTTTTCTTCTTTTTTATTTTTGTAATGTCATTCTGTCATTATATACTTGGCAGAGGAGATGACATAAATTATCGAAAATGGAACGGTCAGTGTAATATCTTTTTCGTATAGTTCAGAGAATTCTGATCATTGTCTCACTTCGCAGAAAACAAAATATATTATATCCCTCACAAAATGCATCTCGTCCTCTGATTGGTCGAGAGCACTGTAAACAACAAAACATAATTCTACCATACACGTGCGCGAAAAAGACTATACTCCCTAGGGAAATGGTAAAAACTATACCACGCTGGTGATTTTCGCGCCTTTTTTGCTTCGCGTCGCGACGCGAAATATTTCACGTGTAAATGCATGGGTATCGCAGCACCTTCGCTTCGCGAGAGATTTCATGTACAAATGAATGGGTATTGCGGCGCCTTAGATCACTGCACTTCGCGAGAACCACAAGGCACGCATATACACTCAATGCGGCACGGGTTACGTTAGAGAACTCTTATAAAGCCCTCATTCTACGTTACAACAGAGTAGGCGATATCGTAGATCTATAATTAGACAACAATAAGCAAACTAGGGTTTGGGGAGTTCATGCTTCGCCGTTTGAAAATTGGTCTCGCAGTTCACTATTTAAACTCGAGCGACCCACCCAAAAGATGTTGACAAACGAAACTGCAGTAGATAGTAGGCCTGCTCTAATGTTATATAGCGCTAGTTAAGCCTAACGTTAGTTCTACCTGTCTAACAGTAGGCCCTATTTCCCGTAATCTCATTCCTAATAATTATTTTTAGAGTGTCTAACGAGTAAGTTAGAGTCTAACTTGTTCACTGTTTACGTTAGAACACCGTACGAATCACACGAATTTACAGTGGCACTCGATGCTTTAATTGCTAGAATTTTTCCAGTGCCTAATCTAACCTTATACGCTGTTACTAAATGCTACCCAAATTTACAATGTATACTTGCATTTTAACAGGAAATGTCCATATTCATGTAGAGACATGACAGCTAGGTAGAAAGACGACAAAAAACACAATCAACTGCAGCTCACAGTCACATCGTTGATGCTCGAGCACGCACATCATCACCGCACTGGCAACCGAACGTACAACGGTATACACAATCAATCATGTTGACAGATCAGATAGGCGTATATTGCATGTATGAAGCGCGTAGTGAGTTTGCAGTTTGCGCATGTTTACCAGTACGTTGTACAGCAATGCACCGAGTACACTTCAGCGGCTGAGCGCGCAGTTGTCTCTTCATAGTACGCGTACGCGCTGCCCTCCTGCTGAGCTGCTTTCCCAAGCGTGAATGACTAGTCAATCTTCTTGAAAAGTAAAGCAAGATGCCCTTAAAAATGAGGTAAATTACATAATACCAGCAGTCGAATACTCTTAAATTCATTGGGAGGGATATAAAACAAATATACCAGGCCAATTTTTCGAGGCACCGGTTGAAACTATGTGCCTTCGGTGACTTCAGTAGCACTATTTTCTTCGGGGCTGCGCCCCTCAGAAAATAGTGCTACTGAAGTCACCTCATGCGCATAGTTTCAACCAGAGCCTCTCAGGCCTGGTATATTTGTATACTGTATGACTAGTAGTACCACGTACTCATTATGCCGAGCCAGGGTGAATCATGTATGTCGCCCTCTCTTGGTGGCACTTAGGCCTTGACAGCTGATTTTAGCGGTACGTTACGGTAACACGGTTTATGTGTGTGGATGGATGTGCAGTATCCCTATGTTGGATCTGTGGATCGTAACGAGTGTTTCGCCTGTGATATCTGAGGAAAACATTGACACTTCCGGTGTAGATTTGCCGGATTTAAAACCAGACAGCCGGTAAGATCTAATATAGTTCACAGTTTATCGTTATTTCTGACTCATTTTCTTGCCAGGCCTTGACATATTACTTAAATTATCTGGCGATAAAAACAGATAGATTCTCCGTATTTTTTAGAGCATACTGTCTGTATCGCGGTGGAGTCCCCTCCGCCGACCGCGAAGCAGGTGAAATCACAGCGGGCCTGCCGCGAAGGCTGCAGACAGTGTAGGTAGCCCAGAGTTTCGGCTCGCCCTCCCCTTCCGTTTTAGAAGTAGAACAGTCAACGTAACTAATGTTAGAGTTGGATTCGTTTGAGATTATCGTTTGGAATAATCATATTTACAATTTTTCCTCATGCACATGTGAAAAGGCTTGAGATCAGACTGCGTTGTGGAAAATTTTGCCTCATTTGTCATTTTTCTTGTGGATAGTGTTGTAAGCCGGGTTAATGATGACGCTGACAGTCTCCAGTTGACGTTGCATAGATTTTATTAGGGAAACAAAACAGCCCCTATAAAGGGTAAACAAGCATAAATAATTGTCAAACTTTACAATTATTTATAACAATGACTATTTCACAAATGAAATGATTTCAAACAGTGTCTCACTTTGCAATAGATATAAATTTCATATATCATTAACTCAATATTTTGATTTCATACAATAATTCACGTTTAACAGCAATTCCAGTTTGACTTAATAAAGAAGTAGTAATAGAAGAAGAAAAAGGAGAAGGAGAAGAAGTAGAAGAATCATAATAATATTATATCGAAAGGGTTTTACTCACCAGTCTGTCGATATAATGATTACGTTAAACTCCGGGTTCCCGCAGCTATCGTGTACGTAGTGCTTGTAACGAATATACAAAATATGTACCGAGACGCTGTCACAAAAAGTACGTCCAAATGTCTCTGAAGTAGATATAAAAATGAATTGAATCTGCGTCTCTGTGTCTTTGTGTATTCTCATAAAAATAAAAGTTGCGTTGTGCCCATGCCAACGATGCCAACCGCACACAAGCTGCGTCATTGGCATGGTCACAACGCGCCCTAGCACACTGACGCAATAATAGCGCATTGTCCCGTTTACCACAAACGCACTGATCCATGAATGGATTATGGAATGATGTGAAATGTTGTTGATGACAGCACAGGTTGCTAGCAGATCATGATTGCCTGAAGTCGCAAAGATATCCATACCAGTGTACATTATTCATTTTTGAAAAAAACTGTAGGTACACTAAAGTCTATGTATGCATACCGGCACTTGCACCAGGTTCGACCTCTGTGCCAAGATTCGACCACGCGCAAGGGTAAGGCCCATACAAGGATATGTACATCGTTTCTACAGTACATGTAGCAGGCAGTCAAATTTTGGACATTGCTGTGGTCAAATTATTGGCAGATTGCGTAAGAAAACTGCGCACCATTTCTTCATTTTTATTTATTATGGCTTCTTGAAGTTTGATCTGTGAGTTTTGATTTTTATCAAGGCATTTACGACTGAAGAAAAGGATTAAAGGCATCATTAGAAAGCAATCACAACCATGAGACAAAAAAAAAAAGGAAAAAAAAATGCCCGCTTAAAAGACCAATTGTATACTAAGTCCTGTAAAACACTAGGCAGAGAAGGATAAGTGCCTTTTGATGACGGCAGTATCGCAATTGTCAGTGCACTTACATTCTGTAAATAAAGGACCTGACAATTTTGTTTACCATGCTCTTTCCCAATGAGCCACCAAGGCTGAGATTTATATTAGGTATGCTTGAAGCAGTTTCTAGTTGAAAAGAAGAGGAAAGAAAGAGAAAATAGAGTGGCAATTTTGGTATTTTCAGGTAATGATACACAGTTTAGCCAAATCATATCTACCAAGTCCCTATTCATTGTGTTTGTAGCCCCATTTCTTGCTAATAGTAATGGAACGCATGTGGAGTGGGAATGCCCAAAGGAAATAAAGCATTTTGGTAGTGTTTCATGCGATATTCTACAGTTTCATCCCCCCCCCCCCATGATATTCTATGCCTTTGTTTCTGACAAATTGATTCACTCTGTAGTGCTTAGGTTGGTGAGAGTGTGCTAGGGTCAACACACTTTTGTAATACAATCTTGAGTTAATCATCAGCAAGTAAATGAATTGGTTTGTTGTTGTTGACAAAGAACATAGTGTTGCATGAGAAAATCAGCTGTGAATTCTAGTTGTCAGTTTTCATGTTGATATGCATGTAGGTAGTAAAATAGATCTGTGTGTTAAAGTTCTAGTTGTTTCACTGCCGTTGAAGAGAGGGATATAAAAAAATAGTCAAAGACTGGAATTTGTGGCTTGTGTTCAGTTCTAAATGTCATGTACTGTGCCAATTTATTCAGTGTCATATACTAAGTATATGTAGCTGGAATTTGAATTGTTTTGTAATATCTTATTGAAATACAGCATTTCTACCAACTACAGTTGTATATTATTTAAGCAAGAATAACATAGAAAGGTATGTTATTGATGGGCATGTTAGAAAAGGTAAAGAAATGGAATACCTTACCATACTACGTTATTATTGGTTTACCACAATATCAGGCATAGAAATGGCTCATGCCTATTCTGAAATATGGAGTTTCAGAATGCAGTGTCTGTGTCTAGTTTCACTGTTGATAAACAGTGCTTCACATTCTTTACAATAATTACTCAGACAAAGTACAGTGGGAAACTTTGCCCTATCACTGGACTTTAACCCCCTTCCCATTAAGACTTCCTGTATAAGTACCGTGTACACTGTACCTTAAAGGGGATGGCTAGTGACTGATCAGTGGGAATCAGTGGGAATGCTGGGGGATGATTGTTCCAATCCTTGTGGGATTCATTTAAGAGTACCAGTTCATTATATATCTATGGATGTGTGAAAATTATTTGCTTCAAAATGGTCTCATATTCAAGTAATGTGCAGTTTAAGGCCCGTCATTGTACAGGCATGCTAACCTGGAAACACTAAACTGCACATTACTTGAATATGAGACCATTCTGAAGCAAATAGTTTTCACACAACAATAGATATAAAATGTACTCTTAAATGAATCCCACAAGGACTGGAACAATCATCCTCCAGCATTCCCACGGATTCCCACTGATCAGTTACTAGCCATCCCCCTTAAATAAGAAAAAGGTAACATTTAAGTTAGCAGTGTTAATTGTCAAAATATATGTTTTGTATTAAAGTAACTTGTGTTAACTTTTGCTAACTTCTTGTGAGCTATTTATTGTATAGTGTGAAATGAGACAATTTGGTCGGTCCACGTTACGTACATACCACTAAGTCAAGAAATGGTATGAAACACAGTGTTCAATAGAATTTTAGGGCTGTTCTTATCTTTTCTAATCAATATCAGGCCATTTGGTTGAAAAGCAAATATTCCATGAGATTTTATTATTTGAACTTCATATGTTATGTACATAGTTGTCAGTCTAGCATTACATATGTTTACCAGAAATGTTCATTTTGGCATTAAAAATAATTCTTTTTTTTTTATTGGACGATTAAAATGAATTGAATGCAATTGAATTGATTCCTTGTTTAAAGCACGTTTGGGGCAAAGATTTCTCTCTTTAAAGTTTTCGGAAAGATTATATTGTATTGGGAAGAAATGCATATTGGACATCCCTGAAATGTACCCTTCTACTGTGGAAATACCCACAAACAATGAATAAATAGAAGGCTTAAAAGTGAAGATACAAACCATTGTACAGTCAAACTCGGATACCTCGACGTCGGATAAGCCGAATATCACTTACCTCGGGGGCAAAATGAAAGTCCCGATTGTTCCTATGGAGTTTCCGTGTATTAAAATTCGCGTAGCTCGAACAAAGATAACTCGAAGTTCGGTTACCTTGAAGGGAAATCTAATGTCCCGATCTTAATTAACTTATTGTTTTCCCCAGCATGTTGCTCGAATCGAAATTGCAAACATCACTCAGCATCTCCGATTAAGCGCGCGTGGACAGCGAAGACATGTCACAAAAGTTTTCACACTCGATTGTAAATATTCTGAGACCCAGAACAATCGCGCGCCCAAGAAGAAATACCCGATACACAGCTGACAAGGAAAAATCCCCAACACCTACCAACACACGTACATGGTACAGGTATGCACATAGCACCCGTGCCAATGGAGTGCTTTACGATAGCACTACGCGCTGCACCATCATTTGCTTTTCTTTAACCACTGTGTTTTGATTTTTGATCGAGTCATACCGTGCGCGTAGATTTCTCAACCGTCGGGGCGCACCTGCTTACGTTGACAGTTATATCTTTGCCATTAATCACGCTCCACTGTCAAAACATCAATCTCCCTCGTAGTGCCTTTTTTTAAACTATTTGTTTTGTTTTTTTTTGCCTTTCACGAAGTTTACTTCCCCGAGAACGCAAGCACTGAAACCTTTTTTTTTCCCCCAGCAATGCGATTATGAAAATCTGGAAGTATAGGGCGATCACAATGAAGAATAGAATACACAGGGCTCCGCACTTTTAAGTTTTATCGGGCCACCAATATCATTGATTTTTATTTTCTAGTGGTCGAAAGTAAAATCTGGTAACAAACAAACAAACAAAAAAAAATCAGGAAAAAACATTACAAAAACTAAATCGGTCCTACTAAACAGAGACAAATTAATATTAAGCATTATTGAAGTGATACAGATGCCCATGTCTAAAACAAATGAATAGATAATTCAATCATCTTACTCTGTGTTTAAAGATTTGACAAATAGGCGTAGAGATTATTTAAAAAGTTGATGCCCATTATATTGAGGAGGTCAAAACTTACGTTTAAAATGAGAAAATGGGAGCATTTGCTGACATTTGTTAGCATCCGACATTTGTTTTAGCATTGTAAAAAGCCGAAAGTTACCGATATTCATTTTTAAATGTAAAAGCAAACAACCGACATTCATTTTAGAATCTGACGGAGCTGAATACTATCCTATATTCAATATTCTTTTATCATCGTATGGGGCAGAATGTTACTGCTGTTCACTTCCAAACATGCCAAACGTAAAAGCAATCATTCGACATGATTATCATCTTCCGGAGCTGAATGCTATTGACATTTACTTTCGAACGTAAAAGCACACATCCGGCATTTATTTTATCAGCATACGGAGTTGAATATTATTGTTATTCACTTCAGAACATCAAAGCAAACATTCGACATTTATTTTAGCATCTTCCGGAGCTAAATGTTATTGCAATTTACTTTCGAACGTAAAAGCAAACATCCAGCATTTATTTCATCATTGTCAGGAGTTGAATATTATTGTTACTCTTTTCCGAACGTCAAAGCAAACATCAAACATTAATTTTACCATTAAACGCAGCTGAATGTTACTGTTATTCATTTCGAAATTTAAAAGCAAACATCAGACAGTTATTTTAGCATCATATGGACATGATGGAGCAGAATATTACTGCTATTTTCTTCCGAACATAAAAACGATCATCTGACATCTATTTTAGCATCTTCCGGAGCCGAATGCTATTGCTATTTACTTTCGAAAGTATAAGGAAACATCCGACATTTATTTAACCATCGTACGGAGTTGAATGTTATTGTTTTTCATTTCCGAACGTCATAGCAAAAATTCGACATTTATTTCAGCGTCTTCCGGAGCCGAATGTTATCCTTATTCATTTCCGAACGCAAAATCAAATATCTAACATTAGTTTTAGCACCATACGGGGCTGAGTCTTATCGTTATTCATTTCCAAAAGTATGAGCAAACATCCGACATTTATTTTAGTATCATACCGAGTCGAATATTGCCGTCATTCATTTCCACAATTAAACGCAAACCCCTGACATTTATTTTAGCATCTTACGTAGCCGATTGTTACCGCTGTTCATTTTCTAAAGTAAAGGCAAACATCCTATTTTTTTTATTTTTTTATTTTTTTTTTTTGTGGCGCGATCAGGCCACCAAAATCTTTATTTCTGAAATTTTGATTTCATTTCCGATTTTCACTCAATTCATTCATATAAAAGTTGATTCAATTCAAATTGACAAGCATGCAAACAATCAGTAGGCACTATAACAGACACCATGTTGAACATCGATAAACGTCGAACATCGATAAACATCGGATAAGTCGAAGAAAATTCGACGTACGCGTACCTCGAAATTCGCGTACGTCGAACCATTTTCTTCAGTCCCGACGACTTCGAGGTATCCGAGTTTGACTGTATATATCACAGCTTGAGGAGTGCTTATAAATGTTATATTTTCTTCTTCTCGAGCCAGGGTATCAAAATGTCAGAATTGGATTGTCTTACTCTAATGATGGCTGCATTGTAATGTGCAAGGGGACAATTCTTCCAGATCTTCTTGGATTCTCCCAAGAAGTTGTTGATGTCAATACAGATAAGATTGAATTTACATAGGTGTTATGGAACCATTCATTCCCTAACCAGTATATATGCATTGTAGTATAGGTTTTTAATCATCTTGTCCATGGATGTACTATGTACTTCTTGGTTGATATCGAAGTAAGTGTTTTAGCCATTTGTGTGACACGTGACCACCAGTTGCAGTTGTTATACAACTTATAGTCAGAATTAAGACAATTCAGTATGTAATGTCATTGTCACATTGTGTTGTGGCATCATGATCTGCATTTGCCTATTGTCAGGACTGGAGAAGACTACATATTTCACACTTTCAGGGCAGGGTAGAGTGCATATTTACAATGTATGTAGTTGTATCTTGCTTCATTTCAGATTTGTTGTTCTTTTCTAATTTTGATAGACTAAATGTAAGTTCATACATTGCACACGACATGATAAATGAGTTTTCACAAGCCAGTGGTTTTTTAGCCCTACGTGCAGTCCCTACAGAGAAGTGTGTAGTGCCAATATTAGTTTTACCCTTGTTTTCAGGATGTCGTATTTTAAAGAAGCATATTGTTCAAGGTATGGATTATGTGTTCATGCAGCCTGTTACATGAAGCTTTAGTCTCAGGGTTATGAGTGCTATGGTGCTTGTACACACAATATACAGGATGTACGCACGATACAAGTGTACATGCATCACTTGGTCCACAATAGGAACAATGCACATGCTCCACATTGTGACTACTGACACTTCCTTCCGCACTACTGTTTTGTAGAAGTTGCGTCTAAATGTCTGGTGTGTGTGTGGGGGGGGGGGGGGGGAGGGGATAAAAAGAGATAAGGGGAGAACCCCAATGTTCCCTCTACTTTTCTTTATTGTCATTTTTGTATCAAATGATTTTAGGACATATTATACTTCCAAGTTTGATGAATCATCTATTGCTGGAGGGGGGGGGGGGGGGTGTCTGAGACCTACCCCCTCTATCTCCTTTTTTCTTCATATAAGTAACATGAATGTTTTGTGTCATATCCTTATATTGTCTTTTTCATGCTTACCTACTGTATGCTCCGCCCTCCCCATGAATGATTCTATAACCCCATTTTATAGGGACTGTACAGTACTGGTTGAGGTGAGGATTCAGCTCGTAACGTTTTGCGAGATATTCAGAAACCACTCTATGAAATGTTAAAGAGCATACAATTCTAAAGGGAATCAAAAGTTTATTTGATGAAAATCGGTTTTTAAATGACTGAGATATCAAAAAACAAGGTAAAACAAAGAGATCCTAATAAAAGTTGTGGCCTGTCAATTATATTAGGATTGGTTTATTGGATATATCAGCCATTTCAGGACCAATTTTCATCAAATAAACGTTGAATCCTTCTTGAAATTACATGCTCTTTCATATTTCATAAGAGGTTTCTCATTTCACCAAAAAATGGTAGGTCTCGACCAAAACTATACGATCCCTTCAATAACAGACCAAACCACGATGACTTTTCATTTGTTTTAATAGTTTATGTTCTGATTGTTTAATGTGACTGTTTGTTTAATGTTGACTTAAGCACAGGAGTGGAATGCATTCTTTCAAATGGGTGGAGGGCCCTGTAGCTTGAGAAGAGGTTATGAGCAGATAAAAAGAGCGTAATTATGTGTACATTGCTATGGATTGTGGACATACAAAACTACATGCTATGCACCCTTGTTTGTGAAATGCCAAATATTGTATGCAGTTTTTACTTGTATGTCTCCATGTGCAATTATACGTTTGGCTCTATAGTGCATTTATGTGACTGACTGTAGAAAAGTGAACTGAAATTATTGTATTGCGTGGATATGTGGTACGAAGTGATGCAGTCTTGCGGACTGAGGGCTGCCACGTCTAATGCGAGAACCAGACCCCTGTCCTTTCACCCGTAGAAGAGGGATTAGATGGGCTACCCCTATGTTGCAATTTGCTAAACACATGACTTTGTCTCCCTGCAGACTACCACATGACTGATGGCAGAGTGGTGACTGGGAGTCGTGAAGCAAGGAAAGAAGAAACGATAACGAAACAATGGCATACAGAGGGGTAAGTTACAATCCTATTTCTTTTCTTTGTTTTTTTTTTTTTTTGGTGCATAGATATCTGTCAAACATGATTTCATTTTTTTTTTTTTGTATGTGTGCATGTGTGTGATTCTTTGTCACCATCTGTTGTATAGAATTCAGATGGAATCAACAAGAACATTGTGGATGATATCATTGGAAGTGGAATGTTGATGGATGAGTGAGGTATACCCGGTAAAACAATAGAAATGAACTGTCAGGAGGGAGAGAAAGAGAAAGAGTTCTAAGTGAGAGATTGCATTTGTTTTTTGTATGATATATTATTTGTGTGTGTGTGTGTGTGGGAGTGCTGAAATATGCTAATGATAATGATAAGTTTGCCATGTTTTGCTTCGCCTGTTACAGACCACGAATGGATTGTTCTCCACCTGGTAAATCCCAATACAGTACCTGCATAATATGTGGGAATATGATACTGCCATGAAATTTAGCAGAGTTAATCAAGGTTTGACAGTTCTAAGCGAGGACAATAAACTTGAGCAAAGACAATGTAATTAACAACACACATGCAGCTTCTCCAATGATATTCATCTCGAGGTTAAGTCAACTGTGACACAGTTGTTTTGACTCCATACATGAGGCTTTTCTATGACTCTCTGTAGAACAAGATATATTAGCGACATGAAATTTTTGCAAATTGGAGCCGATGGCCTTTTTCGTGCTATGAAATTTTCGTGAATCGCCACTGGCATTCGATGCATACAGTGCAGACAAGAACTTTTGCGTGCATTGTAATTTTTCAAATCTTGGCTCTTGCGAAATTCACAAAATTAAAATGTACACAAACATTCCTCGTTTTACAGTAATATGTATAAGCTGGATTTCATTTGTATAGATGCAGTGTTACTGACCAAAGTCTGTTTGCTCAATTCATCAAGGAAATGTCTGTCTTTGCAACAGCAACTGTTAAAAAATGTGCGAAAGAAAGTGGACCAGTTATTAAATGTAGTGTGTGATTCTGTTAAAGGTCCTGTTTACCTTTGGGAGCAGTAATTTTAAAAATGTTCAAGATATCACATTTGATGCATGTGTAGGTCTGTTGTATCACAAAATACCCTACCATATGAATTTTTCTCAATAAAGCCTAAAAAAAAAGGAGATATCAATTTTTTTCTCCTTAAACCATAACTGTAGACGGTTTAGTCTGGAAACATTTTTATAACTATTGCACACATTTTGTGTATTTACCCAACATCGACTGTATGGATTCAAATTTTTACAGGGGTTGTTTCTATCTGTAACTCACAATTTAGAACTATTTTAAAGCACTAATGTTGGGTTTTTGTTTCATCCACTAATTGTAAATTATGCCTTTAATGTGTGTATTTGTTTGTTTTTTAGGTACAAAATTTTCCTTATTGCATTCTACAATTTTTTTGTGCTGTATGGAGTATGTGTAGAGGAATTTCACTGCTACTTTTAAAGCAACTCCAGTGAATATTGCTGACAGCACTCTCCAATCCCTACCAGGATGATTACCAGGATGATGACATAAAATATATGTGTCAATGACACTTATCATGGAAATTTAATCCTTTTTGGGGACACAAAGAAAATGTGATGGTGGTAAGGTTAGCTACTGTGCAGTTCCTCCTTATGTAAGAAGCAGTAAAATTGTAGGTAAAGGCCTATAAAATTTTAGTGGAGAAATCTTTTGTCACTTTTATTTACTTTTTAAGTACGCAGGGGCGGGTCTAGAAATTCCATAAAGGGGAGGGGGCCACGCTCCCCATTTTTTCTTTTTATTTCTTTTGTTTTAACATAAAATAAAGAGGGGGCCTGGGCCCGCGCCCGGTGCGCCCCCCTCTGGATCCACCACTGGTACGCTATCCAAGCATTCAATTACAAGGCAGACAACCTTGCACCTCATATTAACTCACTGTATTGTATGCTTAAAGACATTTGTGAGGTTTATGATTGGGTAGACTGTGAGTCATGAATGATACAATTTTTTAATGGACATCTCACATGCCCTGTTATTAACAGTTCATAAAATTATGTGTCCTGAGGTTGCTATTGAATGCATGTATGCTGTCACTCTTTTATGATATGAACTATGCTTTTCAAGAAACAACCATGTAATGCTGCTACCCTCACTCACAAGTACTAAATAGTGGGGCCTTCTGTGGAAATACGGAAAGCATAGTTAGCTTAAACTGAAACCTTATGATGTCATCTTATCAAATTAAGCATTCAGTTTGTGGTTTTCTATTTAAAACAAGATTTTGCAGATCAGAAAGAGCACTTTATTTCATGAAATTTCCAAAGGAAAGTATCTCTTCCTTGTTTCCACAACGTGTGGCATATGCCATAGGCTGCAACACTAAGTCACTCCTGTTTATGCGCAATCAATGTACACTAAGTCTGCTTAGAAAATAGAGGCATGTATATACACATGCTGGCACTCTACCAGAGTTTAAATACGCATATTACTGTATACGCCATATATTTCGCAAGTCTAAATTTTTGCGAATTGGGAATTCCTGACGGTTATGCGAGTGGTTAAATTTACGATTGTGGAGTCCTGTACTGAACGGAGATAACGTACATGCGTATGTCACATAAACATCGGGATCAGAGTCAATATTTTTGCGTGTCTTTAATTTCGCGAATAGCATCTGACTTGTGAAATTTGCGAAAATAAAAACCTCACAAAATATCCGGCGTATACAGTATATGTGAATGTGCTGCTGTTTGTCAGTCTGACAATATTAATAGTGCTCATATTTTTTTTTTTTTTTTTAGAAATGTGTTTCCTATATTTATTTTGAACTTCATTTTTGTGTCGTTGTGTATAAGTATCTCTCCAGGACACACACTTACTTATTTCATTGGTGGCTCGAAATAAATGGAAACATAACAATCCTTTTTGAATTTTAAGTGCGCGATCGGGCCACTCAAAGATAGCCTTTTGGAAATTTGGTGGCCCGATTTGAATTTTCAGTGACCCTAGGCCACTGGGCCACCGCTTATGTCGAGCCCTGCTCTCACTGTCTTTTACTATGACACGTATGATATCACTTAATAGTACAATCAACTCGTCATATTCTGTCATGTACTTTCTCTCTTTATTTCTCTGTTTCATTTTGTTTTGATTGCATTATTTGTTTTCTTTTTTTTTTCATTTTTAGCTCACCTGAGCCAAAGGCTCAAGTGAGCTATTGCGATCGCCCTTCGTCCGGCGTCCGTTGTGCGTCGTCCGGCGTCCGTCGTCCGTCGTGCGTAAACTTTTTACATTTTCATCTTCTTCTTGAAAACCCCAAGACCGATTTTCATCCAACTTGGCAGGTAGCATCCCTAGGGGGTGAGAAACTCAATTTGTTAAAATGGGTACCATGCCCCACCCAGGGGGCCCCCAGGGGGCCCAAACCCCCCAAAATTAAGGAATCTGTAAAAATCTTCTTCTCTAGAACCAGAAGTGATAGAGCTAAGTTAATACTATGAGTTAGTACATTGATGACTGTAGTTTCAAGTTTGTTCATGGCAGAATCAGGGGTGCCCCCCTTGGGACCCAGGGGAAGGGGGGTGGGGAGCTGTCCTAATGGGGCCTAAATTGTACATTTTCATCTTCTTCTTGAGAACCCCATGACCCATTTACACCAAACTTAGCAGGTAGCATCCCTAGGGGGTTAGGATATCAATTTTTTAAAATGGGCACCATGCCCCACCCAGGGGGCCCCAGGGGGCCCAAACCCCCCAAAATGAAGGAATCTTTAAAAATCTTCTCTAGAATCAGAAGTTATAGAGCTAAGATAATACTATGAGTGAGTACATTAATGACTGTAGTTTCAAGTTTGTTCATAGCAGATCCAGGGATGCCCCTCTTGGAGCGGGGGGGGGGGGGGGGGGTGGGGTTGGGAAGGTCCAAATGGGGGCCTGAATTGTACATTTTCATCTTCTTCCTGAAAACCTCATGATGGATTTTCGTCAAACTTGGCAGGTAGCATCGGGTCAGGATCTCAATTTATCAAAATGGGCACCATGTCCAACCCAGAGGGCCACAGGGGGCCCCAATCCCCCCAAATTAAGGAATCTTAAAAAATTTGGGCCCTTATTGTACATTTTCATCTTCTACTTGAGAATGCCTGGTCAAATTTAAGTAGAGCTGTGAATAATTTAGATTAGTGACTGCGTGAAAGGTGAACTTGCGATACTCAGGTGAGCGCTAGACCCGCGGGTCTCTTGTTGTTTTCCTTTTTTCCCTCTCACTATCTTGTTTAAAGTCTTTCTTGTTCCTATACTGCACATTCCATCAGTGGGTGGGTCCTGGGATCTGTACTGGTAGCATGCGAGATGGTGGCAGTGACGAAGTGAATCATCCATTATCTACGCTCTGCTGCCGGTAGTTGTTGGTTGTACCTTGTGTCGTAATCAGCCTTAATGCGTATTCCACACCAGCGGCTACTTGCCTGCCCGTGGTGGCGATGGATATGATAATAATAACGGCAATATGCCCTGCAAAACGCTTGTACAATAAACCACTGCTCCAAACAGTCTGTACTGAAATATACATGTATCAGCTTTCAGAAGGATATTGGTTCGGTGAGAAATGCCGCGCTGGTTTGGTATATGATACAGTGGCTATACTATGAATGTAGATTGTGTTTTATTTATTCTGAACGAATCATAGCTATTTCACTGATGCATGCCAGAGGAGCACTGCACAGCTATATAAATCTCATTTACTACTGAATGAGCACACATTCCGTGAACATGTGCAGTAATAATTTGAATTCATGATCACTTTCATGTAGCAATCAGCCTGCTGTCTTTAAACCCAACATGTCTTAGGGAAATAGGGCTGCAGAAAATGTCATTGAGAAATGGGTACATTAGAATTTCATTGCATATTATAGGGCCTACATTGCAGAAAGATTTGAGGAATTAATGAAATTCATAGATTTTGCACAAAGGGAGTTAGAGAAATTTACAGCTTACCGATATGAGAAAGACACAGAACTTAGGATTTTCAAATGTGTGGCTGCTTTAAAAACCAGTTATAATTTAGGCTTTTGAAAATTCTGCAACCGAGGTGAACTACTGATTGAAAACCTAGGTCTCCAGAGAATGATAATTTTTTTCCCATTTCAGGAAAAACACTAACAATTAAAAAAAAAAAACAAAGAATGAAATGGTGCAGCATTAAATGACAGAAAAATATATCATTTCTCTTGGACTTGATTGACGAGAGGGACAACAAAGAATCATGACATTTAATAATGCAGAGGAGAAAAAAAGTAGAAACTGAGGAGGAGAGTCGAGACCTAGGAAAGAAAGATAAATACTGATGAGAGCTGATGAAAAGAAGCTGATCTGGAACCAGGACATCATGAAAATAATATTTGGAAACGGTCGAGTCCTCTGTGCATTCCAATGATCTAATTTCATCTGGCCATGAGCTATCTAGAGCTCCTATAAAAGGTGAATCATCTATTAGCTGTGGCTTAACTTGAAATAGTCTGTATCAGCCAAACCCCAGGATGGATTCATTGTAAAGCCTGTGTTCGTGATATTTATGTCACTGTACTTCTTCTGATTCAACAGTGAGCGTCTTTGATCCTCTTGTCAACTGTTCTGACCTTTGACCTTTATTTAATTGCCATTGGCTGTAATTTCATGAATAAAAAGGATCAGATAAGATTGTGTATGTGTGTCTGCATATGTAATCTTGTGAAAAGAGATTTGATTTAAGGCAAATTTGCATTCTGAATTCACAGTGGTGCTTGATGTATGTTTGAAAAATATCCATATACCGGTAATACCAAAAAGTATTCTATTAGCGCCCAGTATAGATTAAAACAAACTTTTAGGAGAAATCCATAATAAAGAGAAATACCAGATTGGCAAATCATCATTCAACATTTACATCATCATAATGGCAGTGGAATGAGATTGGTCAACTTTTTTTTTTTTTTTTTTTTTTTTTTTTTTTTTTTTTTTTTATAAACGTGTGTATTTGTTTGTTTGTTTGTTTTTGTTTTTGTTTTTGTTTTTTGTTTTTTGCTTATGAACAAGGTAGATTTGGCAATTTTTCACCCCATGATTCATGAAAAGAGATTTACAATGTAGGTACATGTCAAATGACATACATTATTCATGAATTGATTGAAAGCTAACATTAGCTTGACATGAAAGTAACCTTCCAGTTCAAGATGATTATTGGATTAGCTATGCAATTACAACAGGCTCAATACCATACATAATTAGTCATGAATATTCAATATTTTGCATTTCTAGACTCTGCTAATGAGCAACGCTGCATATTTATGAAAGTCATTAGTAAACAATGACAGCGTAATTCGAATCACCAATGTAAATTCAATGAGTATGGTCATTCATTTAGCAGCATTATGGTCATGGGTCTGTCTAGCGTGTAGATAATCATCATGACAGCAATGAAGGTATGTACACTGAATGAAGTTTGGCTCATTGCATGTTCAGGGTACACAATGATTAATCCTTTTTCAGTCACAAATTGACATGCAGTAATAAAATTCAAACAAGATTGGAGGATTTCCTGTGCTTCAGCAATGTTCAAACACTGTTCTCGCTATTCCTTTCTGGAGACAACACTGTTGGGTTGGCCCCTTGTGATGGGTGCTTTCAAAGTTAGATAGTTTATGGGTTTCAAGCCCAAATAGAGCCCTTTATCTAGTTGTATTCACTCTTTCTGTGTAACCCCGTTCCTGTATATCATGATCCTTTGTAAATCTCATTACATGCTTTACGTATAAACAAACAGGGAACATTATATATTATGAAAACAAAATTGAGAAATGCTGACGTATAATTAGAGATGGTTTGCCACATAGTGGTTGGCGAGGATGAATTTTATCGCTAAATCCCCCTCGTGGGTTACCGTGATTATTCTTTCCTACAAACTCGCAGGGGCAGTATTTGCATAAGCATGGACTTAGGAAACATACTTTGTGGTATACTCTTTGAGTTTTAAAATTACAGTCTCTATTTAAGAACCTCTTTGCGGCATTTTAGCAGCAGAAACCACTGTGTATTTCAGCATTGAAATTAGGGTAACAAATTGGGAAACTTGATTACAAATGTAAAACACATCTCAGGATTTGATGTTTCTTTTATTCATTTTGCAGAATTTATCACTTTTTAGTACCTATTTCATTACAGAATGTTGTGTACACCTGTGTGTGTAAAATAATGAGTGTGTCATTTCTAAAGTTTGTGTTATACCCGCAGATATACAAGCAGAATATTTGACAGACATGGTGTACTGCAGTCATTTACATATCATGGTCTCTCCAGTGTATTCTCTCATGAGCTGATACCAAAATGTACAGGAGACAGGACCATTTATGTAGTCCAGACATGGACATGTATGCTCAACACTTCAGGGGTTATTGATGTTATGATTTGAAAGAACGTTAGTCAAACTCCGGCCGGGCTTTCAGACAGGATAAGGTAAACATCGATGCGATCGTGAATAAAGCATTAATTGGGCCTCAGACAATCTCGATGTCTGCTCTTCGTTCACCTCTTTCTCTCAGAACTGTCGAACGCGTAATTTGCTCTTGTTTTTACGTGAGGCAGTGATCATCATCACCACGGCACAAAAGTACCGTAAATATTTGGCAGGATTGATGGCAAATGTTTGCAGAAGCCCTTGTTTTTTCATTTCAGGAGGCGGGCAATTAGAGACAAGGGGGTGGACATCATTTGAGAATAGTTTGGGTGATTACAAAGACACTGTGGTGTTGCCAGTGATCACAGAAGGAAGAGAAATTAGGCCATGTTTATGGTAGTGACATATACAACTTGTATACATGTATGATCTTGCAAGATGGCTTGTCTCAGAGTATAATGGTACTATCTGTGCCTACCGTTAAAGGAAACACAGCTTTGGGAATGAGCATCAAGTACTAACGTTAACCCTGTTGCAGCCAGAGTAAAACTGCCATGTGCAATAGCAGCTGACTTGTCAGATGGTGGTCTTAACAAGTTTTGACAGAAGTCTAGTGATCAATGCTCGTTGTTGTTGCTGTTGTTTCTAAATGATTTTTTTTTTTACTTAGTTAATTTTGATTAAACACAAGTGCAGTACCTCATCATTGTTCTGATCTGTCATAATTCATGAGGGAATAAGAATGCACAAGAATCTCATTATGGAAATGCAGCGGTGCAGAAGAGTCGTTCTTCTGTGAGCTGTTTGGTATCTTGTCTGGGTATATCAGACAGTTTCTAACTCAGGCCACCTGAAGTCTTGGTTCGTTGATCAGTTTGGGCCTACTTAACTTACATTACTGAATGTGATAAGTTTACGTACTTTCTTGTTAAGTATGTGATGTTTTGTTAAAAAAGAATGAATTCCCCTTTTTTGCCTGTAATTTGCATTTATGTCATGTTGAGATTTCTGTAGTTGTATTTTTTTTTGTGCTTTTTGTTACATCATTCTGTGTATTCACCAAGGTCCCAGCTGGAGCACAGGCTATTGTTATTCGTTCGTCAAATGTACAATGTAGGCCTATTGTCTAAATTATACTGCACTCATGAAAATCATTGCCTTCCAGGTTTCCCTTGGATAGTAAGAGCATGTGCCAGTAGGATAGATACACATGATGCATTTTTGATGTAACAATGTGCAGTAGAGTCTAAGCATTGTTTCTTGATGCGTTTGTTGTTAGCTGCATTGAAAGGTCACTGCACACTTCTCATTGAGCTCATTCAGATCTTCCAAAGAAGTTGTTTATAAATCTGGTGAGAAATTAACATTTCATTCTGATCACATAATTTCTGCATTAAAGGTAGGGAATCCCATTTACATGCCTTAAATAAAGAGTTGTATAAATACAAAGGTATGTTGAAGAGAGTATCATTTTAGAAACTCCCATAAAGTATTGAAAGTGGAAGGTAACATTTAGTACATTTTTATTGACCGTTAGATTTTGAATTGAATTTTTTTTGGGGGCTCACCGTAAATTCCAGTACATTACTAGGCTACCTTTGCAGACCCATGTACTGCATAGTGTGTCCATCATGTATATTTTGTGAAGAAAGTTCATCAACACAAACATTTCTATATATACATTCTTGCCACACACGCTATATGTTATTACATCAGCTCTTGTACTTTTAAATTTGTGTTTATAAATCACAAATACAGAAGAATGCAACAAAAAGGCTTAAGTGTGGCTGACACACAGAACTACTGAGTAGTTGAGTTTTGTGCATTATTCAAATTTTAGATAACTGTTGACTTCCAAATTTCTAAGCAGTGGCCTAAGCAAGTCCCCTGAGGTTCATATTTAATGTTTTGCTGCATTTTGGGAGGTCTGTAAAAGGTATCCCCTACCTTTGAAGTCTAAAAGACCCAGTAGTGTGGGGAGGGGAGAGAGGGTTGACCCGTTTGAATCAATCTTCACTCACTGCCCACCTGGATATAGATTTGAAAAATCACAACTAGAGCAGGCCTGCTACATGTAGAATAGAATCGCCCGCCACAGAATATGCACATTGAAGCCTACGCTCATTGGTAACATTTGACTCTAGTCAAAATTCTTCCAGCTATGTGTATATCGTCGCTGGGGCGACAAGACCTCGTATCTCAAAAATGTCAAATGTTCAGGAGAGCCAAAAAACATGGCGGCCAAAGCACTATACTGAATGGGATAGCCGTTCCTTTGACATGCCGTGGTGGCTTCATTTTTGGGGTAAGACAGCTGGAATTTGGACAGGACATCACTTAACCGATTATTTGACCACTAATGCAAAAAAGTCATTTTCACCAAAATTTGAGATACAAGGTCTTGTCACCCCAGCGACGATATACTGACATTAGTGATAAAGCTGTACGCAATTTGTTGCGTGGATTCCCACATACGTGTAGTTGGGCCAGCCTTCCGATTGCATGGTATCCCCTTGCTTTTGGGTCTTTTTAAAAACAAACCTCAATTGCGTTTTTCTCCAAAACAAGTTTTTTTTTAAAATTCTGGGCACACATTTGTAATCCAAGGGGTTTGACTCTAAAACACAATTGAGGAGGTAGAACTTAGTTTGACCATGTACAATTTTATGTGCATCTATTTCCGCCATGGTGCTTACATCCCAGTACCGGTACTAACTCTTGCATAATTTTTAATACATGCTTTGAAGTTGCATGTTTTGATAGGCAGAAGGAGTTTGTGACAAAGCTGTTGTATGGTATGTTTTTGCAGTAAGCAGTCAACAAAGTGACTCAGTTTGGCATCTGAATACTCCATACCTTTAAACGAGTTCTTTTGTAAGTCTAAAACCCATCGCTTATCTGATCTGCTCTGGATGAGTACAGAGATGACACTCACAGATAAATGTCTTGCTCGTCGGATGTCAACCTGCATCACAGGTCTGGAGACTGTTGGGCATCAGTGCGAGGGATATGTAATGAGGATGCATGTAATTCGCGCCTTTCAAAGTCATCTGCCATTTGCGATGCTCTCAAAGAACTCATATTCTGTCTGTCTTCTTTTTTTTTTTTCTGCGAAAGTACAGAGAATCGTTTAATGAGTTTCACAGCCCCCTTTGAATCCGAACCCTTAATGAGCTGGTGTTTACTGGTAATGGTACTGTAACGTGGAATTGAACAAAGAAATGGAGAAAGGGGCTGGAATGCTAGTAGCTCCTGCTCATGGTGGGAAAAGGGAGAATGGAGCAGTACATCTGTGTCTAATGGGTATGAGATGGATGTAGCTGATGCTGCACCCCTAATGAGGTAGGGCTGTCTGATGATACCAATACCTGATACCAAACAAAGCAAGAAGGGGCTAGGCATTCATAGTAGTTAGTTGAAGGAGGGGTAACATGAAGAGGGGGATGGGTGATGCTCTCTTTGTTTGCGTACTTAGAAATGAGTCTTCCTGATGTTGGGGACCCTTTTCCTGAGGTAGCAGCTTTCCTGGTGCAGTGGCCTTCATCTTTTCAGGATGTGCATTTGAGAGAAACGAATTGCTCTTTAAATTGATGATGATGATAAAGTACTATGCGGTATATTTTGCCTTGTTTTCATGCAACATTTTATGAGACAACCAGTAGGCCTATTGCATAATTAACAATTTGTATTAAAGATATTGCATCATGTAACATAATTGCTTAGTTTATCATATCCAAGGTGGGAAATCACTGATTTTGCTCTTTGAAAGTGATACTTCTTTCCCATTTTGTCCATGTGGTGCTAGATTGCAAAGTCAACCATTTGCAAAAATGTGTGTAGATTTTCTGTGTTCATATCAATTTTGGGCAAGAACACCAAGAATACAAAATGCACAAGTTTGCCAGAGTAAGGATGATAGCCATTCATGGATGGAAACAATGAAATATATGTGTTTGCACAAGGCAAAAGATGGTATTCTATTATTTAGTTTGCTGCTGCTAAAAAAAAAAGATAGATATTGTCTGTCACTGATTCATCATTGTGATATATCTATACAATTAATTATGCATCATTAAGCATTTTTGACACATTTTGGGTTCTGAATGTAAACTGATATTATACAAAATTTCATGACCAATACAAAAAACAAACAAACAAAGAAATACTGAAAATGAATATCATATTTTGACATATTTTTTCTTCATTCATTGCAGCCAAGTTAACCAGAGAAAAGTCCACCCCTCCCTCCATCTTTCCCACGAATGGGTTTCCCATGGTTGCTACACGAAAAAGTCAAATTTTGCACATCACTTTTCTCAATTTAGTGAGCATTCATGTGCCTAAGAGTGTGGCCATGCATGCCACAGACTTCTGTTTGAGCAATCATATTCCTCTCACCCCCTCCCCCCCCCCCATATCCCTCATAAGATAGTGCTTTTATTATCTGCACATTCTGGTAATCTTATACTGGCAATTCTATATCATATGAGAGTTGAGTGCCAGAAGGGGCATTTTTCTTAATCATTTTTCTTTTCCCCTTTTGTGTGTGTGGCCCGTTATTGATATACTTTTGATGCTCAAGTAGTGATCTGACATTCACTGATGTGTTTCTTGCAGTAAATTCTGTATATTATTGACAAAGCAATGGGTTTGGCTTCATGAAATAAAAAAATAAAATGTATATGAATACTGCCCTCTGCCTGCTGTGTTGGTTTGGGGAAAGACTAGACCCACAAAATGACAAGGGAAAGCATGAGTATGACACGTCAAACGAGGAATAAATTGACGATGCATAATACCAGTGTTGATTTTGTCATAAACAGTAAAACAGGAAGACAACAAACTGGCCCCGTGACATTTAGTAAGTATGGACCTTACACAGGTCCCCAAGTACTGGAAAGAGCTGCCTGAGATTACAATGAAGGCAAGTGAGTAGAGCAGATGGAATGGGGAACCCCATCACGCAGGGGAAACTGTCCTTGGGGTTTTCAAAACTCATCATCACTAAGTTGCATTTCTTCCCTGTTGTAGGCTAACAAAGTTCATGGTCTCCCAATTCCATGCAGTATTATATGCCCGCAACTCCTGTAGTTCTGCCATCAAAATGTCTATTTATATAGTCAGTAGGATATTAGGCTAGTGGTTGTGAAAAGGTTAATGTGTTGTTGGATTGGATTTGTAGAGCTGGGCTTGATTGATAGGACCAGCATCACTCAGCACCCCACCCTGACTTGCATCCATCAACACTTTTAGATGCTGTTTTTCATTTTCTGACAGCTCAATAAAGGAAGTATGGATTGTGGAAATAGCATTTCAGCTATATTGTGTGTTCCTATGCAGATTGTATTGTGTGCATGCTTGAAACGTCAGTATCCTCTTGTATAAAGAAATGAATAAATGAATGAATAAATAAATAAATAAATAAATAAATCATGATTTCTCAAAGTTGTACTATGGTTAACAACAGTTAAATTCTATGTGTGAATTAATGTTTATGTAACTGTTTATCCCATATTGGGTATGAAGCTTTGCTGTGAAAGTAGAATTCCCCTGAATTATGCTGCCTGAAAGTGCATTGAAATGCAAAAAAAAAAGAAATAGAAATCACTTATTTTCACACACAAACACAGGAGTGAAGATTTTCGCATGGAGAGATTGATAGGTAGATTGATGGATAGATTGTGATCAATAAAGATATATACACATGCATTGTAGAAGAAGAGAGAAACCAAAACATCGTGGAAAATGAGAGAGGATGTACAACTGTACATGTACACGTTAGAATGGTTTTCAATTTCCCTGCAAGAGGATTGTTCTGCCTCAATTTAGAAGAGTGTGCATTAAATGTCTTCGGTTTTGTAGACTCTTCCAAGAGTTCTGTCTCACAGTTTGGTGACAGAAGTAATACCCAAGCTCATTTTCCAGTCATTGAACAATTGCAGAGTACATTTTCTTAGTGGATAAAGGAGTTCCAAACCTCAGCAGTATGTCTTGCCTTGCAGGCTTAGACAACACAAAGAGAGGATTTTTTTTTTTTTCCGTAGGCATCCTTTTTTTTTTCCCAAGGCGTCACTGAGTGCAATTTTTACTCAATCTCAGGTAATTTTAGGGAGAATTACGGTAGAAAATTGATGACAGATCACAATGAAGATGGATGCATGGCTGGCTGTCAGCCGTAATTCTGTCGCGAGACGAACCAATAGAGTTTACCAATTGAGTGTGATAGGTAGGAAGAGTGCCTTGTCTGAGGCAAATACTGAAGCTGTCTTCTATCGTCAGACTTAAAGGCCCAGTACAATTTTTGTTTTTAATAAGTCAATTTCAGGAGATATCCCATGAAATAGGGTCTGCATAGTTTCTTAAAGGTTTGAAAATGTATCATATCTAGTTTGGATTGTGCTGACCTTTAAATATGAAGTGAAACTAAAGTATTTTGTTTGGACTGCTACCTGAAACATGCCCTGATGCAGAAGAAAAATGGTTTGTTAGACCAGTTTTGTTGAAACATGGGATGAACTATCAAATAACAGATGCAGCGATTTTGCTCTCACTCTATGTGTGAATCGTTCCCACACACTATCAATGAAGAACTCTGATGCGTTCAATCCGCGTGGAAAATGCTGAGGTTACAAAAGGTACTCTTATGTAAGGAGGACCACAATATATTGTCTGTTGAGAATGAGAAGGGCATTAAGTGGTCTTGAACACTATGGGTTTAGTGGCAACTTAACGCCCTTATCATTCTCAACCGACGATCTGAGTCATGGAGAGTGTTTAGTCCTTTCTGTGTGCACTGTAATACAGACAGCGTGTACAGTGTTGAGTTTTCTGTGACAGTTGGCACTCAAAGCACACAAAGGCCCGAATTCAAGGTGGTACAAATGAAACCATGGTTTAAATCATGGACAAAAACCATGGAGCGAATGTTACGAAATTGGTCATTTCATTGACAAAATGACCGTTTCGTAAACGAAATTATCATTTCATGGACGAAATGTTCGTTTAGTTACAAAATGTTGTCATATCGTTACAAAGTAATCATTTCATCGACGAAATGACTGATTTTGTAACGAAATGTTCCACGCGACACTTGGCGCTCCATAGTTTTTGTCCATGGTTTAAACCATGGTTTCATTTGTACCACCTTTGTGAATTAGGGCCAAAGGGTTTATCATGTGAGCGCCATCACTATAAAATGCTGCCAATATTCTACACAAACAGGTTACATGTAGGAGTGAAAGAAATATGCTGGCTGTCATGGCTACATTCAGTAATGATATCAATAGGGAGGGAGGAATGTAGAATTAGTATTGACATAAAACTTGGAATGAACAGCAGTCCTTCTTGCCTAGGAGACCTGTTCAGCACAAGGCCATATCACTATTCAAAACTGTGAAACACTTGTCCTCCTACTAATATCACCAGTATTCCTTTCTGCTTACTATGCAGCCAAGAGCCCACTTATATCTATGGCAGTGTTTATTTTTGACAAGATCATTGTATCAGCAGGGAGCAGGAGACAACATCGCGACAAGGACAACGACCTTTTGTCATGTATCTGTCTCTGCATTGTTCCGTGACCTAGTGCGGGTTGAAATTGGACACATTTTGGGAAATTTGTGTGCTTCAATTTTGATACAGCAGTTGTGTCAACAATTGGCAGAAAGGGTTGTGCCATTCAAATTACTTTGTCTTCTTTTCCCATGCCCAAAGGGCGTAACATACATGTACCAGTGTAAACCTTTGTTTTCTAGGCGTACTGTAGTCATTATCCATCAGCTTTAGTCTTGAGCATGTATAGATGGGATTTTCAGGAGATTAATGGAATTTGATTTGTGAAGTTAGACTTTACATTCTTTTTGTCTGTCTTGTGCATTATGAGCAATGCTGTTGAATAATTGTGTTTCAGATGTACTTGAAATGTAGCCAATTGACCATACTCTAGCAATCCAGTGCTGAACCTATTATCTATTCCAGTTTCTAGGTGATTATGCAGTATTACAAATCAGCACATAGATGAACTACAATGGCAATTGTTCAAGAGACCCTGGAATCAGTGAACTTTTACTTATAAGCCGATCTGTCTTGTAGCGTTAGTCTGGACTTTTCCATGCAATAAAACTACTCTTTTCTTTTTCTTTTTTTTTATACACACAAACACAAGATCTAAACAATACACTATGTTAAAAATAGACATTTTCACTCATCTCTTGTATAAATCATGGAATGTTTAATGCTTGAGTATGCTGAGTGTGAAAACAAGATTGTTGTGAATGTTGCATCTATGGTCAATTCATTGAAAGCTGGCATGACATTTTCTGATTCCCTCTTGACTTCACATCAAATACTTTTCTGCACAAAATGTAAAACGTAGACCTATATATGTGAAGTCATACTCTAGTCATTTGGTACTATATGCAAATTATTTCATCCAATGTGCACAAATCACATATGGCCATTTTTACAATCAGTGGTGTAAAATGCAGTATTGGCACTAATTGGTGTATAACTTTCTTATACACTGACAGATATGCATTATTTTTTCTCATAAACTTACCACCCACAATGTCTACCTTGGGTACCTTAATGAACTTTCCTCTCTTTTTCTTTCAGATGTGGCAGGCACTTATATGCTTGAAATCCAACACTTTTGGTGTACTCACTCTGACATAGTATTTTTGTCAGAGCTAGCATATTAAATTGTTTATTCCTTTTCATTATTTTTGTTGCTGTTGTGATAGACAGGTATCCAACTTTAAGAACTATTATGTTTACCAGGTTCTGCTTTGTCTTCTTTAAATACTGAAATTGTCCAAACTTTATGTTTCGGAGGTGACATTTTCCGTTAACAATTAACCCCTCTTTTGAGTTAGCTCTTGTTCACAATTATAAAATTCAACTTTGCTAATTTCCATCAAAACAGAATAGTAATCAATCTGACTTAACTTTGATCCAAAGATTATTTAATTCAAATAACTTATCATTTTTTGATGAGCGTTTATAAATTTATGTAACTTTTCCGTTAACATTTCTGTCACCTCCGAGACAACAGATTTATGTATTTAATTTTTTTATTCTTGACATCAGTTATACATTACATTTGCAGAAATGTAACATATCCCCTCACATTATCTCTGAAGGAAGGTAGTAGAAATATAGCCTGTTGTTTTCATTTCGGAGCAATTTACAATTTTCCGTTAACACTTGTCACCTCCGAAACAATTGTCACCTCCGAAACAGCAGGCATATTATATTTGATAATTTCTCAAAGACAAAGCAATTTTGTTTGATTCTGTCCAATTGACAGGAATCTCTTTTGGATGACAATAGTAATATGGCAACAGGAAGTGAGAATTTTCTAGGGATTAATAAAAGATTCAATAAAAACTAAAAATTACTGTTTCGGAGGTGACAAAACACTGTTAACAAGATTTTTTGTTCATTTCTGTTGAAGAGAAACCATATCATGTACACCAATGGTTTCATTTATTTTAGTAACATAAGTCTCAAAGTGGAGAAATCAACTACCACACTCTCACTCTTTTTTTTATTACTAGACTGTACGTTTTAGGGCAAATCTACATTTTTTCACTTTTTTTAACAATGAGAATGCACAAAATACACCCATCTGTTGTATATATAATATTGTAATCAAGATCATTTCTCCTGCTTTAGTTAAGTAAACATATAGATGCTTTCATCTTAGAAGCTTGATTTCCAACAAGCAATTTAGTTGTGAAGATTTACCAATCACAGCTTTCCTCGTAGGTTGCTTTTTCTTGTGTTTCGGAGGTGACATTGTTTGTTAACACCATATTGTTATGTGGTAGTGAAAGGCAAGACTTCAGTTCCTTTTCACTATCTATTAACATTTTCTAATACATTTGATATCTACAAAATCATCACAACAGAAGTGACTTTTGTATACATAGGTCACCAGAATTCCCTTGATACCAAAGTAATACATGTGGCAGTTCAAGCATGCCCTAGTCCACAATCTTTAAAAAAAAAGAATGTAAAAAAAAATAATCAAACAATCAAACTCCACAAAAAGGCCACATGCCTATAGCTGGTGCACAACTTGTTCTTGAATTCATAGTTGTTGTTTTTCCATGTACAATGTGGTAATCATAAACAAAATTATGTGATTTTTTTTTTTAATATGACAATAATTATTACATTTTCCAAGTTGAACCAACTGTTTATGATATTGTATTTTTTAAGATTATTGAAGTTATGTGACAACTAAAGTGAACAGAGGAACAAGTCCCCAGAACTGGAAAGGGAAAGATTAAAAAAAAAAAAAAAAAAAAAAATTAGTTCTATTTCAGTACTTTTGATGAGGTGTTTACCTTGTTTTGTTATTATGTTTTATCTTAGAATTTGGCTTTAAGTACTGGAATTTCAAGGAAAAGAAAATGGTTTCTTAAAGGACAAGTCCACTTTCATATACATGTGGATTGAGTGAATGCAAATGTTCAACAGTAAAACATATCATTGAAAGTTTGGGGGAAATTGGACAATCCATTCAAAAGCTATGGGTTTTTTTAAGTATCTGCGCAACCACTGCTGGATGAGAAGACTACGACAGTGTATGCTGTCACATGCATACAACGATATAAGGAAAATATAAGTGAATTTCACAAAACTTTACTTTTTGAAAAAAGTGCACATTTCTTCAACTTGCTTCTGATGTATTTTAGGGCAATATTATTCATCCTGCCTTCCAAAAGAGAGAAGTCATGTGTTCTTTTGTTATGCAAGAAAAGTGAAAATACAGAATGTTGAATTTTCTTAATACTTTCTCTATATCCTTGTACACATGTGACATCACAAGCTATAGAAGTCTTCTCATTCAGCTTTGACTGAGCAGAAACTTTAAAAATCCATAACTCTGGAACGGATTGCCTTACTTTCCTCAAACTCTCACTGATGTGTTTTACTAATATCACTATATTTACTCAACCCTCATGTCTATTGAGGTGAACTTGTCCTTTTCCAGTTTCGGTCCCTTATAGGTTTATTTGAGACCAGTTTGTGTCCGGGACCTTCTGTGAAGTTGATGGGGAAAATTACTGAACAAAAACAAATTTTCCCCTCAAGTTCACAGAAAAGCATTATGCTGCTCTCTTCAGCTGGGAAACACAAACTGTTGTCTTAACCAAACTGTGAAAACCTGTTAAAGATTAGTATGAATTACAATCTCAAACAAAATATGAGCTGGTATCCATTGTCATGAAAGAGAATAACCAAACAAAATAACAAGTAAGAACTGAAAGAAAGAGCTTATATTTGAAAATTAAAGCCATGAGGAAAGACATGAATGTTCACTAAATAGTTAACACCTGAGAAGTTGGGTTGTCTCTGTGTTGTGTCACCTCAAAAACAATAAAATGTTTTTTCTTATCATATACTTTTTACTCTCAAAAGTGACTGTTAAATATGCATGATTTGCAGGTAATTTTCAATCAATTCAAAATGATATGTAAAATATATTTTAGTAATGTCAACAGTTTAAATGAATCTGGTGTATAGAAAATTTATCCCAGATGAACCAAACACCTTTTACCAGTATTATAACATTTGTATGGTGGCTATCAAGGATGATGAAGAATTCATGAACATCCTTGAATTATCTATTTATAAAACTATGTGCAAACAAAAACGTACACAAGTCAAATAAGAATTTTTGCTCTTGGTATTCATATTGCATGTCCCCGCCAAAAAAATTACAGTGGTACCCTCCGCAACAATAACTTTAAAGATAGTGAATCAATCTAAAATACAATGTAAGGGATTGAAACTATAACTCATTGCCCACGCCTTACAGAAAACCCCATTCAATTTGCTTCAGAGGTCAAAGAGAATTGAGGATTTTTGTAGAGCATGTGAGGAATCCCTTCCCTCCAAGTTCTGCATGTGTTTACACATTAATATGCAGTTCCAAGAGCATCCAAGTGCTGAACTTGGAAAATTCAGACTCCTGACATCCTTTATAACAATCCACATTTCTTTGAGATCACTTAACCAAATTGACTGGGGCTTTCTGCAAAATAGAGCTAAGATGTTATAATTTAAGACCCCAAAGTAGAATTTAGTTGATTTAATCATATTGGGTGCTATCAATGCAAAAGTCTAATTGTAATTTTTTTTGGGGGGGACATACTATATGAATACATGAACACAATGTTAACATTGAATGTCACCTCCGAAACAAAGTTATTCTTCCCTGGTGTTGTGGAATAAAAAATTCTGAGAGTGAAGAAACAATACTGAAATGATCTTACACCCTCATTTCAATTTAAGGTAGAAAATGGAATGCCATGTTTCTTCAGGTTACAATATCTAGCTTATGTCCATCATATTCATACTGTAAATTAATATTTTAACACAATGTTAACATTGAATGTCACCTCCGAAAACGAAGTGATTCTTCCCTGGTGTTGTGGAATAAAATGTTCAGAGAGCAAAGAAACACTACTAAAATGATCTTACACCCTCATCTCAAGTTAAGGCTGAAAATGGAATGCCATGTTTCTTCAGATTACAATATTTAGCTTACATCCTTCATCCAAATGGAAGGCAAACTACCGCTACCCATGCTAATTAATGAAGTGTAAAAAAACACTTGTTCTGTGTGGTTTATCTGCTTGAAACAGGAGTTAATTTCTTGTTCTCGAGTTATAATTATTAAAAACATTGATAAAAAGAAGAAGTTTTTGTGTTATTGTCACTTATTCTCAAAATAAGTGAGTGTTAATATTAATGTCACCTCCGAAACAGTATAATATGTTAACTGTCACCTCCGAAACATCCATGTGTAAAAAATCCAAGTTTTAAAGAAATGATTGGAATTTCATAAAGAAATGATTGGAATTTCATTTAACCTACATAGGAAGGTAGCCCTTCTTAAAGACTTGTTATAGTAAGAGTTTGACCTGGCCTGCCCTCCAATAAATAGTTAAAATCTTGAAAATTACATGTCAATTGGTATTTTTTAGCAAAAATTTGTAAATCTCATGTATTTTTTTTTAATTCACTTTATATTCAACCCCCAAATAGTTTTGATTCACAAACTATATATTGTTGTTAACCATATAAACTTTGCATAGTGAAGTTTGACTACAGAGTTTTGTCAATATGGTGCAATTCATGAAAGCATAATTTTGCTTAAATTTACTTCAGGTGCCAGGGTTTTCTTTTAATTACACCAATAACCCTTCAGCTTTAAGGTCTGAAATGTTATTTTTTCAAAAATTTGAATACTTTCAAACAGGAATCAAACAGAATAATGAAAAAATATTTTGTTTGAAATTTTGACCCTCCGAGTACAAAAGTTACACCACTGATCGTAAAAAAGGCCATATAGTACATGAATTCACTTCCAGCAGCAAGTCACCACTTCCAATACAGTGCACTCCTGTTATAACAAACATGGTTATAATGAAATTTCAGTTACAACAAAGTAAAAAGTTAGGCTCCAACATTATCACTCAGCTCTATGATCTATATTTGTTAATTTGTTGGATTATCATGAAATTTGATACACTGTATAATGAAAAAAGAAAACTGCCAGTCCCAAGCATTTCATTATGACACGAGTCCACTGCAGCCAGTCACTGGAGGTACTGCAGCAAGTCACTGGAGGTACTGCAGGTGTACCTTAGTGTTTAATTGGGCCTCTATTTGTGGGTCACATACCAAATGGCATTATCGTGAGTCAAGCATTCGATGCTAAGTATGTTCATAGAGTGCCAGGGGGTCACAAATGTAACATACTGCTGTTCTGCTCTGATTCTTGCAGTCGGCATTCGCTCATCAGCTTGTTCGGGCATACTGACATGATATCTTTGTTTTCCCTGTTGGCATCACTCATTATGAGTCACCTTCGTAGCCTTGTGTTTAAATGAGGTACTCCCTTTGAGGTATTATAAGTCATTACTACATGATGCAAACAAGGGTGCCTCCAATGCCGTTCAATCAAAGGACTGTTCCTTGTTTTAGGACATTTAGTCCCGCTGTGGTCATTTTCCAGTTAAGATTTATAAGGTCGTGAACATGCAGTGGTTAGTCCGGGCTGTAGCCATGCCAATACTACTGGAGAGATAGAGACAATGCAAAATCCACATTGTACTCATAGGTTGAAGCCCAGGGGGCCCTGTTGCCATGGGCTTTAATAGTCGCCAGGATTAGTCAAAGTGCAGTGATATATACTGTAGATGCACAGGCTTCGATGAAAACTAGTAATTAAGTCCATTGTACAATGTAAAGAGCAGTTATTTTGCATTTACACTTGAGAAAATTTTAAGACTTTTTTTTTTTTTTACATTTGCAGCAAAAAAAGAAAAATGTATAGAATTAGATGCAAGATGTAGATTTTGATTGTATTTGCCATATTATGTCATTAAATTTTGAGTTTGTAAATACTATTACACCATATATGGGTTGGAGGTACCATCTTTAGTGTTTCATTTTTATCACAAAGTTTGCTTGCCATCTTGCAGGCAGTAACAATGGACAAGCATGTACTCCATCACACATATACATACACACACGCACACACACAACCCCCCCCCCAAAAAAAAAAAAAACCACCAACACAGATACAACATATGACAGCAGTACATCGACAGACTTTTTAACAACTTGCGCATCATGCATGCATGCATGCAAGCAGAGATAAAAGATGGGCTATTAGTCATGTTCTAGGCAATCAATTTGTGGGGCAAGAGGCAATTACACGCGTGGCACATTTTCAGTCAAACGTCATAAATGCATAGATTTGCCACCATCCACATCAATTCCCACATCCCTTCCCTCCACCACCACCATCCCTCCAGGCACCGTTCTTAGGTCTGCAGTTCTTCATCACATTCAGGCAATGTGTGACTCACCAAATCTCATTTTCCAGGCTCATATAGGCCTATGTATAAACTCTCTCACACACACACACACACACACACACACACACACACACACACACACATGTATGATTGCTGATACTTTTTTTTTTTTTCAGTACAGATAATTTCCTGCTCCTCTTCAGTTCACAAAGATCGTCCATTATGGGGGTGAGGTAAGATTGACTTCTCCCTAGAGATCAATTTTTCCTCTGTTGTGTGTAAGTGAAGTGGGGCCACTCTCATTCCTTTCTAGGTACATTCATTCATGTGATTGGCGGAAAAAGTTGCCTGCGGGCAGACCATCATACAGTGTTCGTCTCAAAAATCTTGCTGGCAGCCAATGTTGTACCAGTGGCAAATAAAAAAAAAAAGAGGAAAATTGCTGAATTAAATGTTACTTCACACAAAGCTAAATTCTATCCCCATGTGCATCATTCAAAGAAAAAGTTGCAAAGTATGAATACAAATTAATATTCAATTGATAGTTGAATCATATCCTGTGCTTGGTTCCCCATGCCCTGTCTGATCAGGAAGGTGGAAAGCCACCTCCCTGGTGCGATCTTCCATACCACTCTGCGAATGTCATGATTTATGGCAGCGACTACTGCTTTCACAACCTTCAGGAAATACAGAAAATAAGGAAAATATCCCCTTAAAAGATAGCAGGGCGGTGAGTTGGCTCAGTCAGTAGCGCGTCTGCCTCACGATCATGCAGCCCGGGTTCGAACCCGAGTCTGGACTGAGCAATGTTGTGTGTTAGCATACCGTCCCCTCTAGCAAGAGGCAAAACACTCTGTCCCTCGGATAGGACATAAAATGGAGGTCTCGTGTATGAGAGAGTGACAACTCATGCACGTAAAAGATCCCGCTTCATTCATTCATCGCAAATAGCAGGGTGTTTAACCGGGTGAAGTGGTCCCACCTCACATCCAACTGGACCCCATGGAAGACCAGCTTAATGTAGCTGAATATGGGCTATCCAGCCATCTTCTCAGATGGAAATGAACAAACAAACAAGCTGGAAGAACATAATGTAGTCTTTAACTAGTTAATGTGTATGATATAAATTTGTCAACTTTTCTCTGTAATGGACCATAATCTGCAAGAGGACAGCCATGGACCATTATTAAGCGACATCAAGCAATGCTGCACACTGGCACTGGTCCGACTGTCCCTGACCTGGCTGTAAAAATCACTGTAGAACCAATAACTTTTTCACAAATGGACCAGTAAAACATGGAAAAACTTGGTACCTACTGGTCCGACAGGCAGGTTGGACCAGTAGAAAAAAAAAAATGGGTTAGTGTGCAGCCCTCCATAAAAGTATCTCCCTAAATGCTCGCAGAACCTCCCTGATTTTGATTTTTGAATGTTGGCAGTCTTGGTATAACCTGCCTGAGGGGATTCATCGTATCAAAGATACGTATTAAGTGAATGTTGTCTTTTTTTTTGCATGTAAAAAACTCTGGTAGTGGTATGAAAAGTAGCAATATGCAGTTTATTTATGCAGTTAATTATGCAGTGAAAGAAGATGATACTTTACCCTTTATCATTGTCAGTGCAGAGTGAGGAAGGTATACTGAATGCATAAGACTGTGTAGGACATTTTGATATCTTGTTCTCAACTGAAAAGTATTGTGGAGAGGATGGGAGGGGGTTAAAGCAAAGGGTCTGTACTCTTAAGACTACACTTCTGAAATCATGAAGAAACTTCATACATTCTCTTTATTCATAGAACTTTGGAAGGGGCAGCACAGGTTAACTATGCCCTGGGGTTCCAAGTTCAAATATCTGAAGTTCCTCTTTTAATTCATTCTGAGGCAACATTTGGGGACGAAAGCTGATGCAGAGACTCCCCCGTGCCTTTTCCCCCTTCCATCTCCTGCCAAGATTTTCTCCTTGAATTTTCTTTCATAACTATCGATACAGACTCTTTTTTTTTCTGATGTTGGAATGCACATAATCTTACAGTTGGAATGTGGATAATCTTGCAGTAATGTTCCGCTCCTGTTCAGGTCTTTTTATCTTGTCTGGAAGGCAGAACTCTGAAATCTTTACCTCCGGCTGCATGTCTGATCGGATCATTAATCTACACTCTGCATCTGCAGATCAGGCCTGTTTATAAAACTGCACATTTTTTTTTTCCATCCAAGTGAGCTGCGTTGTATGTTGCATGAGAGGCCAGAATGTGGATTTTGGATTGATTTGATAGCCATTGTGTGGATTTCATATGTAGGCCAGGGCTGGATATAACAATACAATGTCATGGTAAAGAAAACAACCTGGCATGGAAGCTTACTACATGTGTAATTCAACCCTTTATGTCTCTGTGTATATTTTTCTCTCTTTTAGGATTAAAGATTTATAGAGCAGTGAGATTTTCCAAGGATTTAAGTATAGTTTGGAACTCTAAACATAAGCCATTACACACCTGACTATCCAGAAATTTTGAATCTAATGTCTGAAATATAATTTTTGTTCAACTGACTTGGTACATCGTATTGAGAGTGATCATTTTGATTGAATACATGCAAAATGATGTGACAAATAAATCAAATGAAATAAGGATCTTTTGTTGCTCAAGATTTCTTTTTGAACAACAGTATATAAATGGACTTCATTTCATTCAAATTGATGCAGGAAGTCAGAATGGAATTCATAAACTGAATATAGCCCTCAGTAATTTTTTCTTGTGCTTCTTCTTCTATGTACACATCTCATGTAGATATGTGGTATGGCTACCAAAAGTGTTCACAGGTGAAATTAGTGTGTTCATCATAATTTCTGTGTGATTATGATAAATACTTGGCCAGTTACAAGCTATCATTTGAACAACAACAACAACAACAACAACAAAATACTGTAGTTATCATGCTTCCAAAAGTGTCATGTACTATAAGTTTGTGGAGATCATGAAAAATTCTCTTCATGTTACCAAGCCATAGTGATTTGAGGGAAGGTGAATATAGAGCATACAACCTTTGACCTTTTCATTACCCCTCCAGCCCCATTTCTTCTGGGTGTTGGCTTGTCAATAATCATCTAAATTGTACTAATTTCATTCAATTGGATATTGATAGGGGACAAATTGCTACTCGTCAATACCTTCTAGTCAGAAGTCTTAGTATCCTGATGTTACCACTGTGTTTGAACAAGGAGGTACTGGTACCTCCTTGGTTTGAGGGTGCAGGTGCTACCTTGCCAATTTGTTGAGTGCTTGTGCTTGAAGCAGTACACTGGGGTTAAAAAAAAATGGAAGTTGAGATTAGAGCCATGCTGAGAAGTGGAAACTTTTTTGATTCAACCAGAATTGACTGTGTTTTGACGGATTTCAATAATTGACCTCCCTCTGCAAAATAGAGTTGTACTTTTTTGCCTCTAATTGGGAAATTCCCACCAACCATGCTTTAAAGGAAGCTACAAATGAGGCATGCTGGTCTAAATCAAGTCTCAATATGGCGTAGTTACTGCTGAAATCTTATTTTTAGACTCCTTTTTAAAATTCAAATTACAGTGGTTATTGATATAAGTTTATACAAGTTCTGATTCCTGATGGTATAATGTGAAAAATTCTTGTTGTCATATTAAAGATGAAGAATATACAATATGCTGTATGCTGGACATTTTCTGGCCTAAAATGATGAGGAATTTGAAGCCAGTGTATGCTGTGGTTTTGCCTTTGCAGATTTATGAAAATTCGTGAAGACGAGGTGAAAATGCTAAGATATGCAAATTGTGCATTTTTTTTTTCAAATGTATTGATCAAAGTTCTTTGCTTCTGTTGCAAATAGAACTGAAACTGAGACAACTCTATCAGATCTGTCACAAATGTTGGCCATTTTCATATTTCTCTTTGCACTGCATGGTATCAAAATTGTAAAAATACAGACATTCTCATCCCACTGCTTGCCCTTTGGCCAGTAATCAAGTTGACCTACTCCTTGCTTGCTATCACTTTTTCTTATTTTTCAAAATTTTTTTTCGTATTTCCCCACGTGATGGATGGACGATCAGTCCTTGGAAGGAATTGTCGCTAATTAGGTATTCATCGAATTCCCGCGAAGTAAATGAATGTAAACACAGGTGAAAGGATTCTTTTTCTTTTCTATTTTTTTCTTTTCCTTCCTAAGCCAAGTTGTGACCAGAGTCCCACCCCAGTAAGGCTTCAGTTGTCCCCCACTGGACATTGGCTCCTGTTTTGATGTAGTGCAAGAAGGACATGGGTCTGTGCATCACAAAAGGCACGGATTTGTGACCGCAGATCTGGACTTGGGCACAACTATTTCCCACTGCAGTGCTAGTGTGCGCCTAATATGAAGTGCTTGTCAATCATGCCTTGGGTCGTTGCACTGTGTTCCTGCATTTCAGTGTTGTTACTGTTTTTTTTTCTTTTTGTCTTGTTTCCCTTTTGTAGACGGGTTACATTTATACAACAATAACAACAAAACCACAGAGATAGATACATAAAAAGAAATTAGTGTTATGTGCAGGTTTGTACAGAGGGATAGGTGTGAATTATCAACATTCTTGTGATTCCTGTGGTTTTGCTTGTCTCTCTCTCATCTCTCTCTCTCTCTCTCTCTCTCTTTGTAACAGGTTTGCATGGCAGGGGTCAGGGACCATCATATAAAAAGAATGGAAAGAGAACAGAGGGTATGAAGGAAGAGAAAAATCATCTGAATTGTGATTGATTAGGGAATAAGTCACAGAGGGGAGAATAAGTCACAGAGGGACTTAACTTCTTTTTAAAATGTATATGTTTGATTGATTTCAACTATTGGGATAACTTTTTTTTTGTTTTATGGTGCAAGCAAGTATTTCTTTTTTAATGAGTATAATATAGAAGTCATAAATAACCATGTGTAGCCAGTTTCTGCATGTTTTGTGTGTATTAGAAAGGGACAGGAGCACAGCCTGTACCTGCATCATGTGTGCTCCCAGCTACCCTTTTAATACACCCACATACATCCAACCAAACTGATTTGATGTCAAATTGTCATATGATGTGTTACTATCATCAATACTCTAATGCCACTTGAACTTCAAATGAACTAATGATAGTCTCTGTGAAAAATTGACTGTGCATATTCTAGTATAAGCCATGGTATGCATACATTAGATCTAAGAAATCAAAGCATTGTATGACCAGCCAGCAAATGTATTGTCTTTGGAGTCAAGTGTGGTGTATCAATGGCATTATTTGTGCATTCATAGCTTTCTCTTGTCTTGCATGCAAAGTCTTGGTCTTTGATATTTTTTTATGCCTCCGCCACGAAGTGGTGCCGGAGGCATTATGTTTTCGGGTTGTCCGTCCGTCCGTCCGTCCGTCCTTCCGTCAGTCCTTCCGTCCGTAATGAATTTTGTGGACAAGGTAACTATCAAAACCTTTTGAGGTATCCTAATGAAACTTGGCATGTGTGTATTAGGGGGTGAAGTTGTGCCTATCATCTTTTGGGTGCACACGCTCAAGGTCAAAGGTCAAAAGGTCAAGGTCAAATACATAAGATTTTACTATTTCCATCGTATCTATGCAATGCCTGAAGATATTTTCTTGAAACTTAGTGTATACATGTATTACTCAATTAAGATTCTCTGGTGAAAGTTTGAGTCATGAGGTCAAAGATCAAAGGTCAAAAGGTCAAGTAAAAAATTAAAACTTCACCTTTTTTCTCTGTACCTTGGAAATTGTTCAAGGTCTCTTCATGGAACATACATGTACTGAATGGCAGTGATTATCTAGAGAATTTATGGTTCATGGGGTCAAAGGTCAGGGGTCAAAGGTCAAGGGCAACACTTCACAATTTTACTGAATATTTCCCTCATGTTTATGCAATACCAGCAGGATTATTATTTTTTTTTAAATACTAGGTGTATGCATGTTTAACCTAATAGAGATTCTCTGGGAAGTTTTTTTTTTTTCCTTTTGTTTTTGCCTCAAAGGTCAAAAGGTCAAAGATCAAGTGAAAGTGCTGAACTAAGTTTTTCCTCCATATCTAGGAAGTGGCTCAAGTTATCTTGAAACGTACTACATATTTATGCATCTTCTGCCTGCCTGCTTTATGCATCTTCTGCCTGCTTCTGCTTTTTAGCATTCCTCCCCATTTCCAACATATTCGTATACTTACAAGTTTTCTGTAAACTTATCCTTTACTTTGTATAATGAAATTTATGTAAGTACACGTACTGTATTCAATTTGTGTAATATATTTATATGTTTTTGTTGGAAGTGAAAAATAAATGAATGAAAAAAAAATGAAAATGACAGTGATTAGCTTATGAATTTTAGGGTCAAAGGCCAGATGAAAATGGTAACAATTTACTATTCAATACAGAAATTGCACTTTTTCTCCATACCTTGAAAATTTCTCAATGCATAAACGTATGAATGGGTCAAAGTCAAGTTAAAGTCCGTAAATCCCAAATACATGCTCTCCTATTTATCCGATTAAACCTAGGTCAAGGAAGGTGAGCATTCATCACATTTGTGACAAACTTGTCATTTTAACGTTTTGCCAATTTTGTGAAAATGTAATCACACATTGTCCACATGTACTATTTAGACCTATTAGGAGAATCATGCATTATGGCGGAGGCATACCAGTCGCCATAGCGACATTTCTAGTTGCACACTTAGTCTTTGATTTCAAGTGTGACTATGTCTTGATAAAGGTATAGAGACATTAAACCCCAGAAAAGGCAAATGAAGGTGGTCTGGATGACAATAAAGCTAATCTCATATCCATTCAAAAATCAAGTAAGTTTTATAATTATGTTAAATTCTACTGTCCTGAATGTCAAGTCCAAGAATATGTTGAAATCAACACTTGCATTTTTTTTGAAGAAGCATGTTATCATGGTGACTTACATTGGCCTATTACATTCAATTACTCAATATCCTGCATGTTTGATTGTATGTAAACCTCAAGGCTAATTTTCTGGAAATTGTGTTTATATGTTTGTTAGCTTAGGTATCATTTTCGTGGCAGATTTTGATCCCAATGTGTTGTGACAAATTATGTATCATTGGATGGTTTCCATGGAGTCTGGCAGATCTAATGATATCAAATGATATCTTATGAACTGTAGAACCATGCCAGCTCTTTACACCTCTGATGTTTTCCCTGAAAGTATTACTTTTGTTAGATAAACAAGATAGAATGTTACAGAATAACATTGGGTGAAGATTGAACTGTTCTTTTGTATCATTTGTATTCATCTGATCCATCTGATCCAGCACCTTACAATGCAGCACATCTATATGAAGGTCTTGGTTTCACTTTATTCAGACTTCGGGAATTTGTGATGATGCATGCCAAGGAAACAAGCCAAATAGCTCTATCACACACTCACACACACACACACACACACACACACACACACACACACACACAAACCCAACTCAATAAATTGTTGATGGTTTTGCAAGCTCTGTTTGATAGCCAACTGTATGTTTTCCATCTGAAGAGGGCTGCATACCTCTATATATGAATGATGAATGAAATATGAATATATTTGCTATATACGAATGACTGCAGATCTGACATTGTAACAGAATGGCTTATCACATTTATAATAATATATATATTCACATACATTGTATATATTCATATAATCATATATTCATATAGTCCTATATTGTAGTATGGACCTGTTGAACATTTGTGATTATTTGTAATTATTTGTAATTATACAGTTACAGACAAGCCTGATTTCACATAGACCGTGTACAAAGTACAGCCGGGCCAAAGGCGGGGCCTAAGGCCGGACCCAAGGCCATGGGCCTTAGCCCGGAACCAGGGGCCCAGAGCCCAAGTGGGCCCAGGCCCAGGGGCCCATAGCCCAAGTGGGCCCAGGCCCAGGGGGCCCCGGTGGCCCAGGGGCCCTGGTGGCCCAGGCCGAGGCCAGGAGCCTAAGTGCTGGCCCAAGGCAGGGGGCCCAGCCAGGGGCCACCAGACTGAGACCACTAAGAGTACCAGTCATGACTTGCTGTGATAATGATGTGACAGGCCTGTGCATACACATATTATGTAAATACACTGTACAGGGCTGTGCATATTATGTAAATACACTGTACACTAACTATACACAGTCATGACTTGCTGTGATAATGATGTGACAGGCCTGTGCATACACATATTATGTAAATACACTGTACACTAACTATACACAGCCCAGTCGCTGTATAAATCGCGACAGGGCTGTACCTGAGCAGCCCACAACACAGAGCAAACACAAAGCAAATTTTACGATTGCATTTAGTTTTGATACTTGACATCATTTTTTGTCACCTCAAACGCATCAAAGACAATCTTTATTAATGAGACTTCATACCGTACCTGTTTTCCTGGGGTTATTTGTGGGAATTCTGCGATCTGGGTACTATTCGCAAATCTAACAACATGTGAAAATATCAACTCCTGATCATGTAACGTGCATGTGTACATTTCTGTGTTCACTGCTGTATTCCATGAACATGAATTCAACAACTACTGTTATATCCTGTAATATGAGCTGCCAGGACAAAACTCACATACGCTCTGATTCTGTATAGCAATCACTTTCAAAGCAATGTATTGATACATTTCTGCCAGCTAAAAATTCTTAAATGTTGGTTCACCCATGTGAACGGGTACAGAAACTGAAGCCTAAGTGGTGGGTTAAGCAGAATTGCTGCTGTCCTTGCAGTCCCACTCATATGTTTTCATGTTAGTCTAATGCTAGTTTGTGGCAATAACAGTGTGTGCCAAGCAGTTTGCCAAGCAGGGATTCAGCTGGATGTCGAAAGTGATTAGCCATTCTGATACTTGAATTTAACAATACCATTTAACAATTCCATACCACCTAAAACCCCAACCCTATCAAATTCTTTAGAATTTCTGCTATCAAAACAATGATTGGATAATCTGCAGACAAAGTAGATTTTTTCTGTCACAAATCTGCTGTTACTGTGTTATTACCTCCGTCAAGGGGGAAGGTTATGTTTTCGTGACCGTTGGTTTGTTTGTTTGTTTGTTAGTTAGTTAGTTAGTTTGTCTGTGTGCAAAATAACTCAAAAAGTAGGTAACAAATTTGGATGAAACTTGCAGGAAAGGTTTAGATTGATACAAGTAACAGATGATCAAATTTTGGTAGTGATCTGAGAATTTTGGAGGAATTCATGAGGGATTTTTGATATTTTGGCAGGTAGGGTCAATGAACTTGGGAGTTCAGGCTGTGCGTATTTGAGGTTTGCATGCTCGCACTAAAGTGCTTGCTCTAGTTTCTGCTAGGGCGAGGTGCGCCGTGCAGCTGAGGGTTTTTGACGTAACAAAGGCTTCTATATTGGGAAATTGGGCGACTTTCAGCACACAATGCTATAAGTATGTATGTATGGAAGAACAAGATCAGTGGTGGAAATGAGCTGCATGCTTGGCGGAGGTCTGCCCTCTCAGAGTGCTTCTGTAGTTTTGAATGTCTTCCTCTGTGAAAAATGTGAAATCAATGAAAGAAAAAAATATGGTACCTGGTAAATATTAATAGCTGTGCACATTATTCACACATGTACTATACAATGTATGACAGTAGCATATATTCACTCACAAAAAAAAAAAAACACTGATACATGTAAAGGAGTTAAAGAATCAGCAGACATAGTTTTACAAGATGTATTGCAGAGTTCAATTAGTAGTAGTAGTAGTAGTAGTAGTAGTAGTAGTAGTAATAGTAGTAGAAGTAGCAATGATAATAATAATGATAATAGTGGCTACTTATATAGCACACAGGTCCGCTTTTTAGTGATCACGGCGCTTCATAAATGAAAAGATAGATATAGCACATGTTCAAACATGACAACAGAAAAGAAAATGGCAAACAACAACAAACACATACCAGATAAAGAATACAATTGTTCCGAACATTATAGACTGCAATTATAGTCCTCAGTTTGAGAGGAATAGGTAAAGTTTTGAAGTTTGAATTTGAATGTTTCTGTAGATGACAATTATAGCTGTACACACAGAGAAAATGTTCCAGTTAAAGAGGAACGTAGTCATACAAAGTGTATGTATTTCACATTTTTCAGTATTTTCAATCTTTCATATCCATATGCAATGGGCATAATGGACTCATTTGCATATCAATATTTGTCAAGTACAGTGTATAGTAGGGAATTCACTGACATGGTGTCACACAATTTTGACAATACATACATTGTATGTAGCACAAAAGAATTGTAATAGCTGCTGGTCCATATCCATCACATATACCCATGTCATTAGCAGTGTGCATCATAGCAAGCGTGTTCTATTACCCATAGATTTTTGTGACATAATTCAGAATTCTCTAACTCTAGAACATTGCTTCATCACTACAAAGATGTGCATTAGTGGGACCAATGAAACAAAGCTTCATTGTTGTCACTTGTTTTGCCAGTGTTTAAATTCTTCGTGGTGACAATCTCTGACTGCTGGACTATTCTAATATATGTCCAAATGGTCATTGGTCATGGCAATGACCATCTCCCACTGTATAAGACAGTGATAGATTCTTATACAGATGTATCTGGCAAGGTCTGCTGACCATAAGCATGGACTTTTGGCTGGGCAGACTGTTCCCCATTGACTGACCAAACCATGTCCTGCAGTGATTTCATGCTGGGCACTGAACTTGACTATTGATTGCTTTGATAAACTGATCTTGTGAGGAATACTAACATGTTGGTTTTTTTGTTTTTTGTTTGTCTCAAACTCCATTCTTGAAGATTTTCGGTCTTTGCATCTACTCGAAAGTTATGTCACAGTTCCAAGGAGAGGAAGTATCCAAATCTTTGAACCTGTTCGAAATCAACGAATAAATTGTATAAATGTAAATCATAAACTGAAATTCATTCTGATAGGAGGCCATGAGTCAATGGATTTATGGTGTTCTTCATTGCACTTGGAGAAATGCTTGTCCATATTATATGAAGTAATACAAAACTTTGAAGAATAAAGTTATATCTGTAGATCAATTCCAGCAATGAAAGCAGGTGTAGGTTATTGTACAAAAATGGCAATCCAAACAAGGGTAATGATTGCTTTGATTGTACTAGTCAGCAGTCATATGAGATAGGTCTGAAAGTATAGACTACATCAGATGTGTATCAAGAGAAGGATGAGGATGAAAAAAGAAGGTTTAAAGGAAGAGTCCAGAGAATAAGATTAACAGCCCACCTGGGGAGGGGATCTCCATGTGACTTATTATCTGTGTTAAAGTGGGCGGTGACCTCATCAGAGCTTTCTCAGATCATTGACCCCTTCATGGAGCCCAGCCCCCACCCCTGTATCACAGTTGTGCTACACTTGACATTGGTCACTGTCTGTAATGCCATATTAATGCCTACCCTCTCTCCGCTTGCACAGTGAAAGAGGCACTGGTGAGGTTAGTCACTGATATCACAATCAGAAATTTATCAAATATTTATTTGTTTCTAGAGTTATTAGATGTGACACTTGAATGCTTGTAATGTGCAAACTGCCATGGGACAATAGCCTATTGTCATAAGGTGGGAAAAGAAATATGAATGAAAAAAAAAAATATGAGGCCCTGAGACCAGCCATGGATTCCCACGGGTGCCTGCATGGAGGCAAGAGCAGGGGGTAATTAATATCAAAATCATAGTGTCAAGGGTATTTCCATGTTTCGACGGGAAGAATCTGTGGGCAGAACTTTTAGGGAAAGCATTTATAGTAATTTTTCCCTGAATGTTTGTTTTTGTCTTTTTTGTTCTGCGGGGGGGGGGGGGGGGGGGGGGGGGGTTGGAAATCTGTGTGTGTGTGTGTTTGGGGTGGGGGTGATAACCCCTTGAAACTCAAGTTCTGTAATAAAAGCAAGTGGCGGGAAGATCCCAGCCAATGGACCAGATCATCAGGCAGGTACTACAAATGTAATATTATATTTCTGGGAAGGGTGGTCATGGGTATAAGAGAGCACAATTTAATGAAGGAATGAGAAAACATTTTTTTTTTATCAATAAAAACATACAAAATCATATATGAGAAAAAAAAAAAGGCCCTTAGACCCGTGGATTTCCATGGATGCTGCGAGTTTTGGTAAATAATTGGGAAGCAAGGGGTGACTGTGCAACAGAATAGCATCAACTGCACACCCTTTCAGACTTGGATCCGCCTCAACTCGCTCAACTAGGCAATGACGAATAATATACAAAGCATATACATCAGTCATGTCTAGTGTAGTAATCTGCCCACCAATGTGATGATTGAGCAGTCTGAATTGATAAATTGGCTTTGAATCAGCCATTGTTTTATGAGACACATAGCACACAAAGGTATATATTTCCTTGTATTAAAAAAAAAGATGTCTGAAATGTTAATTTGAATAATGATTGCTGATATATTGTACATCATCTAATGAAATGATGTCTTCATGTTTAGAAATAGAATGACTCTCCAATTAAACACTGTATTTTGCACGCTTATACCAAAATGAAGGTGCCAACAAGGCAATAGCCTCCAAATATCACATTCTTCCCATATCCAGTGGGAAGACTTGTTTGTGTTGTGCCTTTTGAATGCAGAATGTCATAAGATGGACATAATGAATGTTTGATACAAATGTACTAAATGAAGTCAGTTGTCTCAGTTACCAATAGGAGACCTGGAAAACTATATAATATCTCACAGTGCACAAGATGTGTGTAAAGAGTCGCAGATGGCTAATCCGTGTATAACAAGTAGCGTGTTATGAGGCTTCGTTTGGGATAAGCCCGACACAAAAGCAGGATTTTGGTACAAGTGGTATCCTCTTAAAATGGAGTGTTATGTCAAATACTGGCATTTGGAACTTACTGGAGAATTCCCATGGAAGATATTTGTGTAGTGTGAACAGTGGAATACGAGTAGTGAAGCACAACCCCAAATCGTCGAAAAACATTTAAGGGAAATTACACAAATAATGATGATGTATTTTTGATGACTATTTCAGTATCAGTAAATCATTCGTTAAACATGTTTTGCTGTGAGTATGGCAAAGCATGTGCATTGATCACATGACTTTGTCTGTATAAATTCACATTTGTTTCTAATTCTCGAAAAATAACATATAACCATTTATTTCAGTGTGAGGAGAAACAAGAATTGATCACATTTTGAACTTTGATTCTTGGAATTGATTTTGAGCTTACTTCTTCATAATGCAGTTTGCAAGTGGACTGGAAACAGAACTCAATATTGTTTTGAAACAGGCTACAGATATGCATATTATGATGCTGATTCTTTTTTTTTTTTTTTTTTTTTTTTTTTTTTTTTTTTAGTGCCAAAGGATTCATTGAAGTTTCTGGTATATTAGTATGACATTAAGGCAAAAGACTGATCATGCAATCAGTTAGGAAAGAGTATCCAAAGCAGGAATTTTTGTTCATAAATGACTCTTACCCATTAATAATCTGTTCATGGATAATTAACTTGGTAAAGGCTCATTACCTTTCTGCTGCTTGCTTTGCTTGATGGTGTGTTACAAGCTTATTCCTATCCAGACATTTACCTAGAGAAGCCTGATCGATGCTATGGAGCTTTTCTATTGTATTCTCTCTTTTTTTTTTCTTCTTCAAGCTAAATGTCTCTTTAACTGAATGGAAATTGATTGAGTACCAAAAATATACAAAGTACACAAGTCCCACAGAAGATAGACTCTGAGGTGCCTAAAATCAAGTGCTAACATTTCAGGCATATAGGTCAAGAATATAGGTCTACATCGAACCTATTCTATAGTCTCTGTCAAGGTAAAAGATTTGACTTCTGTCCTCTTAAAGAGAGTAGACAATAATACTGACATGCTGTTAAAATGTAGCTTTAGAGGTCCACAATTTATTATGTCTCTTTTGCTGGCTGTGACTTCTGTAAGTCTTTGTTATCAAACTTCATTCAAGCCTGCCATAGTCTTCAGTGGGAATCTTTCATCAAAGCGGCAAGTGCACTTGCTTTTATTCGTTTCTATACCAAACTAGCGATTGTGTCAAGTTTGCAGTGTTTACATAAGCTTGGGCACAATCGGCTCTATGTGGTCTCTGTAGACAATGACACATGAATGGAGTTTGACATTTTCTTCAGAGAACTCCCATAAATCATTCACACATCATTTCCAAGGTAATGGGGGTAAAATAAGCACGAGATTTGGGTCTGGCTGTTGTATTGCACAGTGTCAATGCTATCCTTCCTTAAATATTTTTGAGACCACTTCACTTGCTTATTTGAAAAACTAATCTAATCTGTGCAAGTGTGTGAGAGTATCAAGGGTAAATGATATAATATTCTGCCATTCAGTTATGACAGCACTTTTAAGAGAATCTATTTCATCCATTTGTTTATTTTGTTTCTCTTCTAGAGTGTCCCATTTCGGTGACATCAAACACTGTTTTTTATCTCCTGTATACAGAATGGATGAACACATCAATGCATTCTGTTCCATGGATAAAATTTTTATGTTGTTCGTAGATATTTTCAAGAAGAATTGAAGTCAAATTAATGGGGTAGTTTTTTGTGTGTTTGTTTGTTTGTTTGTTTGATGCTTGTCATTGCAATTTAGAAACTATCCTGAGATGAAATACCTTGTTAAACAACAGTGTTTTGTCACATAAGTCGCTCCCCACCTGTGTGATGGACCAATAAGGGACTGTCTTACATATTGGACAAGAAAATAGAAAGTCAAGGAGCATTTTCTAATCTCGAAGAGTGATGTCCATTAGTTACTTCAGCTACTTCAGCTTTACGTTATACCCCTTTCACACAAGTCACTCAGGAATCGTCGGGGGGATACCTAACATGAAATTTTCACGAATTGCCATTGGCATTCAATGCATCTAGTGTAGAGAAGAACTTTTGCATATATACCGTAACAATTTTGTGAATCTTGGCTCCTACAAAACTCACAAAATTAAAATGCACATGAATGGGAAAATTTCTGGTTTTACAGTACAGGCGAAGGAGCTCCAGGTTGATTTTTCCTTTCCCCTTTCTGTTGCAGTGGAAGTACACATTATGGCAAATGCGCAAAACGGCCTATAAGATCTTGTTAGCACTCTGGCCTTCTGATTTGAGTGATAAAATTTCTGAAAAGTCACCATACATTTTACCTGTGATTTCTCGTGTGAGACCTTTCACAGTGCAAGATCTCCTGGGTTCACCCCCATAAAATTTGCTGAGTGTGAAAGGGGTATTAAGCTGCTCTTCCCTGTACCTTATCTGGCCCTTATGTCTCTCTGTGTGAAATTGCAGACAATTTCTCTCCCTTATATTCATCTTTTGCAACTCTACTACCTTTTCACTCTCAGTAGGCTGTATGATATCTGATATAAATGAAAAAAGATGAAATCCCTCATACCAATATCTAGTCTGGGACGTGCTTGTGATTTGCGACTGATATGATTAGGTTTTGTAATAACTTTGTGTTACCCTTCTCAAAGTTGTGTTTGATTTTTTCTTCTTTCTCTCTTCCCCTGTCACACACGCACACATACTCTCTTTAAGTCTCTCTCCCTTTTCTCAGACAGGCATTCACGTGAATCGTCCTACCATTGTAAAGACTGATATGCATGGCTTAGGAGTAAATGAGTCACTTCTTTGGTAGTCGCAGATCCTCCGCTCAGCTCTGGCACAAACAATACCCATCACTGGCAGGCCCAGACTGAGCTGCGTACCAGTTATCAGACGCGTTGAGGTGCAGACCAGATGGGTCTGTGAAGTTGCTTCATACCACTAGCAATATTTATCGCCCGATGATCGTTAGCTTGCCTTCCTGGCGTGGATAGTGGAACATTTTTTCTTCTTCTTCCATGCAGCCCTTCTTGTGAATGTGGTCTGCGGATATGTTTATGTTGTTGTTGTTGGGTTTTTTTGTCGGTACAATTCCAATGTGACTGTGGTTTGATAAAGCAACCAGCAATATCCATTTGGTTGATGTCACGTTTTACGATACATCCCATGTTTGATGTGTTAGCATGGCCATCTATTTCAGGGCTGCCAATGGAGAGGTTCCGTTTAGCGGCTGTACTTTTTGCAAGGATTGAGCAGTGACCCTGCATTAAATTAAGCTTCTGTGGCCCTTCGATGCTGTTTGTCCTTGTTCTGCGAGATCACACGGGATCACACGTGGGAAGAAAAACATTTCAGTGATCCCTGGATAAACACCGTTCCAGTGTGTTTTCAGAACAGAAATCACATATCAAGGGAAAGTGCTTCTAATAACTTGCCACACTTGGACATTCTGTCCCCACTGTTATCTAGATGTTTTATTTAAAAAAAAAAGGAAAATAAAGCTGCTTCAAAACTGTATGTCTCACATTCAAATGATTTGACTTGGACTGAATATTTACAGTGATCCTTGCCGTGAAGATATGATGCATTGATATGTGGACAGTGGAGAAGTTTTTGTCCACCTATAAATAGTTGGACAGCTGGCGTGCTAGTCGCGGTAGGACAGTCATCGGCCATGTGCCGTGCTATCATCATAATTCCTCTCTTTCATCTGGGTCCTTATTGCCTTGGATTGTGTGCATTTGTGTTTTCCCCTTCCATCGGTTGATCAGGACGACGTGGGAAGCTGTGCATGTTGGAAGCCCCCTGGGGGATGCTTGCGTCACCCACCAATGCCGTGGACAGCTAACCAAGAATTACAGATCATATTTGGATTTTAATTACATTTCGCAGACTTGTGTGTACAAGAAATCATCGGACAGAATGGTAAGCAAACATCAGCATCCCAGGGCAAGAATTTTAGATGTGATAACTCTATTCAAGTGCTTAGTTGTCCATATCTGCCTTCTTGCGAGTTATGCAGGGGTTCAGCAAGTCCTTAAAAAAGGATAGAACAAGCCCATTTTTGCAATTGTGGTATAAAATGATGTGTATTCTGGCAATTCCAGTTTGTATTTAGTACCAGTCTGTGCAATTTACCTTCTGTCCACTTCTAGTATCAGGATGTGTGTGTTTGTGGGTGTTTCTTCTAGTTTACAGAGGTGGGTGGGGGGTGAGTTTTGGGAAGTGAGGTACCCAGTGTTATTCTGCTCTTCAATTACCATTTTGATTATTATTATCATTTTTTTTTTAATAGACTGCTGCCATGTGAATAATCAATCAATTCCAAAGTGTACCACAAAGCAATTTATAACTTCTGTATACATTCCTTACAATGGGACTGTGGTGAGAATTTCCAGTAATTGTTAAAATCAAAGAAGTTAATTTCTGCTTTTTACAGGTGGGTACAAAGTTAGCTATAGAACAATCATTTGCATTTATAGAAGAGAGGGGTTGATAACTCATCTTTGACCCCCTACTCTGCTTTATCCTCTACCCATGTCTGTCTGTCGGTCTCTCCGTACATCTCTCGCCCACAATATACTATAAATGGCAGGATGTGGCTACTAATTATTGTGCAATGATTGAACTCGGGTAACCCTGCAACCCGCAGGTTGACAATGACTGCATGGAACATGCATGAATTAGAGAGATCATTCAGATGCACTCATATAGCACTGTGGTCTCATGTATGTAGTGCTTTTACACATGTGCTATTCATGATGATCTGTCCACAAATGATATCTACAATCTATCTATTTGTCCATCTGTTTATCCATCTTTTTGTATATATCTATCTTTCTATCTACACATGTTTATATCTACAGTATATCTATCTATCTGCTATATCTGCCTTTATCTATCTGTCTACTTGTCTATCTATTTGTCTGTCTGTCTGTCTGTCTGTTGGTGTATCTGTGTATTATTATGTGTCATCAGATGACGTCTACCTCTACCTCCAGGTCGAAGAAAAGTGAAGCTTTACAAAATTTTTCTCTGATGCTTTCGTAAAACAACACATGGGCACTGACACTACAGTACTTACTCAAAACAAGCCAAGTGAACGCACACACTGACACGCGGAAAGAATTCAAACCAAAAACACTGATGACGCACTGACACGATGTGAAGACTGTGAAAAGAATTGTCAAGCGAGGGCCAACAGCTCTAGGAAAATCCCAACAAAATACCAAAAGAAAGGAATGTATTGGCAACAAGTCTACCCATCACCGTAGATCAAAAAAGAAACTAAGAGAAGAAAAAAATGAAAGAAAAAGACTGAGAGTAGAGAAGACGTCAGAAGAGAGCTGTGTATTCCTTAATTCCCTCGTGAGGCTGTATTATTGTTTGATAATAAGTCAAATGGCCGTGCGCCGGGATTGAATGCTACTCCGCACCAAACAATGGAAGGGATCCCAGGAATTGACTGTTTATTTATCCGAGAGGGGGATTGTGAAAGGACAGAGCTTGCTTCATCCCCGAGTGGGAGGACGTACGATTGCTCCACAAAATGATTTGAATGAATGACATGCGCACGTAAGCAGAGCAGCTATTTGAGTCACTGGTGATCTTGTAAGGGACAATGGCAAATTAGAAGAAAGGCCACTTTGTATTGTTGGATTGATTAACACTATCTCTGTGGCTTACACTGTACAAGTCCTTGCATGGTACAGATAGGGGTCAGTCTACTTCTTTACCAGTTCAACAGGGATTGGTCAATAAAGGAAATTGCTATTAATCATGGTCTCTCTGCATGAATCAAATCAGAATCAAGCTTAACTTACTCTAATGTAATTTAGCTTTATCAAGAGTTCATAATTTTTTGTGACTTGGGAACAAATGTCAATCCATATGAGCTCCCTTTATTATCGGGTTAAATAGTGAATGATATGCAAGATTACTGAGAATGGGACATCATATTTTAATAACTTTGATATATGTTCTTATTGAAAGGAGGATAATCTCAATATGATAATCTAAATGGCCTTGTTAATCATGTATCGACGTTTTTGAGAAGTGTTTTCCCCCATTGTATACATTATTGAAGTGTGAATATCTTTTGAGTGAAAACAGTAGCATTTCCAGATCAACCTCCATTTTGATACTCCAGTGTTATCCAAAGAGGGCATGTACACCATACATAAAAGGGGACATTAACTATTTCCTTCCTCCAGATAATATAGATAGGAAGACATTTAAATTTCCTACTGTGCTATACAGATTCTTAACAAAGCAGAAAAAAAAGAAGTTTCCAGTAACTTGCTGTTTTGAAATGTTACCTCCCTGAGTCAAATGTAGTTTTGCAGTTTCTCAAATGGAATTTTCAGGCTCAGGCTATACTCCTGGGAACATTTGTAGCGCATCACAAGTTTTGTCTCTAAAGAGCATTCATGTCAGTGTGTGTAATCTCTCACACATGAAACTGAAGATAGTGAGGCAAGTAATATGCTTAGAATGAAAATGAAGGCTGGAAAGTGCTCTGTAGTCAATGTCTGGCAAAAAGGACACTGGGTACCCTAACACCTCTCTCTACATCTTTTTTTCCTCTCCTTTTTTTTCTCCATTTTTTCCCTCTCTGCCATAATGTGTGAAAAGCCTGAAAGCCACTCTAGAACTGTATAAAGCACAATACAATACCTTAATCCTCTTAGGTGTTTTAATTGAATGTAACTGTGCTGATGCCTGAGTGTAATCCCTTTAAAGGGGTTATCACAGAATTAAGCCATCGTCACCTCAACACACAGGGATTCTTATCTTCAATAGTTCGCCCTCTTCCATTACCCAGATGAGTTTCCATCTTGTTCATTGTTGGAATTTGTCTGTAATTGGATGACACAAATCTGAGATTTCATTAGAGAAACAGATGTTCATTGTCCATTGATTTGTTGTCAGACTTAAAGGCACATTACTAGTATATTGTCTCATTCATCTATTCATTCTTTGATACTGAATCTGTAAATGATTTGTTTATCTTTTGTATAAGAGTGGCTTAGACACTAACAATGCTGTTCTGTATGTACTTCAAGAAGTAGTTAGCTCTGTCATTCTCGCAGTCAACCCAAGAGTAAAAAGAATGCGCTTTCTGTTAATAAGCGTTCCAAGTATTATTCTTAACCCGTTGAGGACGAGTCCCGAGTATACTCGGGCAAGCGTCTATGGGAAATGTGTGTTGTAGCAAAATCAAACCGTCCTCAACGGGTTAATAGAGATCGGGATCATGTAGTCTGGGGATGGAGAATTGAACTTGAGTTGATGTGTAAACCTGTTGTGGCAATAGACCAACACAGTCTGCAAATGATATAGGCACGGTATGTGATGTGTGTTAGAAAAGGATCAAGTTCCGCAGGTATGCCTTCAGCTTTAAGTTTGGGAAACATTTTATGTTTTTCATATAGCTTTGATTTCAAACAGAGAATCAACTTGGCAACAGCAGTCATAATAACATGCCATAAGAACCAATGTATTTCATTTTTACCTGCAAACAAATTTTTGTCACATTTATCATTCTGAACAATGGTTATGAATGATAAGTGTTTTATAGGAAGTGGAAATGGAAGAGAAACTGTGCCAATCTATTAAATCCCCCAATTTAATCATCTCATATTCCATAGTAATCCGAAACACAGGAATGTCAAATATGTGTTCTAATCACTGCTAAGCAGGTACAATTTCACTGTTATGGTTTTCATTTCTGAAGTGCCCTGACTAATAGCCACCCAGGGTTTTGATCTCGTCAAGTTCTTTGTCTTTCTTTATTGTTTATTTAAGGTTGATAAACAGTGTGATCTGATCACAGAATTTGACCTCTCTTCCTTCAGGGTCGTGTGGTAATGCCTCAAGTTCAACTCCACCTGCTGAGATTGCATTCCCTTCTGTAGCAATAGACCAGTTCGTAATTCCACTTTGCGCATGAGCAGAGAAAGGTCATTTGTACCAACAGGAATTTTGGTTTATTATTTCACTGAAATGAGCATCTGTGATGTGATGATTATTCATGTGATCCTTATCTGATTAGTGCTTGCCAGCACATCCACCTGATAGCAAGCCTGGCATTTGCAATATCAAAAGAAAAAGGTTGTCATTGCAATCCATACGAAACAATAAATTAGATGCCTGCTAAAATGTGAGCTGACGGACTATTCTGGTCACCTGGTCTAAGCACAAGCTCATTCTTTGTTTGAACATGAATTCCACAAATTGTGATGTCGGGCAAGCTTATGCATTATACCGCTTTGAAAACGAGTGAAGTGTCTAACCAACTGAGAAAAAAGAAAGGTCATTTGTACCAAGGTGTACATGAGCTAATTACGAAGTGGCTTATAGCAGCGATTCTTTCACAATTGCATAAATCAGAACAGCCAGTGAAGTGCCAGAAGGAATTTATGATGAGCAGTATGCTGTACATGTACATGATGAAGTCAACCAAAAAGTACACTTTCCTCTCTTAATTTCCCCTTTTGGTGCTTGCGTAATGCTACTTCCAAGAAATGGAGCCCTATGCATAGTACTCCCCATTTTTCTGTCAACCTTACAGGATACCACTCATTGTTCTTTTTTGTATTCAAGAATGAAAGTAATGCCAAACATTTGCTTTGCTGGAAAAGTGTGATGGCTTTCAGGTCAACACTTTGGACACAAACAGAGCTCTTGTTGTTGTTGTTGTTGTTGTTGTTGTTATGGAGACCATATTGTAAGTTTCAGCAGAGAGGCAACAGTTCTAGAAGTATTTGAAGAAATTTCTGTGAAATTGCAGTGCTCATTGGAAAAATGGGACATCAGTCTTCTGAGATATATCTATTGTCAGAGGGGCTAGGGACAGTTATGAGACAAACTGTATTAATCTGTACAAGTTTGAAGGAGGTGACAATAGCATAATGATAAGCATCAATTTGTATAGCAGGATGGTCACTACTGACCAAGGAATTTTGACGTATTCAACAAAATTCCTAGTTTGAATTCATGAATCTAATGAGCTTCACTGACTGCCATGATTCACTTTGTCGCCCTTCCATTTTTGAAAACAATTCTCCGAAATAATTTTTTGATTTCATCGAGTGCCTCCTTCCACAAAATATTCTTGGCGAATTTTACTGGAGGCAATATTTTATATGATAGCTGTTGATATATCTCCAAATTGAAAGTCACAGGAGGAAAGAAAAAAATTCAGCTAGGAAACACATGTCAAAATCCCCTTTTCCCCTGAGGTTACAAACATTTGCCAAAGTGTTTGAAGATCTCAATCAAACTGATGTATAAATCTTTGTCCAAAATGGAGCTTTCTGGAAGCTATTCAAGACTTGGCCATGACATCACTGCGCATTGACCACCTCTGAACAATGGCCAACACTAGAACTCTGTTCAAATTTGTATCATTTGAATTACAATATCCTCAGGCCCCTATACGAAGTCAAATACTGATTCAAAATTTTCATGGAAATCCACAAGAATAGAACGGTCAGTTTTTAGAATTGAGCTCTTCATTGTGAAAATGGAAATTGTCCTTTGTGGTTAGCAATGAAATATTTTAGAGATGGGGGTGGGGAGACAGTTTTAGACTTACAAAAGAACTTCATGCTGATATTGCTACTTTTTTTTTTGTCAGTCTGAAAGCAACCCAGCATAATTTTTCTCCCAAATATGTACGGTACCTCAAATCATGTTGAGATACTCATGCTTCATAGCTGTTTTCTAATCAAGTTTTACAGGACTCTGGGAACAAGTTTGCAGTTTGAAATATGATTGAGAAGATAGAGCTTAGCTTGACGTCACACTTTTTACGTCATAACTGTAGTACATGCATGTGTACGTACCTACTTTTGCACATATATGGTAGGCATGTAGAGAGTCAGTTGCATGCATGACTGACCAGCCATGGAGTAAGCGACATAATCACTGTGTAGAATGTTGTTTTTTTATGAAGTCAGTGAGAAGACTTGTTATGGGCCTATAAGGCTAAGCATGATCATGACCATATGCTTCAAAACTGCTCTGCAAAATCATGATTTTTGTTTTCAGTCTGAAATCCCTCATACAGAGAGTGGGTGATACCTTGCGGAGGTGTCAACAAGTAGGATGTTGTTTCAGTAAAATCATGTACACAAGATCTGGGTCTGTATGGGCTCTTGATAGTCTCTTGGGGATTTTATCCTTGTCTTCCTCCCAAGCTGGAGATGATCTCCATATCCTGAGAAAGAAATTCCTCAGAAACAGTGGTGGGTAGAGATCTAGGCAATCAGTTTGATCCTTTTACAAAGGCCTGTCAGTAGTGGCCATATTTTCTCAGGCAGTGACCCCACTTTACACACTGTGTTGTTTGAGGACATTGGTATGAGGGTGATAGATATAAATATTTCTTCAAGCTTGTTCACTTGCTGCTAAGGTCCTCTCTGCCAGTATTGGGTGTCATCAGAATCAGAGAGTGTTTCAGACTGAGAAAAGAACTCGTTTGTAATCACGTTTCTCAAACATGTTTTTGAAAGTGGTTGAACTGATTGGAGTGTCTACAGTTGAATGATGAGTCCCCTCACAAACTACTTACTGCAAATACTGTAGAATTCAATACAACATCTATGTCATAAACTCCATGGTCCGTCAATTAATCCCATATCTCAGGATATGCTTTTTGTTCATTCCAGAGTACATACGTAAATGCATGTATCATGATGAAATTGACAATGTGATAGTCCAGGGAGAGACATTTAATGCGATATCTGCTTTCTGAGTTTACAAAATTCCCCAGTTAGCATGAATACCATTTCTAAACATGTTTACAAACAAATTCCCTTGACATTCTGAAAGGGCTCAGGGTGGCATGAAGGAACTCTGAGATGAAACTATTTTTTTTTATAAGTCAATGACAAGTGGGAGGGTTTACACAATCTTCCTCTGATTTTATTGAATCCTGAGGGCTTACTGTGGTTGCTTTGAGGTTTTTTCAAGTTTTTACCACAAATAGTACGTGCAATCAGACCATGCACTAATGCCATGTGTAGCGAAAGTTTATATAATCTGTTACCCTGTAAGAATTGTAAAAAAAGAAAAAAAAAACAGTCAGAAAATAGACTATGGATGAGAAATCCTTGGAAAGTATTCAACAGTTGACTGCTGTTTTTGTCGATGTGTGAAAGACACAAAAATGACAGATCAAAATGTTCATGTTGTGTTTTTGAGCACATTAACTTATTTAGTTTGTTTTACTTCAGTCCTATAGTTCTTGCGTGTTTACTTCCTGCTCAATTTCTAAGATCCAGAGAAATTATGCATGAATGATATTTGTTTTTGTTTTTTGTTTTCACTTTCCTTTGGATGAATAAGACATGAATATTGTTCTGTGATGGGGTCCATGAAGGTCTGTGTTTGATCACAAGGGTAAGACCTGAGTGAGGTGATCTGTCTCCCTCTATTGGTCAAAAGTGTAAAGTACCCCCTTCCAACAATATGGGGCTCTGTACTGCTGCTTTGGACTGGAGTTGTCTCCCAATTTGCACTCATTTCTCTGGCTCAGATAAAGAGTCCTATCAAAAGTGAGAGTTGCAGATACCATTGCCATTGACCATTTATAGATGTCCACTCTAGTCCTTCAGCAGTAGCTTTCTACAGGCTGTTTTAATGCTGTGAGTTAAGTCTCGTTTGATGCTACATGTTTTCCATCTAGGGGGAAGGAGTTTAGTCTCATAGAGGATGCTGTTTCATACCATGGTATATACCACGTAACCAGCCTGCAGCAAAAAAAAAAAAAAAAAAAAAAAAAAAAAAAAAAAAAAAAAAAAATTAGGGGAAAAAAATTACAACACTCATATTTTCCAAAGGTTCTGTGCTTAGATTTTTCTGCCATTCTACCAATTTTTGCCATTCGCTTTTGTGCGATTTTACTCTTGCTATATGAAGTTCAGAAGAACATGAAGTGGAGTTGAATGGTTAAATCTGGAAATGTGTGGTTCATTATGATCCCTGTGCTTCTGCGATGATGTCATTGACTCTTGTCAGGGTCTACCAGGGAGGGGGATGAAAAGTTCCGGGATGTAATATTTACAAAGTTGAAGGCTCTCGGCAAACACTTAGATATTGGATTCAAAGCATCGTGGGCTCCATTAGACAGCCATGTTGGCATGATTTTTCTCTTTTTTTTTTCTCCCAGGCTGTTTCAGTCTTCACATTGCTATTGTTAGAAGAAGCACTCAGAGGATGGGCAAACATATTGTTTGCATAGCGCCATATATCTCTTTGTGTGACCCTCGGGCTTTGAGCCAAGTACCGGCTGAGTTCCAGACACATCTGAACCATTGATTCTTGTGAGCTCTGCTGGTCTTGTGTTTGGACTCAGAGAGGATTGATGTCATCCGCTAAATATGTGGGATAAGGTCCTAGGATTGTCATGTTAGTCAGTAAATATCATTGCTTAGCAATCGTTTCACCACCTATAGTTGTACAACTATCTATTGCAGTTAAGGGAAGAGCTTGTAATGATCAAGGAGCATTCCATTGTGAAAGCTTCTTCAAAAATTAATGTGAAATGCTTTTGGGGTGGTTTAGCAAGTCTCATGATCTGAAGAATAGAGGAACTTCAAAAAAGGAGTCAGAACAGTGTTCAGTGAATTTATCTGTTGACAATAATTGATTGTCGTAATCTCTTAAAACTTAATTTCATCCTTCTGGTATGTGGTGAATCATACTGACATGTTTGAATGCATATAATTTTGTAATTAAAAAGAAAAGATAAGTTGCATTTTTTGTGATAAGTAGATGTATGTGGATGAATGATACAAGAGTGGCATATTGTCCACATCAAGAAGAAAAAAAAAATAAAGCCATGTGTGAACATAGCATATGCAGTGGAAATATCTGCAAAATCCCCTTTACTGGCAGCTAAGTGTATAAAGCAGTTTCCTTGGAAAAAATTTAAAAAGGCATGTGAGTAGAAAGTCATGTAATTATGTCGAGTTGTGAGGCAAAAAGTCTTTGACCAACCTGTCTGAAAAGCAAGTATTTGAAGTGAAGTGTGAAAAAGACATGAGTGAAGTCACTCCAACAAGTTGATATCCCTGTGTGATGTAAAGAGCGAGTACTTGAGATAAAGTGGTGTTGGTATTGCCAGAATTGAGGAAAGAAAAGTCAGAGTAAAAGGGAGAATGAATGAAGACTGGAGAAGTGAAGTGGGTGTAGTAGTTAGGAGGCACAAAAGACAACTTTCAAATGGCCCTGGTTTTGACAAGTGGCCTACTTCAAGATGATAGCCAAACTACACAGAGGATGTTATCCTAAGCCACCTGCACTCCTTGGTTAGATGGCAAACACTTTCTCCTGCAGCCACTGGAGGAAAGTGCTCTGTAAACTTGTTCAACATTACAAGCATTTAGTCTTTTCCCCGCCGGACACCAGACACGCTATTTTGACTTTCCTCTAAACAGGTAATGGTCCTTTGAACTTGGCTAGGCAAGGGGGTAACCATATTTCCAGACCTTTTTATACTTTTTGTAAGGATTTATACACAGTTCACTTACAAGGGTATTCTAACTTCTCAGAGATATGAATCAAGACTGCAGCCTTCTAGTTGTGCTTATGGTCATGGCTTTGACTTGGGGAGTAGTTTATACCAATACACCATACTGTCTCCTTGTTTCAGAAGGAAGACTGGTAGAACTAAATAGGGAACTATTTGTATGTAGCTCATGAAATTTTATGAATGTAGCAGTGATTTTTGTAATCTCTGATAGGCTTATATGCTTGGTTTTTGAATGAATTGAATTGAATTGAATCGAATCGAATCGAATCGAATTGAATTGAATTGAATCGAATCGAATCGAATCGAATCGAATCGAATCGAATCGAATCGAATCGAATTGAATTGGGCCAAAACATGCCTACCTGTGAAGTGGCCTACATACATAGTCTATTTTTAGTGTCTATATACATAGTATGTATTTGGGCGGCACACATTTGGGAATTGTGCTAAAAGTGCAGGAGTTGGGAATCTGAGATGAACTTCAAAAGCTTACCGCTTCACTATTGTGTTACACTTTATGGTGATGGCATGGGTAGATATGGACCATATGAAGGCTTTGGTACCTTATAAACTATGTTCTCTGTGATCCTGATCTACAAAAAGGAATTTTTTTATTCCTCCCCCCCCCCCCCCCATCCCCCACCCTATATCTGTCTGGTGGGACATGTGATGAAAAAGCAAGTCTGTAGTTTAGACTACACCCAAGGGAACCTTGAACAGAAGTTTGCTTCCTGATACAAACAAGCATTTTTCATCATGCCAGTATGATGTTTGATTTATTGCTACAGCATGACATTTCCAGTAGTAATTGATGTTTCTCCTGCTACAAAAATCTTGAGTCTGCTGGGAGCGAGAAAAATTAAGAAAGAAGGAAAGAGAGAAAGAAGGAGAAATCACATCACTCACCTGGAAAGAGATGTTATCCTTGATATGTTATCCCATATTGGACAAGAGCTCTCCTAGTGCCAAATATCATCTGTCAGATCTTTATTCTTTTTGAAGATTTTTTATGAAGGTCATTAAGAAATGACTGTAAACAGAAATGACAAGTCTCTCCTAGAGACAGTATTTGGTGTTTGTATTGTATAGATATCTTTTAGAATCATCTGTAGTGGACCGATATCTTTTGGAATCATCTATGCATGGTTGGGTGCTCCTTTCTCGTAGCTTGTCAAATTCATGGCCTGCATTGGGCCAGCCGTAAATTGTACCGAAAATTGACAAACAGTGTCACCCGTCTCATTACTACCAAATTGTCAACCAAACTCCCAATTACAGTGCCTGTGTAGCAGTAAAATATTCAAGCCTGAAAATGTCATGTCAATAGCATAAATCAAACGAGTCTGTCCATATCTCATCAGTACTGCTGGTCGGCCACTGCATGATTACTTGACACAGACAACTAAAGTTGATTCATCGTCATACTATGGATATATGTGTGTGTGTGTGTGTGTGTGTGTGTGTGTGTGTGTGTGTGTGTGTGTGTGTGTGTGTGTGTGTGTGTGTGTGTGTGTGTGTGTGTGTGTGTGTGCGCGTGTTGAATAGAGCAGAGACACTGATCAAACTAAAGCCGGAAACAACAGAACTATCCAAGTGACGAAGGACCAGCAGAGTTATTACAAATGACTTCTTTTATCTGCGCGATGCTTCGTGACAATTGTTTTTGTGGTGACATCACTGTATGTGATCAAGCAAAGTGTTACGACGCAGTGAAACACGATGCATTGTGAAAGGAATTGATAGACTGTGACTTCATATCAGAGAATGATAGAAATCTAGTTATTGACCTGAGGAGTCATGATGTACTACATCGAAGCTAGCAACCATTGCCATGTAATAATAATAATAATAATAATAATGATGATGATGATGATGATGATGATGATGATAATAATAATGATAATGATAATGATAATGATAATAATAATGATAATGATAATGATAATGATAATAATAATGATAATGATGATAATAATGATAATCATTATAATAATGATAATAATAGTAATAATAATAATAACAACAATGATAATAATAATAGTTATAATTATAATTATAATAATAATAATAATGAATAATGTAAATGTGAATGAAGAGAGAAAGGTTCGCACAGAATATTGTTTGCAAACTGATGCAAATGCTTGAATTGATAGTGTTTACGAAAAGGTTCACCTTAAAAAGAAAAAAAAACGGTAAATGTGAGCATGTTTGCATGTAAGTTTTTGCTTAGGTTTTGGTATAAACTGCAGTTGGCCAAGATTATGTTATTTTATTATTGTGAACCAACTTTTTAGAAAAGACTACCTTCCTGTGCATGCATGTGCATGTATAGTATCCAATATCACTGTGAGTGTGTGGTATTTTATAATGAACATATTAATCTTTCTTTAATGGTTTGTCAGTTTGACAAGTTTACAACTGAGCTATTTTTCTGTACATACATAATGTTGGCACATACATACATACAGTATATATTCATGTAATTATCAACGGCATTCTGATGATATGGATCAGGAGATGTGGGCAAATATGTAAGACTTACACCGTTCGAAACTCATGTGCTAATGATTCACAAATTCGAGGAAATGAAATTTACCACCGGAATGCCTGCCATGCTGATGTACTTGGGTCACATGACCGTATATATGAACTTTACACAGCGGAGCCAAACTTCACACACACACACACACACACACACACACACACACACTGCATATAAAGTGATTCATTGCCTCAGCTGCGACGCTGAGAATGTGTTTGAATACACAAGTGCACATAATCTTAGGAGATATACAGGAACATGAGTACAAAGTCAGGAACTCATTCCAGAGAAACTGGATTGTTATCTGAATATGCACATGATGGTTAAACAGCCTTGCCTAATTACAAAAAGAAAAAAGAAGGAGAAGAAGAAAAAAAGCAGTACACATTTCTTGGTAGACCTCACTTCCGATAAGATGCTGTTGGAATTCTTTTGGTCAACCCAGCCCATCTGTCTGACTGTTAGTGTTACTTGATCAATCATTGGAATAACATCAGTCAGGAGAGCATTGGCTACCCTCATCCTTCTTGTCAGCACACATTGCCAATTTGCTGACAGAGATTGGAGATGTTTTCAGCATGAATAAGACTAATGGACATGTCGTCATGGTAGTGGAACAAAATAGGGTTACGGTGAGTTTACACCCAAATGCTTTAATATCGTTGGCTAGCCTCTTTTCCCAAAAGTCCCAAAGCAACATCTTTCCTTTCATATATAGACTGATTGTATGTTCTTCATTGTTTGCTATTACAAGTTTCACTTCTTCATTTTTTTTTTCAGCATAAACTATTCTTTCTGATCTGTTTAAAAGATATATAGATGTCAGTCTTCACTTGGAACTTTTCAACTATTTCAATTGAACACAGTGCATCGTGTACAAAATATTAGTGATCCTTTCTGACCATTAGAAGGCGATTGAAGATGTTTTACATGTTGAGTAACAGCTGTGTTTTATCATGATATTGACTTCAAGGGTGTGCTGATGATAAAGCTAAAGGATTTTTGTTTTATAAAGAGTGATGAGTGTGGGTTGGATAGGAAATTTAATGAACAATAACCATGTGCACATTGATGGAAAGCAAATAATCTAGAAACAACCTTCTCATATTAAGTAACTTGTATGTGCTCCATGGAACTGGAACAACTCCATTCAGTTGAGTGTACGATTGACTCTATAATGAACCCTGTGAAAATAAAGCCCCAATTTAGTGGAATGAACCCCATTTTTTGTTTTAATTGAAACTGGCTGAATTTCCCTCTAGAATAGCTATATAGTCATGCAATAATGTCATCAATGTTTGAGTGCTTTATCATAGGCTTATGAGCTTTGGTGTTTCTGTTGAGGTGGGGGCTTCAGGTTTCCAATGTTTCTGATGATGATTTTTTTGAGATAATGAGAAATCTGGTATGAAATATGCAAGGGCATATAAGAAAATTCAAAGTTTATTTGATGAAAATTGGTTTTAAAATTGCTGAGATATCCCAAACAAAGCGATCCTAATAAAAGGTGGGTCACATCTTTTACTAGGATTGCTTTGTTTTACTGTGTTTTTGGATGTCTCAGCCATTTCATAACAGATTTTCATCAAGTAAAGTTTGAATTCCTCTTAGAATTGTATACTCTTTAACATTTCATAAAGAGGTTTCTAAGTATCTCGCAAAAAGTTAAAAGCTGAATTATCACCTCAACTAATAGTGTACCATCTCTTTAAAGCACTTTCTAAAGATTACCTAGGCTGAATAACACCAATATTTATACAAATATGTGGGACTGAAAGTCTTCCCAATGCAAACAATGATGAAAATGGAGTGAAAGACTGATATTGTTAAATTGACCAAAAAAAAAGTCATGATTCCCTTGTGATATGTAACAGTGAGGGAAAAAGAAAACATGCATTATCTACCCAAAGAAAAAAGATGATGAATGTTGTTTCTGCAAGTCTGATCACCTTAAACATGCTTGTTTGATGGCGGCAACTCTTATAGCTCTAGAAGCTTGTTTATTGTGTTTTCATGTTCACTGAGTGAATCTTATTAGTGTTTAGATAATTTATGCCTGCTTTAGGATCTGAAGGATAGTTACAACTTTTGGTTGAGGTAGGCTTTTGTATGGTTGACCTCCATGGTGACGAGGGTTTTGCGGTCATGTAACAAAAAAAAAAAAGACTTACCTGGACAAACGTCAGAAGCAATCTCATGAAAACACATGAGCAGTTCTGTAATCGAAAATGGACTTCCGACAAAATGTTTGGGGAAAAATAGAAAGATATTGTGGATTTAGATAGAAATATCTTTGTTATATATCTTAGATTGTTAAGACAATGGAGTATTGAATTTTTTTTTTTGTGTGTGTGTGTGTTTCAGTGCAGCTCTGACTGAATTGACTAAGTGTAGAAGACTTTAAAGGCATAATTTACCATTTGCAGATGAAAGCGTTAGTGCTATAAAATAGTTCTAAAATGTGAGTTAGGGATAGAAACAACCACTGTCAAAATTTGAATCCGTATAATCGATGTTAAGTGTTGTTAAATACACAAAATGTGAACAATAGTTATAATAAAAAAATTTCCAGACTAAACCGTATACAGTTACGGTTTATTGAGAAAAACCCTGATATCTCCTTATATTTTAGGTTTTATTGCAAATATTTCATATGGTAGGATGTTTTATGATACAACAGACCTACACATATGCATCAAATATGATATCTTGAAAATTTTTGAAATCACTGCTCCCAAAGGTAAACTGGACCTTTAACCACCAACAGACTGGTTTAGCAGTCTCTCCTTGCCTTGTGTCTACCCACTTCATTTTTAAAGGACCTGACTATATTCATTTTTTTTTATGGGGGGGGGGGGGAAGCATGCATGAAGGGGATGCAAACCACAATATTCCCTGCCAAATTTGGTCATGCCACAGGAATGTGAACTTGGTGACCCCAGGAGTGAAAAGATTTGTACCCCAGTTCTCAGCATCTGGTCCTGAAAAAGGGTTTAAGGTCACTTCCCAACTACCCTGGATGCACCTGCTCAACCCCTTCCATTCATCATGGAAACTCTCTCTCATCGGGGAAACTGTATGGATATCCTCTTCCCCAGCTCCCCCTCTCAGCTCACTACCAGTCATGTTCATCATTGGAGACCTCCACCTGTCTGTCGAAAATAGTTTGCCAACATCAGAAAACCACTTTCATGGCACGTTCTTGTCACTGATGTAGTGCTAGTGGCTCCTTACAGGTGTAAGTTGTCCCTCTTTAAGCTTGCGACATGAGAACAATGTATTTTGGATATTGTTTGTCAATTCAAATCTCTTTCAATTTGTCTGAAATTATTACATCTGCTTGCTACCCCCCCCCCCCCCCCCATTCAAAAGAATATGACATGAAAAAAAAAGAGAAAGGAAAAGGTAACCCACCGGAAACTACCTTCATCCACAAGTGGTATGATTTTATTCAGAATGTGTAGCCTTAAAAAGTAACTTAATTTCTTTGCATTTCTTGGTATATGAATCTACTGTCAAGGGGATGACACCAAACTCTGCTGAGTTTGTTTAGTATTTACAAAATTGAATAGTGTGTCTCATCCCAAATCATGCACTGTAGGTTACTGAACCAAGAAGTTCTTGTACAGCATCCACTGGCTACAGCAAGTCTTCCATTTCCTCAAAGTAACCACAAATATGCTGTTCTTTATGCATTTCACCCACTTCCAGATGTTGTGGTTAAACTGTGAGAGAAGTCCGGGCAATGACTTGTGACAAATTGTCAACATACTTTGTCCCTGTTAAATGTATCTAAGCAGACAATATTTTACTTGTTTTTTTTTTCTTTTTTTTTTAAAAAGAGCATATGTTTGTTGAGTTTGAACACACAAGCATTTGCCTGGTGATGTTTGTTGTTTGGATATACTGCAGTTGGGGAAATAGTTGTCTTGGTAATCAGAAATCCAAAGAGAGTGTCATGTGTCAAGGTGATAATGTATTTATACTAGTGTCCGAGAAAAGGATGGCTACAATATAGGTCTAAATGCTTTAGACATTTATGGTAAACATGTCATGGGTAAGAAGTGACAAAAAAGTGATTCTTTATATGGGGTATTTGTTGTTTGTTTTCGTTATATATATCTCTCTATCTTTGTTTCATAATGTCTATATTTCCTCCTTAAAATAGCTGTAAATAATTTTCATGGGAAAACATTAAAAATTGTAAACAACATACCATTCAGTATTACATTTAAATTGAAGGATTCACTTACCAGTTTGATGATATCTGTTCATTGAATAGATATCTTGATAGTTACATGATAATTTTCAAAACTTTATACATTTTCAGTGTTTTCTCATCCACTTTGTGAACTATACGTGTGTATGTCTCCATGTTTCTCATCCATTTTGAACACCTTTGATAAAGCTCAGTTAGCAAAGTATTTGTAGTTGTTTTTTTTAAAGCAACGTTAAACAGTACTTGTTGGAGTGAAATAAGTTTGTAGTTGGAGCAAGAGGGAATATGGAAGGGGTGCGGGAGTATGCTGTGGGAGATTGGGATTGGGCTCTGGAGAATATAGCGTGAGTTTTTTAAGAAAGATGAAGAGCAAGACATAATGTGTCCATGAAATATTGAATTTAGATCATGTAGCAGGTTGATTTGATATCAAGGACGGGGGGCATCGCCAGGAAGGAAGGAAATTTTTAATCATAATCCTGTCAATTAGACATGTTGCACACCAAGGAGGGATACACTTGCTCCAAACCAATTTGTTGTGCCCACGTGATCCACTATGACAGGCAACGGTTTAACACGCAACGTCTCCCAGGTACCTTGCCGAACGGAAGGGCCCCGCTGCTTCACACACACAAAAAAAACTGATGAGCAACCTGTCTGGCAAAGTTGCGGTAATGAAAACTGCACTTCAAAGAATGGGATCTTACTCAGAAGACTACATTTACTCTCGATCTGCAGTCCCTTGTATGGTAGTTTGTATGAGGAGATACAGGAGATGTGAATAGGAAAGTGTAGACAACTCTGATCAAACCAAAATATGGGACCTTTCAATTGCATTGAAATATGAAGATCACTGGTGAGCCTCGGTCCTTCAACGCTTTCATGTTACTGTAAAACAAGATATTTTCGCGGCATGAAATTTTCGCGAACTGGGGCCGATGGCCTTTTTCGCGGCATGAAATTTTTGTGAGTTGCCTCTAACATTCAATGCATATAGTGTAGACAAGAACTTTCATGTGCATTTTAATTTCGCGAATCTTGGCTCTTGCGAAATTCGTGAAATTAAAATGCACGTGAACATTCCTCGTTTTACAGAACTCTGTTCAATAACTTGTTATCAAATATGTACATTGATAGAAACTGCACAATCAAAATCTACTCAAATGCAGATTGCTCTCAGCTTTTACAATATTAGATGTCTGCTGTGCACAAACTCAAAAAAGAGAAGGTTGGGTATTTGTTGGTGTCAAAGTGAATTTCATGTGAAATTTTTTATTGCCAGGCGTAGGAATGTTTTGAGGACTACGTCCTCAGCGTGAAGAGGCGTGTGACTAAATCAGGCCATATGACATCATATCTACCCCGCTGTGTCCCAAGTCGTGGGTGAAAAGGTGATGGTTAGGGGCACAGACTAATTTTGTCTGACACCAGATCTGCAGAAAGGAGAAACAGATATTGGTGGACACACCCATCGACTGGTGGCTGTCGAGTTTAGTGTTCAACATCATGTTTCATGTCAGTCATTTGATTGAACATTCCCACTATCAAACCACCATTTGGTTGTCAAGTCACTACATTGACTATACACCCATGTGTGCATGGGGTGCCCAGTCCATGAAGCTTCTGTATATCTGTACATGTAGGCCCTATCGCCCACTAGAGACCACTGCACTAGCATCTAAATATTTTTCATGCATACCTGCTTAAAAAGGCCATTTCTGGCCACCAGAAAGCTTCAAAAGGATTTCCTGACATGACCACTTGACAACTTCTGTATGACAACTATTATAATATGCTAACTGGATTACATGACAACTGCTTTATGCTTACTGGATTACAGGTACATTTAACTTAAGACAAGTAACATGAAAGCTCTTTTTATTTTCATTCTTCTTTTTTTTTTTTGGGGGGGGGGTATCAGTCTTAGAAAAAGTAAACATCTTAGAAAACAAGAAAAACAAGACAGCCAATTTTCTCCCTTCTGTGTAGCTGGAAAGAAAAAGGAGAAACAGAAAAATCCCAACGCTGCCGCTCAAGGTTTGTCTGTCCAAGCAATTGACAGGATAGGGATTAGATTGTTTTAGTGCGCATTGGCACGCAAACCGGTAAAGCATTTAAACAAGAGTAGGCATACCATCCAACAACAGCAACAACAGCAGCAACATCAGCCGAAAAACCAGGGGTCGCAACGAGGGTAGTTATTTCCAGACACGATGTTCCTACTTTTGGGTTGAGTGATGTTATTTTCAGCTGTTATGTGAGAAAGGCAGAGAAAGTGAATTGAGTGAGGGGGAAAAAAAAAGAATAACCCAGAAAGCTTGCAGTGTTTCGGCACGTTCTCAGGAGTTGTCCTATTGTGTCATGACCCTTTGTAGTCCGTGGAAAGATGTGTTTTATACAGAACCAGGTGGGGCAGGTACAACCGTAAGTGGCACTGTCGGTGCATCTGTATGCAAGGCGATGAAATATGCCCAAAGATGTGCCACAAAGCAATAGTGTTTTATGTTCATTTTGATTTGAAGCTTTTTTGATGACTTAAAAAAACCCCCACACACCATGAATAGGCAAACTTGCTTTCATTTTTTTTTTCTTTAAAGGTAGGGAATCCCATTTGCATGCCTTAAATGAAGAGTTGTATAAATACAGTGGTATGTTGAAGAGAGTATCATTTTAGAAACTCCCATAAAGTATTGAAAGTGGAAGGTAACATTTAGTACATTTTTATTGACCGTTAGATTTTGAATTGAATTTTTTTCGGGGCTCATTGTAAATTCCAGTACATTACTAGGCTACCTTTGCAGACCCATGCACTGCATGTGTGTCCATCATGTATATTTTGTGAAGAAATTTCATCAAAACTTACAAACATTTCTATATACATTCTTACCACACACTCTATATGTTATTACATCAGCTCTTATATTTGTAGATTTGTGTTTATAGATTAAAAAAAAATACAGAAGACTGCAACAAAAAGTTAAGTGTGGCTGACACACAGAACTACTGAGTAGTTGAGTTTTGTGCATTATTGAAATTGTAGGTAACTATTAACTTCCAAATTTCTCAGCATTAGCCTAAACAAGTCCCCTGAGGTTCATATTTAATGTTTTGCTGCATTTTGGGAGGTCTGTAAAAGGTATCCCCTACCTTTAATGACAGAGACATATCTGCTACAGCTCATTACTTCTTCTTTTTTCTACCACAGACAGGATAATTGCATCTTCACATGTGATGTTATGTGTGTGTGGTGGAGCCTAATGAATAATCACAATTTTGATATTTTGCAGACTGTCATGAAGTCTCTCCCATCCCAAATGCTGAAGACTTGCTCAAGTATAAATGTTTTTTTTTCCTCTGTTGACCAAGCATGCATGATGAATTCATTGATAATGCATGATTGTTTGGCTTTCTAAATCAGTTTCTCTTTTTTATTCTTATTGTGTCCGTTTCATGTTTAGCATAGTAGTGCCTTTATAATAGGCAAGTACACTTGCTCACTAGCCCCATCTGTCAAAGATGAAAGCTGCCTAATAGGCTCAGAAATGTGTGAAAAAATGTAACGGTACAGTGAGAGTTACAATGATTTTAGGCCACAATAGGCCCGTTCACAAACAACGAAAATCGAAATTTCAAACGCGATCCAAATTTCGATTTTTTTTTTCGACCGTTCATATACAGGGAAAAATCGCACTTCGCAGCAAGGAAAGAACGATCAGTGGTCAAATTGCGCATGCGCGAAACTTGCATGACCGAAGACTGACCCCGCAGTCCCAAAAGAGTTTCGCACGCGCTACGAACGATGGGATTAAAAATACCGATTTCCGAATCTCGATCGCGCTCACACACACGACGCTTGGCAAAATAATCGTGATTATTCTGAAAAATCGCACTAATAGTGCGAGTTGGATCGCGATAAGGATCGCGGTAATTAGTGAGATTTTTCTATCCACACTGGAATTTCGAAATTTTGATCGCGATAAGAAAATCGATTTTTAAATCGCACTTTTTCCCTTGTGTGTGAACGGGCCTATTATGTTCATGAGGTCATGTGAGTGGATGTTGCCGGAGGTGTAACTGGGCCAGAGCTGTGATAATGTTATGGGATCATTAGTCTGATCCTCCTGCTTTCCTGCCATCTGTTACAGAATTTACTGCCCACATATAACAGAACCCATGAATCATATTCCTCTGTAATCACATTCCTGGTTCTTTTCTGCCCCCCCCCCCCATCCTCCCTCCTCCTCGCCCCCACCCCCCCCCCCCCCCATTTTGGTCACTGTCAATTTGTGCATCAGTTCTCACCCTCATAGATCAGCTTCTGTGGAATGGTAACGAAAGTCCATGAAAACTATGCTGTACTTCCCTTGAATCTCAAATCCTTTAAAAGTAGGCCTGTACAGAAGAAGGCATAATGAAATTCAAAACATGTGGCTCAAGTTTAGACAAAAAAGTGCTAAAAGACTAAACTGTTAAAGTTATTAACTTACTGAGATGTAACTTTTCAGGCCCCCCAAAAAATAAACAAATAAAAATCAGTCTATTCCTCAATGATCCCCCATGAGGGTCATTCATGCTGCTTGTGAAAAGCACAACATTAAAAAACAATTGTTACGTTTGTGTGAAAGTTGCCTACCAACTTTGCCAAAAGCGACACAAAACACTGCCAACAAAGTCACCGATTGGGGCACTATTATTCAGACTTTGTGTGAAGTTTTTGATGACATTTTGTAATGAAGTTGCTTACTGCAACAAAAATTTATGTATTTGTCACATGACTGCCACTGAATGTTTGGATTTTTCCCAGCTATCATTTTTTTTTTCTACAGCATCAAGAGAAGAGCCATGTTAGAGAATTTAAAATGAAGGTAATACAAGCCCATCTTTCCCTTTAAGATAAGTTGAGCCAGACCTTTTTGGTCTGTATGTGGGGGGTCGTTGCCATGAGCACTCCAGACTGTCTGGGAACTCAAGCTGAGTTCAGTGAGTCATCCACTGGAAGAAGATGAGAGTCCAGTGTCTCTGCCTCCATCTCCACTCCAGATATCTCAGCTGTTCCCTGGCTGTGCTCTGCCATCGAAACCTTGGAAATCTGCACCCTCCCATTTCATTGAGTCATTACTTATCAGGCACTCCACCTATCTTGAGTATCAGCTCGAGTGTCGCAAATCATTTCCTTTCTCATTCTCAAAATGATTTTTTCCCCTCTTTTATTATTAGTCAACTGTGGTGGTATTGGTCTTTTTTTTTTAAATTTCAGTTGCATATATATCATGCATTTTTACCAATTTTATCCACATCTCTGAGATCCTTTGTTGGATGCTGTTGATAAATTTTCCTTCTGCCTCCATGACTTTGTCCTGCTTGTACATTCTCAAATGTCATGCATCCTCTTCTTTGTTTATTTCTCTTGACATTACAGCCACTCTCTCCCTCGTTCTGACATGGTATCCACTGTTTAAAAACCGGAGTCTTCCAGTGTAACATCAATCAGACTGTCAGCTTCTAATTTTATTTACTCCCCGTCCCATTTTCAAACAGTTTCACAAAGAATCTGTTGCTGCTCTCCTCTACTCCTGCTATCACTCTTTATCTCTTTCTTCCCTTTCCCCGGTCTCGTCTCTGTTTCGTATCCAATCTGGTTCTCCCACCGCCCCCCCCCCCCCCATCTCGATGGCCCCTCTTTGCCTCAGCTCCATCTGAATTCGCTGGTATCATCCATTCTCTCTTCCCACCCCCTTCCAGTGCCCCTCACTTCTTCGTCTTCTTCTTTTCTTCAGCTACATGGGGTTGATGTTACAAATTTGTGTAGCTGTGGATGAGATGTGACAAGGGGAGGTTAGGTCATCGGGCAGGCATGGCTTGTTTGGTGTCTACTAATGTTGTGTGGTGTATGGACAGGGGAGATGAACCTTCCTCTGTCTCAGGTCATCCTCAAGGGAGGACATTATCTGGTTGATGAGTGAAAAGGGCATTGTCTTTATGTGCCCATTAACGGTCAAGCAAAGCTACAGGTCACACCACGGACAAAATACTTTGAACCTGATGTAACCATACTACTGTGAAACGAGGAATGTTCGCCTGCATTTTAATTTCGCGAATTTTGCGAGAGCCAAGATTCGCGAAATATAAATGGACGTGGAAGTTCTCGTCTGCACTATATGCATTGAATGTTTCAGGCAACTCACAAAAATTTCATGCCGTGAAAAAGGCCGTCGGCTCCGATTCGTGAAAATTTCATGCCGCAAAAATATCATGTTTTACAGTATTCCTTCTCATGAGATAGCTCTCGTTCAACCAAAACTTACAAAGTCGCCAATGCACTCATGGTATATTGCCTGTTTGTGGTCTAACTTCATTGTGGAGGGAATCATCAGACATTTGGTTTGTTTTCCTTTAAAGTTATGTTTAGGTCCTAGCTGAGACTCATATGAAAGAGGTACAACGTGTAACTGCAGTGAAGATGTACATGTTTTCTCGTTTTTAGTAGTTCTTTGTATTCAGCTGGATAATAGCCACTGAATGACTTTTCACAGTAATGAAAAGCAACCATTTGTAATTGTAACCATTCTATTTTCTTTCTTTCTTTTTTTAAGTGGGAGGTCATGCACATCCATGTGGAAAATAAGGTCATCTGTACCAGGAAAGAAATAGGAAAAGTTTTAAACTAGTCATCAATCATTACACTGAATAATCCTTGCTTTTGTGTGCATTACCAGTTGATCTAGCTATTGGTTGTTCTTGTTGATTAGCTTGTACTAGGAACTTTATGAACTGATAAGGGATAAAACAAAAGCGCATGGAAACAATGCCTGCACCCCTTCGTATTGTGAAAGAATGGATTTGACATGTAGCAATTTTCAATGATATTTATCAGTAAGGAGGAGGTAAAAATGCATCATCTGTCCACAAACAGGGTTGATACTGTAAAACATCATACACAATAGCTATACCACCTGGTTTTCCTCTTTTTTTTTTTTTTGGGGGGGGGTTTGTTTTTGACTGAAGTCGATTGAACTGAGCATCCAGTCTCTAAGTACTCCAGTGTGTAGATCTGATATATGTAATGCCTGTGCCCTCTGCTGTTGTGCAATATATCAATTAATTCAATCTCCCCTCTAATGAGGACGATAAAACAGGTCCGCTGATCCCCCCCCCCCTCCATATTTACCCAAAATCAATTAGTCGATGAATGCGTGGAGCCTAATGAATTAGATGACCTTTCCTTGGTGCATAATAGTAGGGAACCTGACCTCTGTGTTGTTTAGTAGTAGCAACTGGGTTAAAAAAAAGAGTGCCACTTACAATAGAGTAAACAGCAGAGACTTTGCTAAGAGTATTTGCTTTTACCAATGAAAAGCCAGAGGTAAATATCATATTGACACTATACTGGAGTTTGTTTATTTTTTGTTGTTGTTGAACAACATGTTTGTTGTAGATGTCACTGGACATGGCATTGCAATTGTTGTCAATAAAAGGCCAACCTTCCAGAGTGTGTTTGTCCAGCAAGTTTATGAGGAGGTTGAAAGGCCAGTGCAGTATGAAGTCTATGAAGGCCGGTAGATGTGGAGAAAACCACCTCATAAATATTTTTATTGATTACGTCTTAATATTTTATGACACGTATCAAATCTCTTTCTCTATCCGTTCTGATAGAAGTTAGAGCTGAGTGATCTTAGGCAGAGGGCTGATATTTGAGATATGAATCATATCATGATATCATATCATTATTGCATGATATGAAATATAATCATGCCAATCAGTTATTTAAGTAAAATATCAAAAAATTCACAAGGAAGACAAGTTCTCACTACCAAGCCCAGAGGTGACATTCAAGTCAAAAATTTGATGCGTGGTAAATTCAAAATTTAAATGCCATTATCATGATCAGATGAATAAACTGAGATGAATGAAAACAGTTGGTGAAAAAGGAGATGATATTATAGGATGTGCAAATAAATCAACTTGACAAATATCCATATCAACTGGATTCTAAGATATGTAAATCACATCTCCGCGGCAGCACTATCCCCCCCCCCCCCCCCCCCCTCGGTGATTTTGATCCCAATCCTGTGTCCGCATGTTTGATTATTCATGATAGCAGGTCATCTTACTCATCTTTCGGCAGTGTGCTCAGCATCTCTAAGGGTCCCAGCCAGCATCAGTCAGTCGGTCAATGCCCCGTCTTTGATCTCTCCTCTTGCCTTTTTATCTTGTGGTTTACTGGAAAGCAAGATATATTCGTGGCATGAAAATTTTGCCAATTTGAGCCGACAGCCTTTTTTGCGGCATGAAATTTTCGCAAATTGCCATCATTCAATTCATGTAGTGTAGACAAGAATTTTCGTGTACATGCATTTTAATTTTGCAAATCTTGGCTCAGATGGCGAAATTTGCGAAATTATAATGCACGTAAATATTTCTGGTTTTTCAGTAGATTTTGAGCAATATCTCCTGCTAATACAGAGTTATGGATTTATCCTTTATCACAAGATTGAACTACATTCTTGCTTCTCCGTCCAATAACCCTCTTGTCCTATTTGATAACATACTGTGAGATTTTGTCTTGTTTCTTTTTCTGCTCATTCTTTGTTTTTGTTTTTTTTCTTCTCTTTCTCTCTATCTCACTGTGAGAGTTTGCTCTGTCTTTGAAGGCCCATTCTTACTGGGATATAGGGCAGCAGCAACGGGGAAATTTGTGATGTTTGACCTTTTCTACTCATGCAGCAGTGCACAGAAGTGACTCTAAGGCAGTGGATAAGATTTGTGAGTCTTTCCTATCATCCGTAACTGTCACCTACTCCTAGTCACAATGTCTTGGCAATACATAGATTTATATGTCTTGCCTCCGCAGTCATGCTAATAGTTGCATCTAGCAAAGTGAAATGAGAAAGAAAATTGTACCAAGATGTTGAATATAAGATTAGCTGTACCCATAATGTACACATGGACTATGGAAATTTTCTGAATGAGCTTGAAAATAGGAAAACAGACAGACAGACACACAGACACACACACACACACATATAATTTGGGAGTTATCAAAATATGAATAGAAATACTCATCTTGGAAATTGTATACAACTAAAGTTTACTGAAATTGGCCCTACTGCTACGTGAAAATTTATTGCACGTCTACAGTTCTGCATTTGAATAACCTTATGAAACTGGTATATTGGATGTGAACTGATTTTCTACTCACATGCTGATGGGAAGGAAGGTGGTTGCTCCTAATGGAAGATAAACTCAACACAGGTTTTTGCCTTGGATGTTTATTGAAGCCAGAAGCTGCAAATGTTGTATTCCATACTAATGCATTTTTTTTTTTTTTTTTGCATGAGAGAAAGGGAGAGAGCATGTACTTTTAGGAGTGGTGCCAGGCATAATAGGGTTTTTAATAAAACGACTGACCTTCAGATTTACAAGGGGAGTTAGGCTGTTGAGAGAGCTACGCACTTGTGCCACCTTCGAAATCTGAAATCTTCCGTCTCTTTGGTTAGATTGCATTTTGAGTGCATAGTGGCCTAGATGGACCCCACAATTCTGTTTCTTCTCTGCATATTTCAACTTCTGCTTCTTTGCCGTGAGTGTTCTATTCTCCTCACTGTTCTTCCTTTGAATATCGCATTTTTCCTCACAAGGCACATTCTTTATGATAATCCATCCCCCCACTGAGATATATCATGTAGATACCGTCCATTCATTAGTAGTCCTAATTATTGCCTTACGTCCCACTCATCATCTTCCTGTCAGATGTAATCATATCGCATGCTTCCCACCACTCTCTTTTTGGTATGAATTTCTTGGTTTTCATTCTTCCTCCTTCTTGTCTCCACGTTTCACCTCACTTCCTCCTCATCATCTACCGCTCCCAGGGTGGAACGAAGAAGGAGTCTCTGCCCGAGATGGTGGCAGAGTTGGAGAAGCACAGCGGGGGATGTGTCGTCCCCTAGTGGGAGTTCAAAGGCATGCTCATGCATCAAGAATTTATGACTGAATGTGTGGATGTTAAAGGGGGGGGGGGGGGAGGAGGGGGGAAGGTTGAGTAGGGTGAGCCAGGCTACCACGTCCTGGCTGTGACAACATCATTGTCGCTGCTGCTGCTTCTGCTGCGTTTGAGAGCTGAGCCATTTGGCCTACATTCGGTATGTATAGGTATGCACGCTTGTGTACTTAGCAACACAGGGCCAATCGTTGATAGTCTGATATTCAGCCCTGTTTGAAAAGAGAAGAAATAGCTCACATGACTGCTATTCCTTGTGCAGTATGGTTTACAAGGAGTGCATCTAATTTAGTTAATTGTTGTGCCTTCAGATGAGTTGTTTTTAGTCATCATGTGCTGATAGTGATTTTCTGGTAATATGTCTATTTTATTATGATTAGTGGACTTTTTCTGTGCTGGAATATTATTCACTCAGTAATCTGAAGTTAGAAAACCGCAGTTGGTAGTCAAATGCCATCTCAATACAAAATACATGTGTAATATTTGTTTGGGCTGTGTTGCATGTATTTGATCATTATTCTTTCAGTACATGTGTAAAGATACATTGCAGTAGTCATTATCACAATCAGTCATGGGGACTTATTGAAGCACTTTTAATACGCCATCATCATCATCGTAGCAGGAGACTGGGGTGTGAAGGCTAGATACCAGTGTTTGTCTGTGGCTCTCTGTTTGAGTAGTGTGTATTTCTCTGTCTGTCTGTCAGTCAGTTGATGTTGTTGGTAGATCAGAGAGGAGTCACAGAAAGAGAAAGACAGATGGACAGAAAAGGAGAGATGGGGAGTAATGGAAGAAAGGGAGAAAGAGAGAACGTAAAACGTCAAGTTCAGGAGCTGTCCGTGTATTGCAGACTACGACCCCTGCAATGCAAGAGTGACCCTCGGGCTTTGATGGTTGGGAGTCATCTCGTGTATGACTGGTAGAGCAGAGAGATGAATAGACAAGAGAGACAGAGATAGAGAAAGAGAGAGAGGAAAAGAGAAGGAGAGATAGAGGGAGAGAGAGAGAGAAGAGAGAGGAATGGATTATACGGACTCAGAGTCGGAGGCATTGGTACTGGTAGTCAATAGACCCCGTGGTTCACTTGACTCATTAACCACTGAAGGCATGAGGGGAGAAGGATGTCGTGAACGAAGCGTGCCCGCGGCTCTGGAATATAGTAATGCAGAAATCATGGAAGATGAAAGGAAGGCATTCTCCGTCGTAAGTAGAGACAGATCGTAGAGTAAGCTTGATGTGGAATGTAGTTGTGTATCGTTGATGAATGTAGCAGCAATGTTCGCATGTATGTTGGATGGACTACTCTACAGCACTACATCTACTGAACCATATTTTTGAAGATGCTCTATAATGTGTATGTGCAGATGGGATACATGTTACACGCAGTTATAGTAAATTAGGCATACTCATAATGCCTATGTGCCCTATTTGTCTGAATTGATTTTGTCGGGAGTGTCCTTGGCTATATTTGTGTGTGTGTATGTGTGTAGGTTGCCTATGTATATTATGTGTGTGTTTTTATTTGAGATGATGGTTGTACGATAAGCTGTCAGCCACAAATTAGCGTTATTGTTGTATGCTAGACATGCCCAGCGAATGGACTGGAATAGATATACTGTGTTGTGATGGGTTCACTTGACTCTTGCTTCATTACACAATCACAATAGTATTGACTCCTAGAAATTTAGACAGTTGTGACAGGCTTAGCAGCAATTTTCTCACTGTCTTGAGTTGAGACCTGACACAGTACACTCTGGTAATAATTGCTGTACAGCGTATCATCTAAATTTAGGGACACTGATGTACAGGGCATAGACATAAGTACAAGATGTATAAACAAAAAAGATGAGTGTGATATTATCTCTCCCCCATCTTTTGATAAACTTTAGAGCCGGGGACATCATCAGAACTTACTGATTAATGCTGGTTTGATTTTGTCCGTCACTAAAAGTTGAATAATTTGACTTATTGGAATGATTTTCTCGATTGCCTTCTGTCAGAGGTAAGAATGAGAGTGCCTCCATTATGTACAGTATGGTATCTGCCATACATTTTGCATATTTGGACTTGTAAGACAATTTTGTGAGTAGTGGAATTCTTGATGTGGAACCATGTGGGTGGAATGAGAAGGAAGTATTGCCCTATTCAAAAGAAAAGTTAGCAATTTCCTACCAAAAAGATGTCATGGCAACACATTTGTGTTATGCAAGGCAATATTTTTGTGAGTTGTTAATTTCGCAAAAACTGATCTACTCGCAAAATTTGTGAATGTGAAAACACTGTGGAAAATAATCCACAAATACAGCATTGATATGTCACCCTTCCACCTTCCCTCTCGTCCTCCCTGCTTCCTTTTCTCAATCTTTCATAGATGTGCAAAGCCTGGTACATCATCAGATTTTACTGATTGATGCCTATGTTCTGGTTTTCTCATGTATGTCACCAAAAATTTGAAATTAGCCCCAGAAATTTGGAGTGACATCGCATTGACACGGAAAGTGATTAAAATGACATCGAGCTCCCGTGTCGATAGGAGTCTCTGACAGAAATCTGCTTCTTCGTCAAAGATTGCGGGCTCCATTCTAGCTGGCAGAATTAATTTCTGCCTCTCGCATCAATGAAGACATTTCTCCATCACGAGCAACTGTTGTCAGGCACGCCTGGTAGATGCATTGTTTTCTCGAATTTGTCAAGCTGCGTGCTGTTAATAGCATGTGCTCTTGACGATTTGGCCACGTGTAGTGTGTAGCAATGACGGGAGATGGAACAGCAAGGAGTAATGAACTGAATGTGGAGGGAGTGTGAGGAAATGCAAGAGAATCTGAGTAGATCCAACATTCTGTTGCTTGAGCAGCATGAGGCGATTAGAATTTGTAAAAAAAGATCTGTGGCATTAATGGCCTTCTGCTTCTCAGTTAATCCCAGAGGCAACAACTGTTGTTAAAATGACTTGCCATCTTGCTCCCCCGCCCAATGAAAAAAAAAATGAAATCCTAAGGCTGATGGACCAGAAGAGTGATTACGAGATGGAGATTGAGAAGAAAAAAAGAGGAAAGAAATTCAGAAATTTGATTGAGTTAGGGAGGGGGGGGGGGGGACAAGAGATAGACTGCATTTATTCACACCGTCTGTTCAGCAATCCAATAAAAAGTTTTTGATACAGATATGTAAGACATACTTTATTCATCAGCTTGGCGGGCAGTCTCTTTGGGATGCCCTGGCTAATCATCCAGGCCTGCCGTGGGATGACACCAAACTTAATGTCTTGAATAATTCATGGCTGTCACCATCCCCACCCTCTCGCCCCCCTGTCCACACACCAGTGACTCATCTTTGCTCCCCTTTTGTTACCCCTGCGATCTTTCACATCACCTCTGCCGCTCTCATGTCGCTCCATTGATTTGGTCCCTACGTCTTGTCCTCGGCATAGATGAAAACAGGGGGATGAGACATACAAACTGCCCAATTGTCTTATCATTGTTGGTGGAGTGGGAGTAATCCAACCGCATCAATGCATCACACAGTTCTAAGAGAGGAGATCAATATTTGTCATTAATTTGGGGCTGGAGGCGAGCACAAGAAGGATTCTGAGCAATCTTGGAGAGTCTTTTGATGTGCTGTGGCGAGGAGAGTTTGGATTATGTCTCAGTGAGAATTAATGGGGATATTGCTTTAACTGTCTACAGTCCATGCTGATGGAATGCTCATGTGACGCCACTTGACATCTAAGTCATATTTTTCACAAATCATCGCACCAGGAATGCCATTAATCCTGCAAATGTAAAGTAAACCTGACGGTGACATCATGATCGTTGGGGGATACTTCCAAATATTTGTGAGTATCAGGTATCTGACTACACTGTGATATGATAATATATCAGGTCACTAAACCTAATTTGCACCAATAAGAGGCAAGCTTTGTCAATGAATATGAGCTGCATAGTGTCCTCAGTTTGGCCAGTGTGCACATTCTTCAAAATTTGTATGATGGAATGCTGTCTAACTGCTAACTGGTTGTTTCTATCCATTATTCTTTTCTTCTCTCTTTTTTTTTTTTTGGGGGGGGGGGGGTGGGGTTAGGGGAGAGGGTAGGGTTGTTGGGAATGAAGTGGCACCTTAAATCATAAATTTGTTAGTCTGCTAGAATTATTGCTGGCCTAGTCAGATTTTGTTATTCCCACAAGGTTTGTATGAGCCAGAGTACAAGTGTAAGGTTTACAATGTAGATGAATGATTGATGGAGGTATTGAGAAAGTTGGCAATGATGTGTGTGTGTGTGTGTGTGTGTGTGTGTGTCTGTCTGTCTGTCTGTCTGTCTGTCTGTCTGTCTGTGTGTCTGGGCTTTCAATAAATAAGTGGCACCAATAGTGTGTTATTTTCACTGTAATTCTAAGAAATTGACATTTTCCCGACAAAAGCTTGTGGTGGAATTTGTTGTTTAATGTTTGTAGAACAATTGTTGCAATGAGTAAAATAACAAATCCTGTTTTATTCTCATGATAGCTCTCTGTATTCACACACACACACACACACACAAAAAGATTTGGCCATATTTGGTAATGCACATTGCAGGATTGCTCATTGGCTGTTCCAATGTTGTCTTATGTTTTAAAGGTGATGGTTTGTCGTTAATGCATTTTCATCCCACATCCACACACTTCCATAATTCCCTTGTTCACAGTTTATTGACTTCAGTCTTAATACTGTTTAGTTTCCTCAGACATGTCACATGACCTGAGTGAGAATACCATGGCAACATGAAAAACCTGGTCCTAATTTTTGACGTAGTAAAGACTGTGTGTGCAAGGCTTTCCGTATAATCTGTGACACAGCTCCCTGAGTAAATGGCTTGGAATGTTTTGAGGGGGTGGTATTTACTCTCGTGTGCCCTTGACTCTGCCAAACTCTCGAAAAGCCGGTCGAGCTTTTCATACGTGTGCGCAAGTCTAGAGTATGTGGTGTCTGTATGCATGTGCATGCCTATGTGTTGTTGAGTGTGCATTTGTCATTCCTGACTACTCCACTGAGCTGCAAATTCGTTAAAGACGGGTGTTGTAGTGATGAAAAATATCAGTATAGACTGCTTGAATGATTTCATAGGTTATACTGGGGACTGCTTCCTTCCACATGTGTACCTACAGTATTTGACTCAGAATTGTTGTTGTTGTTTGTTTGTTTGTTTGCTTTTTTTTGGGGGGGGGATAGTTTCCTCTTTTCTCAGAAGCAGTCATTTGTATCAAAGTATTGTAGATATGCATGCCATTGTTCATGAGATGTCTTATTGTACTGTAACTTTCCATGAGTATAGGTATGTGCAATGCAATTGCTTATCTTGTCAGATACAATGGCTTTCAAAACAAGCACGTGTTTTAGAACTAGCCAAAAGTATAAACAGTATGATTGTTATCAATGAAAGTTTGTGCACTTATTTTGGGGGCAGAGTGTGACAAAGAATAGAATAAAGTATTATTGTATTGTGCCGTGATGTAAGCAACTACTCATACAGTAGAGCGAGTAGATAAGAGTTAATTAAAGCATATATGTCATTTCTGGACTGTAGTTTCAATTTCTCTCCCCCCCCCCTTCATCTTCTTTGCTTTTGTATGTGCTTTTTATTCCACTTGAGGAAAGGTTAATCAAATGATTTTAATGGTGCATCACCGTGCAGAAACTCCTGGAACGTTCTTTCTTCAACAGTTTGATATTGATATATATTTCTATACTTTTACATTATATATGCCTATATGTACGTATGCCTATATGTATACATAGTTTTGTTCCTTTATTTATGCTTTGCACATTTTGCTTTCAATGTATGCAATGCAACTCGCATACATGTGTAGAAAGGTTCCCTCACTGGCTATCATATTTCCAGTGTGTTTGTGGGAGAGCCAAACTCTCCAAAAGTGACTTGAACCTGTTATTTGGCAGGGGTATCAAGTTAATTTCAGCTGGCAGGTTGTAAATGATCTGGCCCCAAGCTTATCAGAGTGCTTGATTACCCCATTGGCTTGGACCAACCTGTTTGGTAAGGAGGTGTTAATTGACCCCGTAAGGTCATCCTACAGACATGCTTATCTCTAGACATGCATGGACTAATTGCAGGTTGCACTTTCTTTATGTGAGGTCAAGGGGGTGCAGGATGGGATGTAGGCATAATGGGGTCAAAGGTTGTAGTATCTGGTGTTCACTACTCACTTCTGGCTTGATGACTTCATAAAGTTGGAATGGGGTCATTTGGGACAAAGTTGGTGCTGCTGATTGCCTTATGTGAATTCTGTTTCTGAGAACCTGCCTTCTGAAGTCATCAGATAATTATGCAGAACCCACCCCATTGTGTTTAATAGTTAATAATGAAAATTTCAAATTTCTAGTATTCCTTGTGTATACACAAATAAAGGAAGATAGTGGTAAGAACATCTATGCGTACGTGCTAAGCCGACAATGGCACATCTTTTATCTGGCTTCATTGCTATAACAGTCTGTTCTAGTCATATAATGCCATAACAACCCAGAAGTTTCTTTTTACTCAAAGAATGGATAGAGCTCTTAATGTTGTTGGCACAGTAAGCTCAGCTGATAAAGTTAGCAGTATCCAAGACTTGTACGTTATTGAGTGAACCACCATGAATTTATATTAGATATTCATTTTCAAAGCAGGTTTTGTTGAGCACATCATATTCAGACAGTACAAGTGATTATTTCCAAAGCTTAAAGGGCTTGTGCGTGAAACAAGCCTACATGTTTGACATTGCATGCAAGTGTAACTCTGATGTACTCTGGTGTACTGACAGGCAAGTCATGTTGTTTAATAGATCAGTGCATATTGTGTTATCATGCATCATGCCAACTGTGGTGCATAATTGCTGTTTGCATGTGCTTGCCTGTAGCAATTCATTCAATATATTTTGACTGAACATGAAGCAGGTTTTATTCCTAAGACAGTAGAAGGAGGGTGAACCAACTAAATGACAAGATACAAATTATGGTTCATAACCAAAATGTTATCAAATTTGTAGCTTTATGCATTTTAATGATAATAGGTATATTATCATACATTTTGTTGCTCTTTCTAATTGTTTTATTTCACAATCTGTTGTTTTTGTTTTTTCCTTTGGCCAAGTAAAATAGTTATAAAAAAGCCCTTGAGAACCCATTTGTTTTGTAGAAATAACAAACTGAATAAATGGAACTGATATAATACATAAAGCATGGCAGAGCATGGTGTCCTCCAAGTGCTTGGTTTCCATACACACACTGTCCAGATCGGATAAACCCAGTTGGGATGGTGAGAGGTGATGCATTCATGCCTGTCCAATAAACACGTAGCACCATCAGGCTGCGGCGGTACCTACCGCCAGCATACCGGGCGCCCAACCATGCCTGAAAGTGGCAATTTTGTCCAGATTAAATTTGATCCATATTATTGGGTGGCCTGGAGTTCCAATTGTAGTTGGTGGTTGTAGGGTAGTATTTGATGGTAATGGTGATTCTGCATACATGCAGCCTTTTCATAACCTCATACAATGTCAACTTTCCTTTTGAAAGAAAAAATGGGAGAGACAATATCAGAGTAATTACCATCTCCCACTTCTGCCATGGCTCATAGCTTTAATCTTTTTTTTCTTGATGGTTAGAGTTTAGACATTAATTACGGACCATAGATGGGAAACCCATTATGATATGCTAGGATTGGCGTGTCCACAAAATCTAAATTATATGTTATCAGCATGGAGTAGAGGCTAGCTTGTTAACGAATGTTACAGTGTAGCAGGAGAGATTTATTTCTTCAGAAGATATATGAAATGTTTACTGTGTCCTTAAAGACGGGAATAATTATTCATCCGTTCAAGTGAGTCCTGTGGTAAACCTGTAGGCAGATGTCCTGTAGATGTTAGTGTGTTTGTATGTACATGAGTGTGCCGTTTTTTCGACTACTGTTTTTGGTCCAAGTTATCTTTCTACAACCAGATTAAATGAAGAGAGATTTTTCACATCAAACTATTTTGTTTTGAAGGCAGTGCCTTTTTCTTCCTTCATAAAGGAAACATGTACGACCCTTGCACTTTTTGTTGTTCAAATGTCACTGTACGCAGGAAGATAAGTTCAAGAGATATCTATACACTACACTGATTGTGCATGCATGTGAGACTGATGTAATGCCCGCATACGTCAGCCCTTGGGTCAGACATCTGCTATCATATCAGGCATAGGCACTGGTAGAGTCACCGCAAACCACATCAATGGATGACATAATTTCCTCCCTCTTTTGATGGTAGAGCTTGTGGAAGTTGTGTGCACTTCCTAGGAAGCGGGCTGCATGGGCCCATGCCCCAGCTGGTAAGGCTGAGGGAATCCCGAGTACATGTACACAATCCCCCAGATTGTTTTGTGGTTTTCCATTTCATATTTGTGTGCAGGACATAATGATTCTCTTTCATACAGTGCTGTTTGTGTTGCACAAAGTGTAGGCAGTGCATTTCGGTTTATCACAATAACACTGTCTGTCTGCTAGTCAAGTTTTGTTGTATACATACAAGCAATTTGAAGAGGTATGCAAATACATGCTGTATGGTTTTTATTAAATTTTAACTGAATTTCAAAAGGTGCTCGACCAGTGAAGATGAATTTCTTTTTTTTTTAAATTTCTGAAGAGCATTTCATCCTTCTGGTATTATCTGCTCAATAGATGAGTCAAAACTGTACAGGGTATATAGAGTTCACACTCTTATGGTCTCAAAGTCTGAACTGTCGTACTAGCTGAATGGAAAGTAGAATGGAAAGTTAGACACAGATATCTGTGAAATCTTCCTCTGATATTTTGAATGCATATGAGCTGAGGTTACTAAAGTAGAGTGCAATGTGATTGTGCATTCATTATGTGTCGATATTCATGTTATTCAAGTTCATACCCTTCATTTCTAGTGACTGATAATTGACATTGGGAGAGTTGCGTTATTGCCAAGCCATTTCTAGCCACCTTATCGTCAGATGGCGCCGTCTGTGATAGTGGCATCGCAGCGAAAATACGGTAACATGTCCCGATGCTGTCGGTCATGGGTTCGTTGCAGCACTCTGTCAATATCATAATCATCCTTGCAGAGGGCTGAGAGTGTAACCACCATCATGAAAATAAATTCAGGAAGCTGCACTGTTTATCTTAGGCATATTTCAGCCAATTACTGTAGATACCATGTAGGATCATTCATATGAGAGAGAGAGAATGAGAGAGAAAGAGAGAGAAGAAGAGAGAGATGTGGAGAGGGAGAGTTTACATTTGGTCCTAAATGCATACTGCTTTGATATCAGCCTCTTCTAGGAAGCATGAGTCAAAAAGGTGTGTATGCTTTGAAATGCGATAATTCTTTTTACAAACATATGGTTTTAATCTGCCCTGATGAGTGTTAAATGCAAGTTAAACATTTATCAATGACAAGTATGGCATATCTTAAACTTTCTGATGAACTATGTGATTAATAAAGGGCAGGAGAGTTTGAAGAGAAACATAGGAGGAATGGTAGGGAGGTTAATACACTGGTATGTTTCAGATGCCCTGAATCCTGAATGCATGTTGAAATCATTTCAGGTGTCATTCTCGTTTGCTGGCTTTTACTTACAATTTCTTAGCACTGCTTTCAAAGACCGACTATACAATGAGATTCTGAATGTCTTGTGAAGTGCTGTCAACGAAAGATGAATGTTTGTGAGGCTGGTTAAAGGCAATATCCATGAACTTAAAAGCTATTTGATGTGGTTTGAATTGATTTTTTAATGAGTCAATTTATATTTATACTTCTCTTTAAGTTATTATCAAATGCCAGTGGTTTGTATATCTAGTTTTGTGGGGGGGGGGGGGGAAGCCCACACACATACATTTACAAACATATAAAAAGTAAAGAAAATAAGCCCCAGTGATCATATTTCATATGGAGGATATGCAGTGTCTTAGAGAAAGTACACTAATAAACCTTTTCAAGTATGAGGGAGATCTGCTATGGAAAAAAATAGGCTGGATCATATATGATATCCATCTCTCCCGTAATCAATCATCGCGATAAAGCACTTATGCAGGGTCTCCACTTTTAAAGTTAGCATGTTCCCAGGTACCCGGCAGTTCCATCACATCTCTAGCGATCCATCAGCAGTCTGTAGATCAGGCACCTGTGATCGCTATCGAAGAAAACCAAGTTGTTCTGGTGGCGAGTGAACGGCAGAGTTGAACTCATGCGTGACGAGTCCATCACCTTTTGACAGGGAAGACTTGCCCAAAAGCCTGATGAGATTATGATGATTATTAATCTTTTCTTTGTGGTTGTGGATATGATAAGCTTCTAACTTGACCCCAACCACTGACATACAGAAGCGTACAAAAAAAAGGGGGGGAGGGTGTACATCCATTTTCTCCAACTTTATGCCAAGCAGATAATCAGTTATCATACCATTATCTGCAAGGAAAAAAAAATCAGTGGGTAGCAAATTTTCTGCTTCACCAGATCTTCAAATATGTATGAAATATTTGAAGCCAAAGTTTATATTTGACAACCACTCTTGATATTCAGACTGATACTATAAAGAAATTTTCAGATTTTGTGTGTGTGTGAGTGTGGTAATTGTTTGAGAATACTTGTATTTGCTGAACTGCATGACTCGATTCAAGGAGCATGTTTTGCTGTACACATTTAATAGTAAACGCACCAAATTCTACAATGTCTGCGAGAATATCAGAATTTGCATAGCAAAGAGAATGCGTAAGGCGAGATAGGTATATGGGTGGAAAACTATGGCCCATGGGTAAGATTATACCACTGTCTCAGTACCAGTAATAGTATAGCCAAATATGGCCATGATGAAAGCGGTACTTTAGTCTGCATTGTCTGTGTCAAAAGCTTGTTATCTGATTTTGAAAAGAGGATCTGTTATCGGACAAATTTTCCAATTACTGAATTACTCCTGTCTCTCAGTTTCTGTCTGTTATTCTCTATCTCATCTTATCTTTTCCCTCTGCTTATATCATGACTGTTTGTTCTCCCAGTGTGCAGTTTTGGTTTGATTTATTTTCTCATATATTTCTGTTGTTCATATTTTCTGTCTTTTGTATTTCTTTCTTCTTTCTTAATTTCTGTCTGTGTCTCTTCTGTACTCTGGCCTAATCTATTTTTCAAACCTCTTACTTTCTGAATGTCTTTATCAATTCTCTTTATCCTTCTTTCTTTATTGCTTTCTCTGTGAATATGTGCATAGAAGGTATTACAGCCTCAACACTTATCTTTGTAGTCTACTCAGAATGACACAAAATATATCTGTTTCTTATATATTTATATACCTATATATTTCATTCTCATTTGTATCAAATTCATGGCCAATCATGTATGAGTAAATATACTTTCTGAGGTTTGTCATATTTCTTAGTGACAAAAGGGCTATTAAAGAAATGCTTCATGGGCCTTCGGTGGTTACAGAAACACGCCGGATTATGGGAACTGTATTTATCCTTTCTCGTTTCTCTCAAACTGCTGAATGTAAGACCAACATCACTGCTTTAGAAAACAGTGAATAAACCCACAAGAACAGGAGCAGCTGTCTAAAGATAGAGAACAGAGTAGAGGCTGTCGAGGATGAAAAAAAGAAGAAGAAAAAGAAAAGAAAACCTGGAGAAACTGAAAGAGAGCCTTATATTGCCCCGGAGCGAGGGATGGAATTCATTCAGCAGCCAGGGGAAAATTTCTGGTATTTTCTCAGTTCTTGCAGTCTAAACTCTTCAACTGTGTAGAGTGAATTGGGGCATTGTTGAAGTCTTCGGTTGTGCGATGGCTGTATTTTAAAAACTAGGCTGTGTCTTGGGCATTTTCTCCCCAAATGCCAATAGTTTCTCTCTGGCAGTTCTCTTCTGACCCTGAAAAAAAGATTATTTCTGTACCCTTTGCTTAGGTATGTCACGTGTACCATGGTCAGTGACAAGTGTAGCAATCTTCTTGAAGGTTATATGTGCAGGCAGGATAGTTCAAGACTCCACTGACGAATTTCAAATGGAGATAACTTTATTACTGAGTGTAGAACACTGAGCAGTCTTACTTTGTGTCTGCTTTCCCATGATTTTTTTGTTCACATGTCTTTTGCTTCTACTGTATGTAGTCAAAGCTAGTTGTCTTTCTGGTACAGGAGCATTTGCTCTGATGTTTTGACTTACAAATTGTAAGCAATCGCAGAGTTCTTGTCATGAGGTATTTAAGTACCAGGTAGTTAGTTTGGGTAACTGATACATAGGGATTCATACTAAATGGTCCATCTAACTTGTGATGAATAAAAAAATCAACCTGTAGTGTAGTTACGTAATATGGAATGATGGAGTGAGGACAAAATTAGAGAGGTCATTATTTAGAGTTATTTAGAAGAGGAAATCACAGCTTTAAACATTTGTGTGAACTTGTGCTCTTAGACCTTGGAACACAGATAGTTTCCTGTCCACGGAAAAGCCCAAGTTAATTTAGGCTAGACTTTTCCACCCAGCGAGGACGTTTTACTGGAAAATCGGATCTGTTGTAATGCGAATTTCATGTCCTTTCTGCTGCTGATTAGAAAACAGTCCATCCGTTGCATATGTAGGAAGTACTGTTTTTATTTCATTTTTCTTTTTGTCGTTATTTACATGCACTTTAGATACTCTTGCTTCTTTTGCAAAGTGAGAGTTGAAAGGGAGGTCTGCCAGTGAAAGCATTTTTAATGAAAATACCAGATTGTGCTTGTATTTCTAAGGTTGAAAATTTGGGGCATATCAATCATCTTTTCGTCACAGCTAAGTCTTGGCACTGTCAGCGGAGAAAGTGAAGATTTTGGCCGTAAAGGAACATGGTTGCATGGTCATATTAGTGTTGTCTTGATAGTGGAAAAATTCAGTGCTCATGATGTAAAGAAAAAATGTTGAATGGTTAGAGTGCAACATGAAGTAGATGCCCTTGTCGACGCCATATTTTTGGACAGAGTTGGAAAGTTTCATTGCTTTAGTGTTGAGAAAGACTGTGAGTGGTGGTATTTAATTGCATTGTGCAGACATTTTTAACGTGAGGGAAGTTGCTTTAATACTAACTAGGCCTATCTGTGAATTTTGTGAAAACTTGAACAACAACAACATAAAAGCATCTCGGAAGATTTTGTGTTAACTCCTCTGGTTTGCCATTGTACATTATCATCAGTTTATACTAAATATTAGACTCTGATCAAGTGCTTCTCCCCACCCCTGTGCTTGCAAGCATTTGGGGAATGTTACTTTCATTTGCATCCTGTTCGGGGGATTCCAGACAATCCACCAATGAACAGCAACATAGCATGCATACTACTGTCCCCGTCAAGTTTACAAAGAGAAACCATGAATTTTGTACTGTTACCCCATCTCTAATGATCTTAAATGGACATATAAGTCAAAATGGGAAGATTTTGTCGTTGTTGTTTTGTTTTGATTTGACTCTAGACATGAAAATCATGACATTTCTTTGTTGTGTTTTTCATGTCATCAAATCGTGAAGTATGTAAAGTGGACATCTCTTTGTTGTGTTTTTCATGTCATCAAATCATGAAGTATGTAAAGTGGACATCGTGGGCATAGAAAACTCCAAGAACATACCTTCAGTGCCCCTTGTATGTTTGATTGATTACACATGGGTAGATGTCTTCATGTTGTGGTCAAATATTAACTGCTCTGGAATGTTTTGTTGGCTGTTGGGGTGTTGATTTTTTTTTTTTACCTTCTCTCTGGTCAGTTTCAGTTTGTGCCTGGCCGCTCTGTCTGATATCAGGGCAGGGCAGGCCAGTGTTACAACTCTAGAATGGAAGTCAAGTTTGCATGACTCTCACGGGCACTGACAGAGGAAAATATATGAACTGGGTGGATTTCAGCAAGAATTTGACATGTGACCTTGCCCTTTTAGCTTCTTTCATTGGTATTTCCAAATTTACAAGAAGGAGAGGAAAAAAATGACAGGTTGTTAAAGTGCTCTATGAGAAATCCCCAACTTCCTCTGATGGTCATGAAAACTTCTGCTGTGGTAATCTGTATTTGAAGAAAGTACATCATCTTTGTGACATATGGGTTAAGCAGTTAATACATATAATTGGAAGGTGGGGGTGAGGGTGAACCAGCAAAAACTTTAACTCTCTTAGAACCAGTGGAACATACGTATAGACAGAAAATTGTCATGGTAGATTCATTGATTGTAGCTTCTTGAAAAGGTCTTCTTTAGATTGATATATGAATTTATTATATTACATGACCAGGATTTTCTTGAAGCATGGGGGGGGGGGGGGTGTCATTTTAATTTTGTTTCTATGTATATTATCATGAGATAAATAATTGTGAGCTGTAATCAAAATATACCTGCACCTTTGCTGTTGATGTATTATTTCACTATGTGGCCTTTAATTCCAAATACCAACAGATGATAGACTCAATAGGAATGTGTTACGGTGCTCTCCGTGATATTGAAGTTTCTCCCTGTCAGTAGCAGGCGGACAACAGGGATTGGTCAGTTGCTGATAGCTAGCTCTTAATCTCTTTCATGGGTTCCGAAGGAAAAAAAAAAGAGGAAGATGTTTGTTTGCTGTGGTGGAGTTGGATAACCCATTTCCAGGTAGGAGCAGCATCGGATGGCATCCCTCCACATGGGTGAAAGCATGGTAGTGGATTCACTACATCCTCTGGCAGCCACTGGTATTAATAGGCTTCATCAAGACACCACAAGTCAACAGTGGCCACATTTGCTCTCAGTCAGTTCTCAATCAGGACCCAGAGCTGACATGACGATTTGCTGTTGAACATTTCGTCAATGCATTGTTGATTGCATATAAAATCTGATTTCTGACTGGACAATTTAGAGAAATTTGTTTTTCCTTGTTGAGTCAAAGCAAACAAATTTGCTGATTTGCTCTTGCTCCTAGCTACAAAAGCATTTTTTTTTTTTCTATGCATACCATTTATGCCAAATGTGCAAATTGGCAAGAGGTATTTGTAAAGAAAATCAGGCATTTTTATAGCTTTTCTAGGAAAAAGTCTCATTTTAGTTTGACCGCTGTTACTTCTGTGATAACACAAAGCAGGAAAGATTCTGATTGGGTTTCAACAGCGATTAGGAACGCGGGGTTTGTGTTTCATCATAACAGGATGACAGCTATAGGCTCACGATAACAGGGAAACAGGATCTGATGTGGCCACCGTTTGTCTCGCAATTAACGCAAATGTGAAAGAGTGTGACAGGAACTGGCGACAAGGCACAAATGTTGCGGAGAGATCGTAAGCCTGTACAGCAAGAGACCCTAAATATCCTGTCTATAGTGCTGGACTATAAATATTGCGCGAGACCAGCAGAGACAATGTTCAACACCAGTACTGCTTCAACCTGGATTCGTATTTGACACAAAAATTCTTTGTGGAAGCCTGACTGAAACTGTGCTAGCTGTGATGTGGATTATGGTGGATTGCTCTGAATGAAATTCACTATTGTTGCTATCATTTCTGGAGAAATTTTGAGAGTATCACTGACCGACTGTGTCTGATTCAGTCACGAGTTGTCACTCAATTGCTTCCCGAAGTTTCAATGTTTGTTAGTTCAAGGAAAGAGACTCTTGTACGGGTGAAGTTCTTATGTGTGGAATCTCTGATCAGTTCAGTGGACCTGCTTTGAAAAGGAACATGATGCGATGCTTATAATCATGCCGATTCTGACCCAGGAACTCACATCTGCCGAAGAATCCTAATTTACAGTTATCATTTTCAGTACGTGAAATACTCCCCTTCATTGGTAGGGGTTTGCTGCAATTCTGCGTGTTTGCATTCCTTCTGGCCTGCCCCAGAAAAAGTCAGAATTGTGAGAATGGATTGTGGACTGACAACATCTTTGGATGCGATCACTGGGGAGGTGGTTACCATGCCTGCCCTCTGTGGACACTACTACCATGACGACGCAGTTGAGGTAGACTTTGGAGTTCATATCTTTGATTTTTTTTTTCAAAAAGAATAGATATATAGTTTGACCATGAGAATTCTTCTGTTCATGGAGTGAGGGATTGGGTCATTTGTGAGTCTTGGTGGTATTTCTGTTTTAGCCGTTTAGCTGAAAAGAAATAATACAGTCTTTTGCTCGACGAATTCATTCATGGCGTGAGAAGTTAATGGCTGCTAAATTTTCATGAAATGTGTATTTTAGCTGAAATGAAATGTCCTTTTGTCTCCAGCCATTTCACAATGATCATGGTGATCAGTATTTTCTCTTCCTGGAATAGTTGTTCAAATCTTCTCATCCAAATACAAAAGTGAATCAACCTTTTTATTTGCAGTTAGAGGTAATGGCCTTGTTTTGTTTTTTGTTTTTCCAGTAGATGTAAACATGTATTTGTATGTGTGATATATATATGTGTGTGTTTATATGGGGATACCATTACATTGCGAGCAATTTGTATTAATGTAGGCATGCAGAATATATTTTTGAAGGATTTGTCCTCTTCAGTGAGTTTTTTTTAAAATAAATTTCAGTTCAGATTTTTCATAGTATCATGGAGACATTTTTTAATGATATCTCACTCAGGACTTTCCTTTTACCTTGCTGTCTTTCTTTTTTCCCTCTATCTATCCCTCTTACCTCTCCCTCTTCTCTTTTTTTTTTTCTCTCTCTCTTAGTCGATGAAAGAAGATGATAATGACAGTTGCCGTTCCCCTCCTCGCTGCTGGGACAACATGACCTCTTTATTCTCAATGACATTCTTTCTCCATCCTATCCTTACCTAATCATTACAATCTGTACAGCCTCCTGTTCTCCAGCATGTCCATGATACTGGCTTCACTTGCAGGGGTGGGGTAGGAAAAGGTTTGTAAAATTTGAGACGTTGTTACACAGGGATGACCTCTCCTTGACAACTTCCTGGTGAAATGTTTTTGATTGCTTGACGACGATTCTTTATGAATCCAAACGATTCCTGCTGATAGGTCACGCCACATCGTATGATGTTGCAGTCGGATCAACTTTTCTTTGTCATTCCCCGTTTTCACTTTTAAAACTCTTTAGCGGGAAGACATTCAAGGGGGAAAATGTTGAGGACACCCTGACTTCTTGCCAAAGTCCTGTTGTCACGGCAACATCTTTCAACATTTGTGACTAAACCAGTAAGTTATGTTACTTTAGTAAGGGTCAGGGTAAATCTGCTGACCAAGATGCTTTGTGTAGCAAAGCAGGTAATGGTCATTGTTCTCTCCTACCAAACTTTAAAAAAAAAAAGCACATCTTGACAGTGTGTCATTGTGCCTAGATCTTTGTTATTTACACTTTTTTTCAAGTAGTTGACAGTTAATCTTTCATCCCTCCTTGTCATCCAGTATATTTTTCTCACAGCATTAGTCTTTCCAAACACAGCTAGTCATGGTGTGTTTGTCCTTAGGCCCACTTTACTAGTAGGACTTATTATAATGAGGGATGTGAAATGAAGGACAAATACAATGCACTTGACTTGTGAACTGTTTGCCCAGTCATTCATGGTGGTGCCATTGGGGGAGAACTGGTCAGTGTACAAATCTTGGCCAGTTTGTTAGTGAAAACCAGTAAGAGCAACTCCCACGCGTATCGTGTGTTTACTTTGTGAATGAGATGTAAGGAATTGATGGAGCTTAATAATGGTGTTGTTATACCCGGGTCAAGACTGAAGACGATTATCGTCGCGGTGAGGAGGATGACGTCAGGATGGTATAGTCCTTGTATGGACGACAGTGACTGCTGGTGGAGGGTTGCCTCGCTGATCAGCAGAAGAGCCCTGCCTTTATCTCTCATTATGTCATTTCCTTCCGATGAATGCAGGCGTCATCACTGGAGAGCAAGATATGGGTTGGGATGTATGTGTGTGTATGTGTGTGTGTGTGTGTGTGTGCGGCTTAAAGGTAGATATCTGGTCATTGGTATCAGCACCTTCATGTGAGCTTGACTGATGACGCCTGCCAAATTAGGGGCATCACTCGTTTGCTGTGATGCATTGAATTAATCATATTTCCATCCTAAACTTAAGGGTAGGAGAGGACCATCTTCTACCATGAAAGTAAATTATTTATAGTTCTAGATACACTACACATTGTAGATATAAGACCCAATTGACTCTAGTTCATCTAGCAAAATTGTATCAAAACAAAAATATGTGGTCAAAGGATGACCAAATATTGTCTAGGTTATACATATAAACAGACACACAGACACAGACACAGACACACACACACACACATGCCCAAATCAAATAATGAAACATTTTTATTGAATCACTTCAAAAGTTATATTGTAGACATTCGTGGGACATCTGTCAATATTATTTTGAGAGGATGGAAAGTATCATTTGTGAGTGAACAGATTCCTTACATACCTAATTTGTAAATATCGCTTTCTGTTACTGTCAAAGATATCTTTAAATATATTGATATTTAGTTTTCATTGTCTAAATATTTGCTATGGAGATCAAATTTTTGATGCAGTGACTATTTCCCACAACATCCCGTTTTTGTGGAAATGTTTGTTGAAATATGGTTTTATATTTCCGTCCGGCGAATGGCTGCACACTCTTGCCATGTATGTTTTCCAGAGTTGCAAACAGCCCGAATATGAAATGTAACACCTAACATTTGCCCAAGTGCTTTCCTGTGTTATTTGCCCATCAAATGTTTAGACTCCTGCTTCTCAACAGGAAAGAATATCTTGGCAACTCAGTGGGCAACTAGAAACAAACTAGACAGACAAATGAATTGGCAGGGACTATTGCATATCTACAAATAATCGCAAGCTTTCTGAGTAGGCCGTGAGGGAGTTGAAAAGTGTAAATTGAGCGCTGTTTCCCCCATGTCTTTTTTCTGTGAGTGATAGTCAGTTTGCCTCGGCGTTCGTTGACAACATTAGCAAAGCCAAGCCACTTCCTGGGTATATTATTAACACAGGCTGACGGCCGAAAGATACTTTGTAGACGTAGAGAAGGAAAGGATGGGGGGGGGGGGATTGGAAGAGAGTCAGAAAGGAGAATACCATGCGGTTTGCGTCACAGGAAGCACTATGCTGGCGATATCGATGCGATAGTCGGTGAGCGGTGCGATATTCCGACGTGGTGGATGTTACCTGGAAGGCTTTGAGGACAGAGTGATGTGACTTTCTAGCGCTAAGGTCATTTCACCCACGTACATCAATTTTTTTCTTTTCATAACAGTTTAAAATTTCAATCTCAAATTGACTTTATAAATTTATGTTTCTTTATAGTTTCAAGCCTCAAGCACTTCAGCAGAACTGAGGCGTAATTTTGCCTTTGAGAAAGGGATTTTATCAGCTCAAGAAAAGCAACATTAATAACTTGAAGCATTACTCAGCTTGAAGTATTGTTGCTGATGATACTGACTCTTTTAATACTACCTTTGGTTTTGAGCCAGTTTTGTTTTGTGAGGAATGGGCAAATATGCACATTTATGAAGTATAATTTGAATCTGAGTTGATCCAGTGATTGGTACAGTAACTGTCTGAATGCAGTGCACAGGGGGGGGGGGGGGGGGTAAAAGGTTAAGTGAAAGAACGTAATCCATCGCACACCTGCATATTCTACATGCCTTTAGATCCCCTGAGGATATCAACATCATTATTGCAGACCACCGAATTTCAAATATTTCTCTATTACAAGTCTGTCAGCATGTAAATTAAAGCTTAAAGCCCGGCACTTGGTTGCTGTACAGAGAATTGATTTTCATGTGAAGTAGACCTGGAGTATCCTGATAGATCACATGTCGCATTCTCATCTTTGTTTGTCACAGAAATCAGGACATTATGTATAGTCTTACTCAAGACTGAGTCACACTGAAGAAAAAAAAAAAAAACCTGGCAAGGTGGTGCAAAATCTTGTATAGGAGGCTGTATGATCATGCTACTGTAAAACCAGAAATATTTGTTGCATGAAATTTTCACAAAGTGGAGCCAACAGCCTTTTTCACAAGCATGAAATTTTCGCAAATTGCTACTGGCATTCAATGCATGTAGTGTAGATAATAACTTTTGTATGCATTTAAATTTAGAAAATCTTGGCTCCTCGCGAATTTCACAAAAATTTCATGCTCACAGAAATTTCTGGTTTTACAGTATATCTGCCTCTGTACGTATGTTGCGTATTGTAAAGTTGACACGGTCGTTCACCACCTGGACTCACGGGTCGTATTAGGACTGTGGACCTGCAGAAGGAGAGTAGGCAACTGGATCTAGCCTTCCCTCTGGTACAGTAGATTATTGGCTGCCTGAATCAATTAGTCAAACATGTCACTCAACAAGATGGACAGATGTGATGGGATTATTGAAGTCAGTCACCTCACGCCTGTTGTAGCTTTGGTAGTTGCGACGATATCTTCAGTCATTTTCTTTTCACTTTCCCCCAATAGAGCTCCATTTTTTCAAATAAATTGAAGAAATATGAATTAATCCTTTGTATCAGATTGTTCTAAAGTCATTAAAATTTGGCATTTTTGTTACAACTATTGTTCACATTTTGTATATTTATCGATTATACTTATTCAAATTTTTACATTGGTTGTTTCTATCCCTAACTCACATTTTACAACTATTTTGAAGCACTAATGCTGGGTTTTTGTTTCATCTGCAAATAGTAAATTATGCCTTTAAAACGAAACACACTTAAAACATAATTGAGACTGGCAACGTAAGGTTTTAATGTGTATAGGTCATACATGGGCCTTCCTTTTAATGGTGTTTTCTTAGAATATATGGGGGGGGGGAGCCTTGCCTCACAGGTTTTTTTTTTTTTTTTTTAAACAGATTTTCCAACCACTCTAAGTGTCAATGTCACGATGACATGTTTGAGTTAAATCGGGACGGACAGCCTAACCCCTTCCTCTACACTTTTTCCATAAAGTCGTGGGGGAATAACCAGTGACGTCATTCACCTTAGAAGGAATAAGAGAAAGAGAGGGAGGGGGAGAGAGAAGAGGGGGGGGGGGAGTAGAGAGATAGAGTGAGGTTAAGGGGAAGGCCTCAATCCCCTCATTTGGTTTGGGTTAGGTGTCGAGCTCTGATAAGGATCAGATATTGCCCAAGCAAGTTAAGAAACAGGGATTTGTAGTTAAGTGACGTTAAGTGACGAAGGGGATGTTCTTCTTTGCTGGTCCTGTTTGCCCTGCGTGTGCAGATTCCCCCGGCGATGCTACATGCTCACTTCTGTGTGTGTAAAAATATCACAGTTGCTCATTCAGTGTGTGTTTGTGTGTGTGTGTGCATTTCTACTTGCATGCGTGGGCAATGAACTCTGCATACCCCGCCCCAAGGATGCATCGCTAAGGAGCTCCAGCCTCAGCAGTGTGCTGTCGTGACTCCTATGTGTGTCCCCGCACCCCTGCTTGAGCAAACACGGCATCACTCTGTCAGTGTCACTCCGAGAAGTGGTGCCGTTCCCAAAAGAGCTGGCTGCTGGACTGAAGCGTGGACACCACTGCTTTCTAGGAGAGTGAGCAAAGTGGTTTCATTCTTGCCACCAGGAATAGCTTCATCTTAGAACAGTTCTTGTCAAGTTGGGATCCTTTCCTTCTTCTTTTTTTTTCCTCTCTCCCCTTCCAAACTGGAGAGGAAAGGGACGAGCTACAACACTTGACACTTTCTTTCCCTGCTGGGCAGCACTCGGAAACCCAGCTCACCATGGTGTACCATGGAACACGCCTGGTCTATTATATTCGGGATGTTTACGCTCATGTGGTGAGTTTTGATTCTATTTGAGCATTTATACCCAGACGCTGCTGTCAAATTAATGGACACAAGTGTGTCCAAATTTGCTGTAAACAGGTGTCTGTGTGTATTCCTGGAGTTTCTAGTGACAATCTTCATTCACTCTTAAAGAAAAAAAATCAAAACTGCTTTCTTGGAAGTCTGTAGCTAGTCAATAACAAATTTGTGGTTGAGGGAATCTTCAAACTTATTGTGATTTGTTGACACATCCTGTCAATAACTCTCCTCTCTTTCCTAGTTTAGTGAAAAGTGGAAATCACTCAGACGCCATGCGGAGTTAGAACAAGAACAAGAGAAGAGATTGCCTTCCGTACTGTTTTTCGCTGAGAAGTCAACATACTCTTGCGGTTAGATCACTGCAGGTTGCTAGGTATCTGTGAGAGTGTTTTCTTGAAGTGTTTGTCGTGCTTACCTCTTTTTCAGTGGTGTCCAAAGGTGACAGCCAAATGGATAGGGTATTTCCACTGGTATTTCTGAGTTCCTTGACGTGTATGTCTTTTGTGTCAGAACTCCTATAGAATTTACGGGCCGTTCCAATGGTGTCTTTGCTTTTGATGTAACTTTTACTGCTTGGATTTCTGAGAAGAAGACAGTCATGTGTATATCTCTTCTACTTTGACATAATATGTAGCTTGATTGAATCCTAAAGACAGTATGACAATGTATAGTGTTCACCAAAATATGTGGCTCCCTTTTTTAAGGAAGAAAAATATGCATTGTTTTTTACTTTCATTCATTCTTATTAATTTATTTATTTTCCATTTTCAACAAAACATGTAAATATGATATATTTTATACAGAAGATAATTGCATATTCATGTTACATAATATAGTTTTATAAGTATGCTATTTATAAGGAAGGTGGATAGAAAAATGACAAAAACATTTTGAAAATATGAAAACTTTGCTATGGTTCTGTAGAACTGAAAAAATTAAATGCCAAAAAAGGTCAGTATCATCTCTTGTTGTGTTCCTAGTTCTGTAATGGTATTTAAACCTATCCCTGTTTCATATCATATCGGCCGATATATATTTTTGAGTAATATGTTATTTCTTGAAATTAGGCTCTGCTTGTATGTGTATGTGTACCATGAAGTCATAGCTGGTTTATATGATAAGAAAAATGTAGCAGTATTAATCAGACCACTTTAGACAATATGATATATCACTCAAAATGATTTGTAATATGTAGCTATAGATGTGTATTATACTCGCACATTATATAAGTGTGTAGCACATCACTGCATGTTTGATGTGTATATTCTTAAAGCTGTTATTTTCGCAAAGTTTAATTTTGGAAAATTTCCCGAATCACTGTTGGACCACAAATTTAACAGCACACAAAAATATCACAAATAGATATGCAGTATAGTGCACTTATGACAGCTTCGGTGTCAAATCGCAAAAGCAACATCTTGTGAAAATGTCTGTGACCTTTTCAGTGGCGAAATTTTACTCTAAAATTTGTAATGGAAGCATGTTGAGGAAGAATGCACCTTGAAGGAGAAAGAAAAAGTTTCTTCCAAAAACAGGCAATTCCTCAAAATCAATGGAACTTTGAGTAGAAGGAATTTTAAGAAAGGCAAGTTATACCTTTTCAAATGTGAGAAGATTGTATAACTCTATCGGAAATAACTTTTTGACAGTAATACCTCTAAAAAAAAAACCCACATATTTATTGTGGTATTAACTCTCTTGTAAAGTTGAAGCACATTTTTTTATTATTTTTTTAAACGAGAATATGCCAAAATCTAGTTGTTGTTACAACGTGACTCTGATTTTGCTGTTTATTTGTTCATGTATATTGATTATAACATCTGCTGTTCAAGTTTATTATTCATAGGTTTTTTTTTTTTTTTTTTTGTCTCTCCTCGCTATGCTGTTTGCAAAAATATCAAAGTGTTCTCGGGAAATATTTCCCCAAAGCGCACAGAGAAATAAGTTTTTCCTTTCGTCATAGGGATGGGACACAGTTATTTTGAAGGTCGCCTATCTATATATCTCCTTGTCATCCTCGCTCACATTGCCAATATCCATCCAGGGAGGAAAGGCACTGTCTTGCATTGGAATTTGGATCATTTGTCATGTCTCAAATCCTCCAAGCCCCCTTCAAAGGATCACTTCACCAACGTTTCATTTACGGACCTGAAACACTCCATCGCTCCCATTGCCATGAGAAAAAGCACTTTGCAGCAGACTGCAATATCGCCTCCATTTTTGGTTCTCCTTTTTGTTTTTGTTCTTACCATTTCTTGTTTTTTCTCAAAGTGGAGAGAGAATGAAATATAGAAAGGATGATAAAAGACAAGCCTGCAGCCCGGTTATAAAGGCAAACAGATAGATAGATAGATAGATAGATATGTAGATTTATGGAGAGGTATATAGATGTGTACAGAGGAAGAGAAAGAGAGAAGAATTGGATTTTTGATGGAACAATTGAAATACAAATTTGAATACTCACTATTTGCTATTTGTGATTTAAAGGACTTGCATTACGCTGTGATGCCAAGTTGAATAGAGGGCTATTTTTTTCTACTTTCAGCCGGGCATCATGGAGCGCATGGCATAGATGAATTTAGAAGTCCAGTTACTCTTTCAATATTCCATGAACAATATAAAGACAAGCAGAGAAAGGGATAGAATTAAAACATTACTCCAAGTTGCATCATTATTTAGTAATTTATTTGTGCAGCACATCAGATAGATATGTAAATGTCCTATAGTGTCCTTGAAATGTCTCACGTTTGTCTCATATCCAGCTGCTCATGCTATATTACTCTACAAGAAAGGCAATATCCTCTTTATGTCACTTATTTGAACACCCACTACTGGCCCGATATTGACCAAGTAATATCTTCAAATTACATCGCAGCCTTGACTCGCTTCTTTTGTAGGATGACAAATTCCTGTGTCCCTCCTCACACACAGACAGACAGACACACACACACACACACACACTCCCTTTCGGCAAGGTGTCTATCATGTGTTGCAGCCATAGATGATATTACATAGTGGAGATCGGATATTAGAAGTCATCTTCCATCCTTTAAGTTTTCAGAGGTGTCTCTAATAAGATGTGAAAATGGCGATATTGCCGATCAGACTCCATCTGCATTTTACCCCTTCCACAGAAGATGGATGATTACCTTATTACAGTGTTACTCCCAATCCCCAATGGGATCCATGTTGGAAAGCAGAGCAGTGTGCCCTTAACCCAGAGACTCCAACCCAAAGCACCTTCTGATCTGGAGATTCTCCCGCCTGAAACCCCTAGCAAACGGGAGACTCCAAGTTGATGTGTGCGAAGCGCGAAGTTCCTAGGGTTTTAGATGCTCTCTGGTGCTATATAAGGCTTATTTTTTTCAACATATCAATAGCAATAAGTAAGAAATCCTTTCCAGCGGGAGACACGGAGCCAGGGCGGGAGAAATTAAATCTCAAGCGGGAGAACAGGAGATTTTGCAAAAATGGGTTTTCGGCGGGAGATCTCCCGTCGAAAACGGGAGAGTTGGAGTCTCTGTTAACCCTCTCCCAGCCATTACCAGACCACTAACCCTTTCTGTGTCAGGAATGTTTGACAGTGTGTACAACACTATGGGGTTTGTCTGTGCCATGCCCCACTCAAAGCATGCAAAGGGTTAATGTGCCAGTGAGATTTCATACAAACAGGTTGCTTGTGGAAGTGGCAGACTTTGTGAAGATAGTTCCAACCTTTCTAGAGCAGGTCTTCCTAAAGTCGGGCAGAATTTCATTGGAGATACAGATCAGTGTTCTCTTGGCAAGGAAACATATAGATTCAGCCCCGTGACTGATTTTGTCACATACTGTAAAACCAGATTCTTTTTTGCATCCTTGAAATTTTTGTGAATTTCTTGAGGAGCCAAGATTTGCAAAATGAAAATGCATGCAAAAGTTCTTTTCTACAATGTGCATTGAATGCCAGTGGCAATTTGTGAAAATTTCATGCCACAAAAAAGGCTGTTGGCTCCAAATCGTGGAACTTCATGCCGTGAATATTTCTGGTTTTACTGAAGTCTCTCTGTGTCTTCAACTAATTGCCATTCTAAGAAACTAGATAGAATGGAATAGCATCAGATACGCCTTTCGTGATGATATGATTTTATTTCTTGGAGCATCACATATTGACCAGCTGAAAAAAAAAAATCAAAGCTGATGAGAATGTAGTCAGTGTATAGACCAGCAAGGCTACGTGACATGAAGCTTCTGACATACATGAAAACTACTTATTAATCTCACAAAAGTTCAGTCTTTTGAAGTGCTTCATTGCAAATTGTTTTTCTTCTCTTATTAATAGTTTTCTTAACCGGAAGTAATCATGATCTAACTGAATTTTCTTTTTCTTTTCATCTTTTGTCTCTCTAGCATGTCCTCGCCAAAGCTCTCTACGACAACACAGCGGAGGCGCCAGACGAGCTGGCCTTCCGGAAAGGAGATGTGGTGACGGTCATCGAACAGAACACTGGTGGTCTGGAGGGATGGTGGCTTTGCTCCCTGAATGGGCGGCAGGGCATCGCCCCCGGCAACCGCCTGAAGCTCCTGGCGGGTATCTACGAAAGCCCAAACCAGCCCATGACGAACGCACGCTCAGTTTTGGAATCTAGCAGTCAAAAGGTTTGTGCTAAATCCTTTACTTCTCCTAAAAAAAAAAAAAAAAAAAATTATGTGGTTTTTGGTCACATGCTGCAAATCAGCATCATTTCAGATTGGTATGAAGTTGATGATGTTCCCCAGACAATAATGACAAAATTTTCCTTTTCACTTATTTAACTCAACCCCCTGCCCCCAAATAAAATGCAACCCAAACACTTGTGCTCAAAAAAATGATTCTTTGTAGACTGCCTCTGTGTCTGCAGTAAGGCACTTGTTGTGTCACGCTCGATAACTCTTCCAACATCTCAATAATTTCCTCAAAAGTTGCTGCGATAGAGCTGTCAATCACTGATGGTGCTGATGTTCAAAGGCACCATTTGCCTCTTGTTCTTCAAGTGAGTAAACCAGGAGAATTAAGTTGAGAATGTGCGTAATGATCTATTTGCAGAAATGGCAGTCTACGACTCTTTGAATAATAATCTGCACCATAGGAGGAGCAGGAAGCAGAAATTCTTCAACCGACAAAGATTTTGAAGATGGGTGGGAAGCCCTCAAGGGCGTATGCAGCGTAGGAAATGCAGTACGTGGGGGGAGGAAAGATGCAACGGGCCTGTGTTCTAGTCGGTGATGAATAAGTGTAAATCCCTACCCGCCTCTGCCTTACCATCACCTTAGACTTTGAGTCTAGCCTGATGAGGGATCATTACCAAGGCTGCGTCTTAAGCTGGATGTGCAGATTTGTGGCAGCATTACACTGCTCATCACAGAACTGCATAAAGATGTTTTTTTCCCCTCCTTGCAACATCGCTGCATTCATGGGATCACATTTCACATTCTTCCCCCACCCATAACTGAATTCAAAGCTGTTAAAGTCCTGTAACTAATATCCAAATAGGTTTATGTATGAGATTAGGATTCCTTGGAGAGGATGTACATTCTTTACAGTCTAATTCTTGGGATTATGCGTACTTGGAGCCTCCGTGAGTCAGCGATCATTCACGTAGAATCGGGTTTTCACCGCCACATGTTTGTACAGAGCCCACGTTTTCTGTCTTCATGTTTTGCGCACGCTAAAGACAGTCACTGTTAGACAGAATACCTTTTTATATTCATCCTTATTATAAGTTAAACTTACAGGACTTGAAGAGTGAGGGCAAAAGAGAGGAAAGGTTAACTGTAACGTAGTGGCTTTAGGATGAGGACAACAAAACATTTTTTTTTGGCAGATGCTAAGGAACAGCATGTACATTATCCACTTGAACATTCTCTCTCTGTAACAAAACCAAATTGTCATTTGGAAGAAAATTACAAATTTAGGTAATTACCATGCCAAGTATGTCAAAACTTGGATACCTTTGAACAGGTGGATGCAGCTAATCTTTGCAGAGGTAAAGGGCAACTGGGAATCTAGACGTGACCGAATGCACGCCATCACCTGGCAACGTGTAATCACAGAGGCTGATTTGGAGGCGGGGTTAAACCTTGCTGGTGTAATGGATAATCATTGTTGCCCCTGGAGAGGGGCATATTTTTGCCCCCCAACAACGACAACACAGAAAAAGAACCTTGGAATTTCTAATCATGGAAAAATGATTCATAATTTTTTTTTAGGGGATTACGAGGGGAAGGAATTAAGCAACCTTTAAGGCTGAACTTTCATAAAGATTAGATACCCTTGAGAGGAGACTAAGAGCTTGAGGTATGGATGGATAGGCTGTCCATGTGTGAAGTGAAAATCACACTAGGATTCTGTCCAAGGCAAAGGTTGTCAAGATTTCTGGAAACCCTGTTAGTGAACCTTTTGAGAAATTTTATCTGATATATCATATGACAATGCTTGTTGAAAGCAAAGAAAGTTCCCCAGAATTATTGCAAGAGAATTCACAAATCACTGTACACTGACGGGATTCCTTGCAGAAACATTTTTTTTTTGCCAGTTTTAAGGATTTTGTTGTTGTTGTTGTTGGAGGGGGAATGCCTTGTTCAACATTCTGCAATTTTTAAGACAAAAAAAAATAGAAGTTATTTTTACTATACACATTAAATTTATTTATGTCTTTTTATGACATCAAGTAATGATTGAGTTATTTATGGCTATTATGCATTTCTTTCCTGAACAGACAAAGCCCATGAAAATCTGTACAAAAAAAAAAAGAAAGAAAAATGATTGATCTAATGGTTGTGCATTTACTTCACTACCACCAAACTAGAATCAATTCAGATTGGTAACTTGTGTAAACTTAAAGGAAGAAGGGATATATATATATATATATATATTTTAGTTTAAACTTGTTTCACAGGAAATGGTCCAACTCTTTCACTTTGTAAACATGCTTTGTAGAACCTGTTGCTGATAGCCATTTTTTTTTTTCTGTTATGCAGCTCAAAGCTGTTCGGCATTAAGCAGGTGGATGTGGAATGAACACAAGTTAACACATTAGATTTGAATCCTTTGGGGGAAAAGAAGATATGACTCACATGAACATGACACCGAGTGTGCTGCGCTCTTTGCATTTAATTTTCATTGTACCCTGTGTAAGCGCTGGATTATTTTTAGGATAAACTTGAGGCTGCTACTTGCTGAAATACTTCCTCAAAAGTCAGCAGTGTTCTGCGAAATTCTGCAGCTCCCCTTCTCTCTCTATGTCGCTCATAATTTCTCTGTTCCTCTCTGCCTGCAAAATTTTTCAGGTGGAGTGTGAAGGCCCGGCATTGTAGACCTTGAGAGATGTTGTCTGAAGTTCATGCAGATTTTGCATCTCTCCCTATGTGAAGGAAAGAGGTTTAGTTAAGATATTATGCGCCAATTTGGGGCTGTCTACTCTGTTTTCAAGGACATCATTTCATAGTGACAGGCATCTTTTTCTGCGCCTCTGCTCTCGTTTGCTTGATATAATTTGTTGATACAGTCATCAAACCACAGACTGCATAATGTTGGTTTGGCCTCAAAAGCCTGCCAGCCCACAGAGCGTTATAAATATGCATGTTACCCTTGCCCTAATTTCACCAGGTCCTATTCCTGTCTCATCTGAAAGGAGGAGACTTGGTGTCTGTAGGAGATACATTTGAGCTTTTCTTAGATATATTTAGCCATAGCAGGATGAAGGACATCTAACCTGCCATTACATGCTGAAGCTGGAAGTTTTTATTCCACCAGGGGGGCATTTCATGAAGCATTGTGTCCGACAAAGTTGTTGGACAAATTTGCTCTCAGCCAATCAGATGCAAGGATTTCAGTAGCTTGTAACAGTTTGTCAGAAAAATATCTGACCAGAATGCTTCTTGAAATGCCCTCCAGGAGTTATGAAGATGTACAGGACAGAGCTGTGACCACCACTGAGATATATGTGTCACAACCTGGCTGCAACTGCAATTAGCGAGCCATAAAGAGTTGTCACCTGCATCAGTGGTCCAAGGTTGTCATGGCTAGCCTTTGATTACATCCCTTTGGTCAAATCATCATTGGGAAGATTTTTCTTCCCTTCAGTTCACTGTGAAGCAGTACTGAGACTGAAATATTCAGTTGTATGTCAGAGGCAGGTCTCTGTTAACATGCTGTTGCATCCCCCATGATTCTTTACAATGACTTGTCATCAAATTGCATTATAGTTTATGGACAAAGACATGACTTTTAGGTAGATTGTGGGGGCCCGCATTAAAAAAAAAAAAAAAAAAAAAAAAAAAAAAAATCTCACAACTACTGCAAATGTTGATCATTGCAGCCACCAGAGGAGTATCCACACAGCAAATGATGTGGTGCAACATCTTTGTGGTAATGGTTTTTGTAATTGTTGTGATGTACAAAGCATGTAAGTCTCTTCAGGAAGCCTTGTAACTTCTTGCATGCTGATGAAGGGTCAACATTTTCCCTTTACACAATTTTGTTCCCTAGAAGTTCATGACAAAAAATGAAGGAGAAAGACAGAGAAGGGGGGAAGGGGGAGAATATGACAGATGAGTTGTGCCAAGTGAACGTGATCTTCTGGTAATTCAGTAGCCTTATTCGTTCTTTTTTTTTGTGTAAAAAACAAAGGTGCCTGGTTTTCTCATTTTCCTTTCTTCTTGAAGGACACTGGTACCTACGCCTTCCCTAACATGTCTTGTAATACCCACCCATCTCAGTTAACATTTAATCCCATCTAAGGTCATAGCGTCATCATGTCCAAGTAGTTTATATGGTAGCAGAGTGGATGACCTACCAGCCCACTAATTTGCCCCCGTTTTAGTCTCTGTAGATGTGATCATTACCATCATGAAGAGTTAGTTTGATAGGATGTGTCAGTCAAGAGTAGGCTGGATATGGACAGAGTAGTGATGGGTAGGATTGGGGTAGGACAGAAGGAGCACAGTAGGAGGTAGATATTGTAGAGAAGTATTGCAGTATCCCAAAGAAAAAGCTCCAACAGCATCAATAATGATAAATTGCAAGGGATCCAATCACCCTCAAAACAGTGCAGCATTTATATGCACAGAAATGTAGGCAGTTAGGGTTAGTCATCACAAGTAGATATTAAGCTCTTACAGACATCAAAATAGAAGAATTGCCTTGCTGTTCAAGAGGAGGGTCAGAGAGAGAGAGAGAGCATAGGTGTGGTTATATTATGTAGGAAAGAGTGCTGAAAAGGGAAATGGATATCGTGATGAGTACATCCTGGAATATCATTCTCAATCCAAAATTGCACAGGAAGGAACGTGCCACGACAAGGTAAAAACTAGAGAGAATGTGAGCGAGTATAATTTCACGCTATTCACATCTGCTTTTTAAAGAAGTGAAGATAGAAGGGCATGCACAATAACATTCTTCGTCTACGTGGAACTGAAACATTCTTCTTCTTTTTTTTTTGCGGCTGAGAGGGTACAATGTACTTGTCACTGTGCTATATCTGGAGCGCCACGAAGGTTACATGACAACAAGGGTGTTGGGATCCGTCATCAACCCCCAGGTAGTCTGAGGAAGAATGTCAGGGTGTCTGTTCTGAGTTTGCACAAGGTTTGCAGACAGCTGGTCTGCGCTTCTCCCCTCTGCTAGACCCCAAGAGAGTGTCTGCCGTTCATGTAAATCTCAGCAGATGCAACAAAGATGTCAAATCATTAACCTCCCACCCCCCCCCCCAAAAAAAAATGGAGAGCTGTTAGAAGTATTATTTCAATCAGTAGATATCGATTGATTCCGAGTTAAGATGCAGAAGAGTTCTAGACGGTCAGCATTTATGGTCATGAGCTTCTTTTCCTGCGATGGGCTTAGTCTAATTACAAAGAATCCTTTACTCATCAAACCTCCATCAGAATGATCAGATCTAAAAGAATTTCATTTTGAGAAATCAGCATTGAAATAAGCAGTAAGTAGTTATGTCTAGTACTTTTTGGAACAGACCTGTTTGTGTTAATATTAAATAAGGATAAGCCTCTCCCTTATGTTTTAAATGTAAAATTTGTCTTCAATTATGAAAAAGAGTAAATTGAACTTGATACTCAGTTGTCATTATACCATTTATATGTACTTTGAACATGCCAGTTGTAGAGTATATCCCAGAACTATTTTCCATTTTGTGACTTTAAACAGGTAAAATTGGTTGAATATTTTCAAAGCATAAAGCAACTTTTTTTAAAAACAGATATAAAGTGAGTCTCAATCATGAGTTTGGTAGAAGAAATTAAGATTAAAAAGTGTTTCTAAAGTTAAACAAGCTCATTTCGTAGTGTTTGTGTTACAGGCATCAGAATCCAATATGGGAAAACGTGTTTTGATGTGTTTTCGTGGTGTTTTTGTTTTTGTTTTTGTTTTTGTTTTTGGTGCTATAGATGAGTGAAAGAGCTTTCACCTCTTGTCTTGACCTTGATTAAATTCAAAGATGCTGTTAATGCATTGACATTTCAGCGCAAAGAAACGGGAGAGGAGAGAGAAGTAAAGTGAGAGTGGGCGAAAGCTGTCGGCTCAAGATCTTTTCCACATCTGTGATTCTGTCAAGGAGAAGTCAGTACCAGGTCTGTAGGCTTACAAAACAAAGGAGACGTTTCTTGAGATTTCGTTAGTGAGGCTAGATTCATTGGGACTTTCATCAATTTGAGTGCGTCCTTGCGTGGCCTGATGGCTTTCACCATGGGGGAGGTTTTTAGATTTCAGAGAGGCTACAGTCTTCCGGACCTTGAGTCGTGTATAAGAAATATATAGTGTTGTGTAAGGTATTGCAGGTATGCAGAATATGCCCAAAATATTGGATGAACTGAGAAAAATTACCTTGAGCTGATTAGCTGTGATGTTGTATTCCATTATCCATCCCTATCCTTCTGATAGCTTCATTGTCATGTTTGTGTGGGTGTTTCACATATTTTGTGGCCCATCTGCTGTTGCGTGCTCCTGCATACACCTGCAAATTGATACAATTCATATTCATGATTAACTTTTGTCCATTTCCAGAGATTTTACACATTTTTTCACGTAAACTGTTCAGCCCCACCCCCAAAAGAAACAAAAACAATAACATGAATATTTAGATTGATTCCATCAGAAACATTTCTGTAAGCCATCAGGCAATGATGCTGCGATGAGAACGTCAAGATATTTCTTTTTTTATGAAAAAGAATTTGTAGTGAAAGTGATCCAACAGTCAGCTTTTGATTGATCAAATCATCCTGCAGACATTTTATCAGCCATCGACAGAAGTTACTGGATAAATATTTGGGGGAAAAGCTGCTCTCAACTCCCTGGAACTATGTCATTGCGCACCCCCGGAAAGCCGAAATCGACTGCACTACCCATAAACAACATCTTTGGCAAAGAGCTAGAAATTGTTTCTATTTCTTTTCCCCCATGTGGGTGAGAGAAATGTGTGGGCCATTTGATTGATTTCTGCAGTCTGTGATGGTTCCGATACAGCGCTATAACTCATCGAAAAAATTCCTATTGCTGGTCGTTGCTGGAAAGAAATCAGATTCCTTCCCCCGTTAGTCCCTGAGCATAGTGTAAAGTGGAAAATCTATAGGCAGGATCAATAGGCAAGTCATGTTTAAAGAGAGATTTGGGTAAATAATTCAAGAAACGTGAACCGAGGTGTTGACACATTTCGGCATGTTGTGAATCTTCAATTTGTAGACACACCCTCATGAGCGGAACTTCATGTAACAGTAGCTTTTCGTGTCAACCATAGGCTATCTTTGACAAAGGCTTTGAGCCATAAAAAAACCCAACAACAAGAAGAAAAGATGTTTGTGAAGAGAACCAAAGTCTAGACAGTTTCCCATCACTGTCTCTTAACTGATTTTGTCATTGTTGGTGGTGAGTAAAGGTCATCCAAATTTTAATGCAAGGATGCTTTCAGCAATTTTATTTATATCTGACATTTCTCTGATGTGCTCAATTAGAAAGTTTCACCATGCACTGAACTTGACTCTGTGTTTAAGGTGAACTTACGGCATCTAAAAAATCTGTGTTTAAGGTGAACTTACGGCATCTAAAAAATCTGTGTCTCTTTTGAAGTGATCGTTTGTGCTTTGTGTAAGTGATGTTCCATTTTTCCACAGAGAGTTTTGCACCAAACGTGGAAAACAACCAAAGATTGTGTTTTCATATGTTTTTAAGAAACGTTCAAATATGGGCAACACAATCCTTACAATTCTTCATAGTTTTACCTGCATTTCAGACTTGTTCTAGAGTGAAAAAATAAGCACTTTTGTCTTCACTTTTTGTATGCAGAAATTTGCCACAAGTTGTGTAGCAAGCAATTTTTCTTTGTTAATTGCATGCATGTCATCACACAAATGCTACGGATAGAGTATCTTGCATTGCTGCAGAGAGCGAGTGAGATCTTTAAGTCGCACATCGACTGGCATAGAAATTTAGGAGCTATCATTGCGGGGTAAACAAGTGATGCATGGGATGCCTGGAGCCGAGATTACAAGTGCCAAGAGATGCGCCTGCTTGAATCCAAGTCGGCTGTGAACAGGTGCGCCATCAAGTCCAAGAATTTCCATCAGGTTCTTAATTGCCAGGGACTGCAGTTTGGCTTGGAAAAAAAAAATGGAATGTAACCATGCTGTATGCATAAAAGAAAGAGAGAGAGAGAGAGAGAGAGAGAGAAGGAATTGATATTAACAAAAAAAAAGAAAAAATAGCTCATGATGAGTAGGATCAGGGTTTCAGAATTTCCTGTCACGCCTTCTTCGCAGGGGAAATAGTATCTGAGGCGATAAGTTCCCATGCTGCTGGATCTGAGCAGATCTCGAAGTTGGATGCGACATATCTCGATAATCGCACGCACCGAGGTGGGCCCAAAAAAGTCCTTGCGTGTGGCGCAATCAACTCTTTCGGTTTCCAGCACGTCTTCTTCAATCAAGTGTGCCGCTCCAGAGCTGGAGGTAGATTAGAGGTGTACACTAGATTGAGGAAGAGTCTGCTAGTGATAATACATGGCGACAAAGAAGGAGAATATATCGTTGATAGCTGATAGCTGATAGCTTGTTTTGCATTAAGTAATTACCCCAGCATTGGTTTGCCTTTGGCCATGCACTCTATTGTGAGACACATTTCAGTAAACGTCTTAACGTCTTAACCACCACTTTACTGCAGCTCTCGTTTATTGTTGTTGTTTTTTTTTTTTATTCTAAGACTCTCAGTCATGGGAAGAAGCATATTTGGCATATTCTATTGATTATTTTATTAAAAAAAAAAGTGACATGTCATTATGAACTGTACAGTTACGTTTTCTATTATTCAGATTTTCAGTCCATAGATTAGGCAAATGCCACGTAGACTTGCTCAGCAGAAATTATCAGAACTTATCAGCACATCTTGTCTCAAGCTCCACACACACACAGAAAATTTGACCTAGAATTGTTGCCATCACGTGCGGAATATGTCAGTCCCAGCTGACGAAATTTGATTTTTATCCAGTAGGAAATTATCAGTCCGCATTTAGCTCGATCATCGAGATGGGGCGAGTGTGATAGCGTAGACCTGCGTCTCAGTGATTTAAAATGATAGAACAACAGGAAAGGCACTCATTTCTGCCTCAAAATTAAGAGAAGATGACTTTCAGAGACTTTTTTTTTTCAAATTGTGGAGTGGAGAAAATAGAAGAAGGGTGAAGGGTGGCCTAACATGTTTTTTCCTTCCCCCCTCGCTGCGTGTCTGTAGGGACCTTTCAAATGTCAGTTGTCTAGAGTATTTTTGTAGCATCAGTGACTATCTTTCTGTCTGTGTAGCATTCCTTTCATTCTCCTTGTCTTTCGATCTCTTTTTGCCTTCCTCGATCTTTCATTACGCTGCTTTATTCTCTGCATTAATTTCATACATTATATGCACGGGTTATGTGTCATTTCCTGGTATAAAGGGTCATGATCTATACATGCCTTTTTCAATTTATGACAAGTAGTGTGTACCCACACAACACACACACATCTGTATGCTATGTACAAAGTATAAAAATAACACTTTCTTCTCATGTCCTCTCTGCTAGGTTTTTTGCTTGTTTTGGGATGAATGAATATGGAGATGGGATTGCGTCAGACGGTCGTATCTGCCATATTGATCTCTCTTGCCCCCTTCTTCCCTTCATCTCTCCCATCTCTTCTTTCTCGTTCTGCATAGTGCTGATGAAGCGGTTTCAGTCAGTGTGAAAACCATGGCATGCCTCACTGGTAATACTGAGAGGACAATTCAGCCTTTCCTCAGAAGTCGTTTGCTTGCATATTCAGAACACCTCTCAAGATCATTTTGTCAAATTAAAGCAGGTTTCTGATTGTCAGTGTTTAAAAGTGATTTCCTATTCTAATCTAAAGCATACTTACTGCTACATTATATAGTAGTAACTCTTTTCTTATCTTGTGTCTCAGTAAAGAAACTTATGAGACAGTTAAATCAGTTTTAACATCGAGTCTGGGTTATTTTCAGTCTGGGAATGTTTCCCTTGTAATTTCATGTATTTTTCTCTTTATTATTATTATTTATTTTTTTTTTTTTGGGGGGGGGATAAAGGCTAGGGGGCTAATTTTCTAGTCATCAAATGGAGTTTTATTGCTCTGCAGCCTCCTTTTGTGATTCACTCTTGATAAGCACTTAGATTTTGTTTCATACCTTTTCACTTTGCTTGGTGAACTAAGTGACTGGAGGTGTACATTAGGCAAAGTCATCTTCCTACTTACCTCTGATCACCTAACTCAATAAATGACATCGGTGTGATTGTAACTGCTTCAACCCCTTGCCGAAGGGGTTTTTCGACACCAGTTACTGCAAGTTCAAGCCTTGCACTGTTGCGACCTCTGCTCAGGTTCAGGGCTTTCACTGCATTCCAGAGTTGGTACTCTGCCAAGAAAGAGTGGCGTGAATGTGACCGCTATGTGTCGGCAGTCATAACTAGATTTTGCCAAGTCCCCAGTGGGAACAGACTTGGCAGCCGGTGATGACATTCAGGCAATTTTCTTTTTTTATCTTTTCTGTTTTTCCTTTTCGTTATTTGTCTCTGTTTAATGTGAGAAAGGTGAAAAAGGAGAAACTGGGTGGCATGAATGGTGGAGGAGATGTAGGTATGAGAGAAAGGCAGACCATTGAGGAAGGAGAGATGACATTGAGAAGAGATGAATGGTAGCTTCACACATCAACCATAGATGTTTCCTCTCTCTTTCTTGTTCCCCTCCTTCCTTCTTCTTTTTCTTCTTCCTCAGCCTTCTTCATCATCTTCATCTCCTCCTTCTCCTCCTCCATCTAACCTCTTTCTGTTTTCTTTGACATTTGTTTGCCACAAATGCTGACTCATGTCGGCATATTGCAACATTCCTTGCCACGTCTTTACATCTTATCAGATGAAGGGGCCTATAATAATCTCAAGGTCTTACGGAAACACACCTGTTACAATGAAATATGAAAAAAGAGGAAATTCCAGGAATTCTTATATTTCATAATTCCTGATCTTTATGAAATGTGTCACATGCTGTTCTGGTAACAAGTGCCATATTTAGACCTTTTGGCAGAGAGAACGACATCTGTTTCATTCATCGTTAGCAATTTATAAGTGTTCATGTGTTTGTATGTATATATTCATATATATCTATCATTCCAAGTTGATATACAGGTACTTAGGCCTACATTGACTAAGCAGGAATTTCTCTCAATAAAAAAGACCAGCCATTTTGATGAAATGCGGATGAGATGTAAGCCAGCCCTGCATGCACTATCCATGCCCATCCTCATACACCTTCCTCTTTGTTTTTCTCCTTTTCTTTTATGAAGTTTCATCCCCTCTGTCTATCGACCTACAAATCTATCCATCTATATATCCATCTCTTTCCCAGTTGTGTACATGCTCACTTGCTTTATATATTCAGCTATATAATCTGTAATTATCCATTTTCTTTATACTTTGTATATAATTTTTCTCTTCATCCTTGTCCCATGTAATTAATCGAGGCTTTGCTCAGGAATGACATATGTTAGATGTGTTCGTTGTGCGATGCCCGACTTTGGTTTAATACAGGAACGATAATTGCTGTCCATGCATGCTTCTCGTGGGTGGGATAGAAGATTTACAACTAAGTCAAATAGATGGGCAGATCTCAGCAGCAGAAGGATGAAAATAAACTGGGAAGGAGGACAGGTTATAGGAGTACTATCGGATCATGTTTGTGTGTGCTTGTGTGTGTGTGTGTGTGTGTTTAGTTTAGTTTTTGCCTTTTCTTGTGAAGAGTAAAAAGAGGGTGAAAAATAAATGTCCTGTGTTCGAGCTCCTTGAGCTGGCCATGGAATTGAAGTTGGCCGAACAATTTTGTCTGGCGATTTCATTACAGGGGGTTCTGATCAATTCAAGGTTTTCACCAATCTATTGCCAATAAGGCTCTAACCGGCTGTAACTGCAGAATAAGTAGGAGACATTGCCCGACAATTCTTGGGATTGACTGAAAACATTTGGCCAGTACTGCACGTCCGAGGGAACTATATTTGCTTGTCTTCCTTCCCCAAACATCTTTCTGTTTCTGTACCTATCTTTGGCATTGCGCTTCAAGTCTTCCTGATCTAGCTATTTCTTTGTAATATTGGCTACTTTGCCTCAATTCGTCTCAAGATTACATTTTTGTCTTTATCTTGAAAGTGCTGTAGCTTTTCACAGATGAAGAGTGACTTGAGTTTTATTCTAAATTGCTCACAGACAAGTAAACAATCAACAGAGGATTACCCCCCCCCCCAAAAAAAAAAGACACTCCAAAACAATTGCATCAGAAACAACATTTTGGGTGAGGGTAGAAGTTACTGTTCATTCAAAATAGAAGAGAGTATCTATATGCATGGGCACAGAGAAACCACTATAATGATATGTTATCTAAGAATGATATTGTCAATTTGACTTCATCATTTCCATATTGATGCTGTTTCAGTGTTCCAGGTCTTATAACAATGTGTTTCTCGTTTTGTTTATATTGTTCTGGAGGATTTTTGAGTTATCTTGATCAAGGATGAAAAGACTTTGCATTATCAACCATCTGGAGGCAAATGAACTCATTTTCTTTTTTTTTATGAAGCTTAATTATTTTCCTTACCAAAAATACATAGGGGCTATAAAAAGTGGTTAGTTCAAAGTACCCACAATATTATGACCTTTCATTTATTTACTTCTAAGGATTGGAGCAAGACTACTTCTGTTCTGGGAGAAGTTGCTCTGTGCATATCGAATGGATCGCATTTGGATTTTGGGTGTATTTTTAGCTAAGCATATCTCGTTTGATCATCACAAATTTTCTCCAGATTCTATGGGGAAATCTGGAAGAATATATATGGAATTGGAAATGCGGTGATTGAGGTCATAGTCTGTCAAAGAACACACCCGGAGTATTAAATTTGCTGAAAAGTAAGGAACACAAAAAGAGTCCATTTATGTGTGTGCTGTTAGCTTGTTAAAGAATTGCCTAGTCATAGGTTATGAAGAAAATTTGAAAATGATGTGTAGAGTCTTTGGGTAACAGCTCAAACAAGCTACCAGAGAAGAAAAAAGGGAAAGAGATTGAGAGAAAAAGAGAAATCAAAAGGGAAAGAGAATTGATAGAGAGTGATTGTCAGATATTGATGTAAAGTGACTCCGAGGCTGTTGTACTTCACTCCTGCATTAGAGTTGGGCATTTTTAAAGTTTTGTGATGAAGGATTGTATTGGGGTATGAGAATTCAGAGTTTTGGGGATCTCATTTAACTTTTTCTACAATGTTTAGGAAATTCTATCATCAACTCTACCTTATTTTGGGAATGAATGATTTTTCATGTGCTTGTGTTTAGGGATTATGCTTTTGTTTCTGTCCATACCCTGTTTTGTTGATCAAAATAGAGTATGGAATGAAAAATATTTCTAGTTGTATGTGTGCGATTGCATGTGTTTTAGGATGAATAGTCTCACAGGTAGTATATGAATTATCCTCCTATTTAAGCACGATATCATGATGATTTCAAGACATTTACAGTGATACATCTTGTAGTTACGGAGGTAAATAAAATCCACTGTGTATACACAATGTATTACACCCCAAGTATGTATTATGTGCATACTTGTACTGCAATTCAGGAAACCAGGATTCAAACTGTGCATACGTGACAGTGTCTTGTACGTGCCAAAAGGCTGGCACACCTGAGGCACGTCTGTGTGGCTTTCACCCTCTCAATGCCAGAAGCAACTTGCTTGTGTACAATGTTGGGAAATATTGTTCTTCACTAGGTTCAGCATGCAAGCAACTCAGAGTCCTATGTTTCAGAAAATAGAGATAAGAAAGTAGAAAAAGTATACACCATTACAGTTTCTATTCTTTTTGAAGTTTCCAAACAATGGCTTAGAATATGTTTTCTGTCTTGTGCCTTGACCTTTTTATCTTTACTATGTACAAAGATATTTCCATTCTTGTGGAAAACTTGATTTTTTTTTCCTCTTTTTTTTTTGGGGGGGGGGGGGGTGGGGAATAAATGAAATTGGGTCAATTGGCACAATTGCTAGCAATAGGTTGTAACAGATTGATGGCTCTTGACCTTTAAGAAGCTGGGGGGGGGGGGGAGATGAAGGAAGGACAAACAGGGTATGAAAGACAGGAGTAGTAGTGTGTACTCTCTGCACGTGACTTTCTCTCTCCTCATGTCCATCTTGATCTCTCCACTGTTGAGTGACATCACGCGCTCTGGATAGCTGTCAGGTGAGAAGTGGGGTCCACTTCAGTGGAAAGTTGTTGTTGGGCACACCTTTTGAGAAAGTGTTTGGAAAGGTTTTTGGCAATCATCTCTAGAGTCCATTCTCTCTTTATCTGCTGTTTTGTCTATGCGCCCTGAGAGGTAATATGTCCATTGTGGCCTTCAGGTTCAGAAATAGCAACACTGTAGATTTTAGCTCATTTCAGTCTTCAAGGATTCCAATGGGCTGTCAGTATCACTGAACCAAGCTACATTTGTACATGCACTTTTGTGAGACCAATGCAGATATATACAGCCTTTTGTTTGCTTTCTGGTTTGCTCTCTCAGCAAATTGTTCAATTTAAAAATTCTTAAATTGGTCCTTTTCTTTCTTCGTTATAATGCCTTTCGTGAATGAATTACATGATATTACGAAGAAAGTGAAAGCAAATAGGATGATCATTTTCTTTTATTTCCTAAGTCATGGGAACCATGTGAACCAAACTTTGATAAGTTTGTTACAAAGAGTAAGTCACTTTTATTTTGGAGAGTCAAAAGGTCATATCATATGTCATATGTGTATAAATGTATGAGTAAAAATGGAGAAAAAAAAATGCAGTGATCAACTCAGTGTGTTGTTCATTTGAAATGAACTTGATTTGGGTTTTACAAAGTTAAGTTTATTTTCAAGAGAGAAAAATATATACTTTACAGAGATAAAAAGGAAAGAAAAATGTGTCATTTACCTGCTTTCCAGGAACGCCATTGTAGTGGGTTTTCAGTACCAATAAAGTTATACAACTTGACTTGATGCTGTTTGTACAAGTTGCAAAAATTCCAAGAATCCTTGTGAATTTCAACATGGCAGTCTTACTACTCTCAGTGGAGCTGTTAATATGACATACTTGAGTGCAGTTAATCACACGAAATATTTTATCAAAGATTAATCCTGTTGCATTATCACAAAGCAAGATAAAGATAACAATGTCTTTAGTTGTACCTGGAACCTAAATACAAACAGTTAAAAGGAGGGCAATCTTAGTTGATTAAATCCCCTTAAATCACCCCACCCCCAAAACTAAAACTAACCAAATCAAACCATCTAGAACAAAGTGATGAGTATGCCATGTTTAATGTAGTAAGATAGAATGTCATCTTGATAAAAATATTCCATGAATGTAGCCAGCAGTGTGGGATTTCCTGCTTGAGCCAAACATTGATTAGGAAGTAGCAGAGAACTAATTTGACCCCTAGGCTTTCAGTTGATGTACCTGGTCATTGAGTCGCAAACTCATCACAGAGATGTGGGGAACTGAGTTTTGTGCAGTGGTGCCTGCTCAGGCTTTCCAACACAGGTTAACTCACTCCACACCTGTAAATTGATTATAGGCGGTTTCAAAACTCTTGAAAAATAACAAACTTCTGCTGCCTTCAGTCAAATGGGTGGGAGGGGGATTGGGAAAAGGAGGATACTCCACAAAGGCAAAGGTAGCTTAAATACACAGAAAACAATCTCACGGTCTCCCCTGTTGATAGTGGGGTTCTTTGTTTGCAATCTAAATGAAATGTTCAAGCATTGTTAAAAGGATTAATGTCCCCTTCACTGAGAATACCAACACACCAACAAAGATCAAATCATTCCTGCAAGTCTTGTTTGGGTTTAGCAAATAGCATGTCATTCTCTGTAAAACAAGAGTGGACATAACAGGGGTCCATTCTGAAGGCATGTTTCATTGAGGATCCTTATTTGATGTCCCTGCAAAGAGTCTGGTCTGACCAATCTGTCACATCTCAGTGTTTACTCTTGCTAATCATGTACTTAAATAGAAGAGAGGCTCATTCCAAGAAAAGAACTTTGAATGTCAGAGAGAGAGAAGGGGGGGGGGCATGGAGAAAGACATGGACTGAGTGAGGGAGGGGTCAAGTTTGTTTTGTTGTTGTTGTTGTTTTTTTTTAGTGAATAGTCAATTGTATGTTGATGCAGTCCTCAGAGTCTCTCCTAATAATGTTTCTTGAAAGTATTTTGCTCTTTAATAGAGGGTTGCAGGTATTTATCATTGCTATATAGAATTTATTTCAAAAGCTCCCTGCATATGGTGATGTTTCATACATGAGTAATGCTACATCCTGCTTAATGGCTTCACACTGACAGGGAAATACTGTGATAATATGTAATTCTGTGGTGATCGACAGTTTCTAAGCAACCATACTAAAAACTTTCTAAAACATTGGCATAAAAAGACTACACTGCAAAGCTGAACTTCTTACTGTCACTGCAGAAAGCTGGTGATTTTGGTCATGTGACTTCCATCCCCTGTCCTGATTTATAGCCTGCCACCAAGTTTGAAATATAGATTGTGAGTTTGTAGCCAGGTGTTTAGATTCTTAATGTATAAGCCAGCTTTGCTAATATGTAGGCCCACTCAAACTGTCAAGTTCAGTGTGCATATACATGACATTGTCACAAACTTGACTGGTAAAGTGTTGTGATGTGGCGATTTTATTACTACATAGCAATACTGAATTGAGACAATCTCAATTGTATGAATTTTAATGGTGGTAGTTATTAGTTTTTATGCTCTTTCAGAACGTTTCATGATATAACAGTCTTCTACTGCTGCTCATCCAGTGCCTACTGCATGGAGAGAGAGATTGTCCCCTGCAAATATCAATTTCTATCTCTTTTGTATCGTGGTGATTGATGCGTCAACGAATCCCATTACGCGATGACGGTTGATTTGGTGTGGTGCGCTTCGATAGCTACATGCGATGTTCGAACATGTGTTTTCCTTCCTCTCATTCCCAAGGAGCGCATAATATGCATCGATCAAACCTCTGCATATTAAAGTCAAACGGCTGAGCCAGAATAATATATGAAAGCAACAAAGGCACTGAAGACAAAAAAAGAAAGAACAACAAAAAGAATCCCCAGGTATGCCTACCAACACATTCTCACCCCCCTGTATCTACCCTGCGCAATCCCATTGATCATCCACCTTAATCATAACAAGTGTACATATGTCCTTTCATGAAATTTTTTTTGTTAGCCTCGAGAAAATTTCTCTTCTTTTGTGAAAATGTCAGGAGGACCTGTTCTCAAAGTCTTGTGTGACAACCCTCTGTTTACCCAGAAAATAGAAAAGAAAAGAAATAAGATGGAAAGGGGGGGGGGGGGGGGCTGTTCGTGCAATTTGAATTTATCTTTGTCACAACTTGACACCATAACCCCTATTTGAGTTTCATGAATCATGCAGGTATTGTCACGTCTATGCTGATAGATGTGTTTTATACAAATACACCAAATCATCCTGAAGTTCTGTGTATTGTGACTTTTCAGCTTGATTTCTTCCTTTCATCGCTCTCTGCCTCTCAGTTTCTTTCTGTCTTTCTCTATCTGTCTATTCTGTCTCTATCTATATCTACATGTACACTGTATGTATGTATGTATGTATGTATGTATCTATCTATCTATCTATCTATCTATCTCTATCTCTATCTCTATCACTATCTATCTATCTATCTCTATCTATCTCTATTTATCTATCTATCTATCTATCTATCTATCTATCTATCTATATCTATCTATATATTTTTCTATCTATCTATTGATCTATCTATCTATCTATCTATCTATCTATCTATCTCTATCTATCTATCTATCTAACTATATCTATCTATATATTTTTCTATCTATCTATCGATCGATCTATCTATCTATCTATCTATCTATCTATCTATCTCTATCTCTATCTATCTATCTATCTATCTAACTATATCTATCTATATATCTATCAATTGATCAATCTATCCATCTATCTGGTCTGTCTACAAATTTACAAATGTATCTCTTGACTAATACACATCAGTCTGTGCCTGTTTGATTCCTTTCCGTCCACTTCTCCAGTGCTGTTTGATCTTGAGGATGTGGTTTAGGCCAAACAATGATGTAAACAAAATAAACAGTAAGGTTCTTTCATTTTTGATACACGCATCTTGACATATGTTTTGACACATGCTACATGCACACGCAAACACACACTCACAAAAAAAAAAAAAAAATGTCACAAATGTACTTGTAATCGCATACCACCCATACGGTCTCCTTCCAATGTTTTCACAAAACACATTTCCTGAAAAGTATTATTCTGTTTGAACAAGAGTCATTTTTTTTTTCTTTTGCTCTGTTTTATAAAGTATATGAAAGTATCAACCAACGGAAATACCAGGAATACAGGGAAGAGTGGAAAATATGTAAAAGACTGCTGTGCAGGGCGACAATTCAATTTATTGGAGCCCCAGAAGGCTCTTGAAAATTTAAGCAGTAAAATTCAGAGTATGATTTCATGTCAAGAGTTTGCAAGAATATGGAGAATCCCCCCTCCCAAAGAAATTTGAGAAAGATTTACATGGTAGGATTTGTTATATCTATTTTGACACCAACATGAGATGGGCTAAGACACAGCTGTTCTGCTTTGCTGTCTATCAATCAAAGGCGCAGAAGAATATCAGCTTTTTGGTGAACCCATGCCGACAGGAATTGTCAGAGGATCGTGTGCAATATGTTATGGTTCATTAAAAAAGAAGGAATGAAGCTGAGCTTTGAGGAAATAAGTAGAATGCCCCAGATTCCAAAGGGAGTACTGTATATTGCATTGGTGATGTAATGGAAGCCAATGTACAGTGTATATTTCACCGTGTGTGAAATATATGTGCCCCGGCGCACTGGCGTATGACAGATATGAACAAATGAGATATTGATGCGCACCCACCAGCTGCATTCCAAGAATGGCTGTCCACGGTTACTGCCTTAGCAAGAATCTCCTCCAACAGTTGTAACTGCCTCTAATGAAGCTTGCTCTGGCTCATTTGTCCTCGTAATATTTATTGGATTAGGTCGTGCCAAGACAGCAAAACCAACATGTATTTTTCTGCCCCATCTGAAGGAATATAATATTTTCACTGTAGATTTAACAAAGAAACTACACTTGAGTACCAGATACCTTACATCACATTAGGCAAGCATAGATTACTATGATATACCCTCTTTTTTTTTCTTCTTCTTTTTTTCTTTTTTTTTTTAAGGCATACTTTTGGAGCCGTGATGGAAATTATGCCATATGAACTTCTACATTAAGAATTAAGGGAAGAATGGAGATGCTACTGTGGCTTTATTAAGTTTAATGGAAAAGCCATCTTTTCATTCTAGCAAGAGGATGCATTGACATCAGTGTCTACTTTGAGTCTGATGGCAAGATATCTGTTCATTTTGAAGTCTGTAATTTGCCGCCACTCTTAACCTGTTGGAGTGTTATTCCATCTGGGAAAATCGTGGCAAGTTCATGTTTGTCTTGAATAAAGCTATTTGATGCTTTATTACTTAGGTAGAAAGACGTGCATATGATATGCTTGTATGTATGTATGTGTGTGTGTGTGTGTGTGTGTGTGTGTGTGTGTGTGTGTGTGTATTTGTTTATGTATGATCAGTTGAGTGTGTATTCATGTGTGTGTTTGTGTACACATGTGTATGGAGACCGTGTGTGTTAGTGTGTGTTTGTGTCTGTGTGCTTATGTCTGTTTATCTGAGCAATTTCAGTATAATCTCACTTTGAGTCACTGAACATTACATTCATCATGAGAATGAATTCCATTAGATAATTGCAATACCTACAGCTCCCTTTGATTTAGGTCTGAGAGATAGAAACTAGAGAAAAAAGAAGTATCACACGATTTCTCCATAGACATCCAGTAAATGCTAATTTCCCGATATAAAGAGCGCTCATTTGCCATTGATTTGCTGTTGCAAAAACTAAATGCTATATATTGCGATGCTATTTTTTTCTCTCTCTCTGTCAGTGTGGAATTGTACTTATTTGAGTCATGTTTTCCACTGTGGAATTTATGTTTTCGCTTTACAATTGCAGATCAAATTACCCTTTGGAGCAGTTTTTCTATGAATCTTTACTCTTTCATGAAAATTATTTACTTATCTGCACAATTTGTGTCCAAAAAACAAGGGTGAAGGTAGAATTTGTGTTATCTAGAAGGGAGAAGGCATCAATTATTTTGAAAGGAATTAAAAAAACAAAAAATAAGTAGTCATCACAAATTAGACAAGAATCATAAAATTCTATGACTCTTCAACACGTGCTACTCTGGGCACTAAAGATTATTGTTACATAGATGTTAAAATGAAAGAGGAATAGGAATAGGGGCATTACATGAAAACAAAAGACCTACTTTCAAGCACGATTAATGATTGAAACCATATTTGTCATGATGACTATTAGGGAATCAATTTCTTAAATCAATTACACACCGATGAGACTATCAATCAGTGTTCAAGTTCTTGTATCCCAATTCTAAAAGGGGCACTTTAGGAGAGCTATTTTCACATTTTCATCATCTTTTCTAAGCAATGATGTATATATTCTTTCTATCACTTCTGAGTTTTTGGTTTTCTGATTAAATCTAATACAGGTTGCTGAAATTCATATTAGAAGTGCCTATTCTCATAAACATCAGTGTACGCACACTGTTTGGTAGAGTAGATAGCAATCCTCCACGCCTCTAATGCTGCCCAGAATCGGGCAATAAAAATGCACTTTACAGAGAGATGCAGTTCATGGAGAGGCGCCACTATTGCTACAAGAGCAGCATAACAAATTGCTTCTGTCTTTGGAAATGAAAAAAGTGTTTGCATCTGCAGCAGGGATCTTTTTTTTTTCTTTTTTTTTTTCTTGTATCATCATACCTTGCTTCCATGAGGGTGAGAATGTATGTGTCGCACGAAGGCTGGCCACAATGTTGGCAGAGATTGGAGTTTATTGGAACATTCCATTTGGCATGTCTGGATCTACTAGCACTTTGTCCCCTATGAGCCTCAATTTATGAGCCATGAAGATGAAAAGAGATGGTGCTGCAAGGAATCTGTATTTTGATAGAGTTTTGAAATGTCAGCATGTGTAGATGACAGTTTCTGTTTAAATGTAAGGTAAACATTTGGTGGTTAGCATAAACAAAGCAAAAGAAAAAATGAAGAGGATGGAGGGATAAACTAAAAATTATGGGAATGGGGCACATTTGAAGATTTCTTTGATGGGATATGTGAAACACAAAACAGATACTGTATGTAAATTTGAAATCTCCTGGGCCCATTTCACACACAAAACGAAAATGCTATGATAGCAACTCCATGCCTCAGTGGCAAGAGTCATAATTAACCTTCTGAAAAGGATTTTATGCTAACACAGCAGCCATACATAACTTTACATTTCCATTTCGCTTTGCAGCAATATTGTTGCAGTGATGCAAACTCTCACGTACCTTTGTTTGTTGTTGTTTTCTTTATCTCTGTACAGGGCCTGTCATCCTCTGGCTACATGACTTTGACAGCAAATACCGGGCTTGGACCCAATGAAGACTATGATGTACCGCCAATGCGGAAGCAGCCAAATTCGTATCCATCGCTACAGCGACCAGTACATAGTTCCCCAACTCATCAGGGACGAATGACGCCGCCGGGCCGCCGGACTCCCCCCGGCCACGAACTCTATGATACGCCACCCAGTGCGCAGAGGATATCTCCGGCAGAAAACTATGACATACCTCCGCGGGCGTTTGGAAGCGGCGAATCCCTGAACTCTAAAAGTGGACAGAGCTCTCCCAAACAGGAGAATATGGGAGAGATATATGATATTCCTCCAGGTAAGCGTGATGTGGGGAATCTCAACAGCATGTCGCAGGATGTATATGATGTTCTGCCATCTATGCCAAAAGGGAAGGACGAGATGTCAGTGTCTTCTGTGTCACCGCAAGACTCAGTAGACACGTACGATGTGCCGCCCTCGCAGAATTCCTTCCAGGAAACGAATGACCTCTATGATGTTATACCACCCCTGAAGGGGGAGCAGAGGTCTATGACCCCCGAAGAGCAATACGACATTCCGCCGCAGAGGACGCAGACGCAGATTTTGTACGAGACTCAGCTTCAAAAGGACAAGGATGGCAGTGACCTGTACGACGTGCCTCCAAACAAACTCACACCAGGTGAAGTCTACGACTCGCCTGCACGTCTAGGTCACGAAATTTACGATCAGCCACCTTCTACCAGGGGGCTGAGACCACTCGCAAGCAGCTCACAGAAGCGAATTTCAGATCATGTGTACGATATTCCTCCAACAGTCACTCAGGATAGACCCGTTGGAGGAACCGTTCTTTTATCTCAGCACCACCGCTCTGCTGACGATATCACAACTGGTGTGGATAAACTCTCTCTTCCGCAGTTATCAAAGTCAGCTGAATGTCTGGATGAGACGCATGGTAGGCGGTTAAACCTTGACCGCGACGCTGCTATGGACTTGCTCATAAAGCGCCAGCAGGCGCTGGATTCTGCGGTCGCGTACATGCTCAGCTACGTCAGCAGCACATGGCGACACCAGACACATCTGGAGCCCCACATCCACGAGATCAGAGCAGCCTGCAATCAGCTGAAACTCGCATTCAGAGAATTCATGGAGTTCGCCGACGGTGCGCTGTCAAATGCACGCTATGTTTCTGATCCAACACTGCATGACAAACTGAGTAAGCAATACAAGCCAATACAGGATGAGCTTCAGATCATGACAAAGGCATCTGAGATGCTAGATGAACTCAACTGGGATGTGAGTAAGTTGATTCAGAAGCCAGGAACCCCAATCACAAACAATGAATTAGATACTTTTGCTGCTACAGCGAAGAGAATTCCAGACGATGTCAAAAAGTTTGTTACTTTTGTCCAAGGCAATTCATCTCTGCTCTTCAAGAGAGCAGGCGTCATTCAGAACAGACCACTGCCCACTCCTCCTCCCAGCCATTCTACAGCATCAAGTAACTGGATGGCTGCCGAGAAGGAGACACTCATCACTACTGCTCCCATCGCTGCCACCAGGGAGACCATCCGCACGCGACCCTTGCCCCTCGTCCCCAGCACCCCAGTCACTCCACAGCATCTCATACCCGGCACCAACGGCAACCACTCTATGCCGGAAAATGGCAAAGGCCCCGACGACGGCTACATCCAAAAGCCCCAGTCCCTCAACAACCGGCAGATCATAGTCAACACCGAGCACCCTCCTCTGACCCCGCCCCCACTTCCCCTGCTCTCCAAAGGAGACCAACAACTGCTGACGTTTTACAACAATGAGACTGAGACTCTGTTCACCTCCCTTCACAATGCCATTGACCTCTTCTTCTCCTGCATCGAAGGCAACCAGCCGCCCAAGGTCTTTGTCGCTCACAGCAAGCACATCATCCTGCTTGGCCACAAGCTGGTGTTCGTCGGCGACACGCTGCACCACAACCTCCACAACCAGGAGGTGCGCAACAAGATCATCTACCACAGCGACCTGCTTTGTGAGCGGCTCAACATCAGCGTCAACGCCACCAAGAATGCTGCCCTGCAGTTCCCCGCTGTCCAGCCACTGCAGGAGATGGTGGACAGGATCAACGATGTGGCGGCAGCCAGCCGTGACCTCAAGGAAACCATCCTACAGAACACCCCCGTGTGATGAAGGCATAGTTGTGTCTATCATGAACTTGGGTCTGCTTGTCTGGATTTACCCTCAAGTGCTTAGCTCTGACAAATCTTTGCAGAAGAGCTGCAGAGAAAGTTTCCTTGAATGTGTTGTCAGTTTGGGAAGCTCAAAGAGTAAGCACTCCATTTGTTAATCATCGCCCCTTAGCCATCAGACTGCCTAATCCATATTGAAATATGACCTGTATTCCCAACCTTAAAGCAACTATGACAGTGAAAGTTGCTGAAATATGCGAGATACTGCAAAAAAGAGGCAATTTTCCTGGTGATCACAGCATTCAATATTGCCAATATTCATTGGATGTTGTGTGACTGGTGATATTACTGCCTGGTATGCAATTACTCTGCCTTTGGTATAGTTCCTCTTTTTATGATGTCATAATGCTCTTACGTGAGGTCCACTTCTATAAATCTGATAAGAAACATATTGCACAACGACGTGCTTCTCATGTTTGGCTTCTCATGATTCTAAGCATGTGCTTTATCCATTTCTGACGAGCATCCTGCCCATTCACAGAGCAATTGGCTTTATTTATTTGTATATACAAGTTTTGCGAGTGCAAAAGAGCAGATTTTAATGGAGAGTAATCATCAGTCCTTACACAAGCATTTTTATTTGTCTCTCATACCTCCCTGAAATCGTAGTGGTTTTGTTTTTCAATGCAATGCAGCATTGCATCATTTTATCATGGTGGATTGCAAAGCTTTTTCTCTGTTATCATTATGCAAAGTGCATCAAAAGTGCATGCAGATGTGTAAGTATTATCTATACTGAAAGCGAGTGCTTTTAAAGGAAAAGCAGTTCTTAAACAAATTTAGAAGGAAGAATTTTTGTGCTGGTCACAATGTCCTTTATAGGAGGTTTGAAGTAAATATAAGCTTGTCTTTAAAAGAACCAGGAGTATGAATATTTTATTCAGTTCTTGACAGTGGTGCTAATAGCTTGTTCTCTATTGAAGTCACTTCATCAGTCCACTGTGAAGTGTAAAGATGTTTGTGGTGTTTAAAGTCTGATTTATTTTACTTTCTCTTTGTGTTTCTTGGATGTAGTTCTTCTCATTCTTACGACTGGGCTGTGGCTATGATACTGCCAGCTGTTTAATCCCAGGAAGGGTGTGGGTGGGAGGGTTCGCTATTGCACCCTGCTGGGTAAAACTGTTTCTGTAAACTTACATTATTCCATTAAGGGTTGGAGGACAAAAACATGCCACTTGCTACTCAAACATGGTAATAACTCCCATTGGTCACTCGGAAACTTTGTGTGTGTATGTGAGAAGAAGAAAGATAGGAAGAGAGAGGGGGAGGGTAGTGCTGGATCTGCTTGTAGCTCAGTGACTGCAATTACTGAATTTTCTTAGATCTGATACTTGAATAAGCTGTTAAGATTGCCACAGTTGTTCTCATAGAGTGTAATGTGTAAGTAAGCAACAAGTGGCATCCAAGCTTGACTAAAACTTCTAGCAGTCACCCAAACAAGCATTTGCACAGATCTCTCTCTCTCTCTCTCTCTTCAAGGATCTGAAAGTTTAGTAACTTCAAAGAGTACTTTCGTATTAATATGAGAACTGCAACTTCCAGCCCCTTCACATGATGGTATTAGGGTTCCTGTACTAGCCATCAAAATATGATATTTGGTTAGCAAATTCTCTGTCAGTGGCAGACCAAAAACTTTATGAAATTCAAGTGAGTTTGGGGAGGCATTTTTATGGGTGAGAGTCCCATGGAAAACATAATATTTCTTTAAAGTACAATGTAGCTGACAGTAACTGCAGCTGGCATGGACACGAGTAGCATTTGCATGCTTGTTGGCTGTTGCTATATTAATTTCTTTTTTTTTTTTTTTATTCGTTTTCATGGGAGAAAAGCTCATCAAGGAACTCATCCAAGCAAGACAATAGCTATGGGATAATAATCAAGATTTACCTTAATATTGATTGCTGTGAATTTCACAACTTTCATCTTATGGTATTGATTGGCAATCACTTTAGTTGGATAAACAATGGCAACAACAACAAAAGTAACATATAAATGGCCTCGGAAGTTTGAATAGGAATATTTCATTCATTGAAACAATGTGGCAAATCTAAAACACTGTCCGTTTCCATTGATTTGTCACTGAGAGAATGTGGGTGCAGTGTATGACTGTAAATACAGTAATTTATCAGTGTAATACAATCTGGATGCTGTAGGAATGTTCCAAGGTTAGCATTATTTTTGCTCAGTGTATCACATTTCTGTTCATATATATTCCAAGGAAAATTTCCTTGTTTTTTGTGTCTTCTATTATGGTTGTACAGACAGATTTATAGATACAATAAAACAGAAAATGGAATGATATGTGTGTATTATTTCTCATATATACATATTTGTTTTGGTTGGAGACCAAAATGCTTTTCCTTTTCTTTTCCAGTGGCATTCCATTATTTTCAGGAAAAGGAGCTGTACAAATTTTGGATCCGATTTACTCTTATTACGTGCAACTGCTGCAAAAATGGAAATTTCCTCTCAACTCTCTTACTGTGTGATCTTTTTAACCAGAAGTGATTTTCTCTTTAATATTTTTGAGTGGCATCAGCTTTGATAGAGTAGAAGATTGGACACTCTGCAGGTATGGTTAGGCAAAAATTAGTAGGGTGTATGGGTAACATTTTACAAGGAACATGGAATGTTTTAGCTCTCAGCTTTAGATACTTTTGCAATTGGATGTTCACTTAGTAGTCAGAGTAAATACTGTTTCGTGGATATCCGCAACAAATGCAAAGGCAACAGTCTACTCATTTCTTCTTCCTAATTCACCTCCTACTGAAACCTCAAGATATGTCAATTCAGAGCTACACAGTGACTTAAAAGATTGATATAGGGGAGAACAGAATATGGAGTCATTCTAGCAGATTTTAAGTCATTGTGATTTGCAATGATGCATGTGATTTTAATTTGTTTCTCAATGAGAATTTAGTAAATTTATCTATTTTTGTTTGACTTGGATATATAGATACAAGTGTATTTGAGTGTTGTGTCATAGTGCTGTGACTGTAGTGAGTATTTGGCAGGGCCAAAAGAAGTGATTTCAATTCATTTTATGGGCATATTTGAGGATGAAGAGAGAAGAGCGGCACTCAATTAAGATAAATGCAAAATATTAATATTCGAGGAAAAACACAAAGGGTTTGAATTATGACTTGATATATCATGTTAACTAACATCAAGAGATGTATGTCATCACTGTGAATTTATGCAAGACTGATGTTGAAAACATCTATGCAGTAGAGAGTACTTAGTATTCAACTTGCCAAGACATCAAAACATTCTATTCGATATGCTTCATTGCCTTGATACTTAATAATGTTTCATTTGCAATGGCCTAGTTACGGTCAGCCATTTTTTTGTTTTATTCTGTACAGGCGAACCCCGTTGTAGCGAGATAGTTGCAACTGCAAGAATTCTCCCGTTATAACAGATCTTATTAAAACAGACACCCATAGGTTGCTACATAAATATATACATGTAGGTCTACAGACGGTCGCGACACATTGAGCCCCACTTGCAAGTGCGAGCGGATTCATTTTAGCTGTTCATGTCAAATACGAAGCATTGAAAAGTAAATCTGTTAAAATGTATGTGTGATCAAACAGTGAGCCCTCTGATGATCCTTAATGAATATTCAGTGTATTTGGATGTCTGCAAGTATAAGAACTGTGTAGAGAGAGACTTGGGGGAGAGAATGTCCTACTGTATTTAAGCTGTTTTGCTAATGAGGAAGTCACAGACATTTTCGTGAGATGTTTTTGCGACTTTGACACTGAGGCTGTCATAAGTGCACTAATGCCTCTCATTTTAAGTTGTCTTCTCCTGTTGCAAATTTGCACTCTGTGAGTGATTCACAAATTTCACGAAAATTAAACCCTCGCAAAAATAACAGCTTATACAGTACTCCTTTCAAATGACCAACTCTCATAGATTCCTATCATTCATACAGGTGTGGAAGCATCCGCTGATCACAGCCAAAAAAATTAGTCACGCTCTCGTACAACGCGTGTGTACAATAAGTAGATACTGTATACGTCATATATTTAGCGAGTCTAATTTTTGCGCAAACCCAGACTTCTGGACTATTTCGTGAGTAAAATTCACAATTATGGGGCGCATTACTGAATGGAGGATTGCAAAGTACCTGACTCATGAAATTTGCGAGACTAAAAACCTCGTGAAATATTTGGCGTACACAGTGGTATGCTGTATTCTGCGTGCTACTGATGTGACACTTGTGTGCATTGCACGGTGAATTTTTCTTCTCCACTTCCAAGTGTAATGAGGTGAGACATATGTCTCATGTTTGTGTGATAATATTATGTCCAAGATATGCATCTGGTTGTGAATCCTTGAAGCATGGATCAGGACATAGGAGTAAATGATGGAAATAATGACAGTGAATTAGCTGGCTACTGTGTATATTGACTGCGTTTTGGCATACAGCAGACATAAATGATAACAAATCTATGTCAGGAAAATCTTCTGGCAATAGTGAAATCTCACGTCCATGCTCATCACAATGGGGTCCACCAGGAAAATTTATCTTCCTCATTGAAATAGAAATGCAATTTTTTGCTTATATAGCTACATCTGATACTTACAATAAATCTTTCCGCTGTGATTATATAACAGTGTCGACACTGTGTGGTGGGAAAACACACAAATAGTTACTTCAGCTGCATAGCAGAAATCCACTATATTGTAGGTGAAATTGAATGTTTGTCGGCTTTTATTTCCCAGCAATTTTCAGCCATGATGATTGTCATGATACGGGCTCAATATATGCATTGGATCATGAGTGATTTTCATTGTTAATTTCTGTCTGTGTAATCGGCTTTTCAGTAAAAAGTGAATGGCATTTAGCATGGACATCCTTAGCATTGCCCATGATGTACTCACGTACACTGGGCTGTGTTCCAAAGGCTGAGAAAAGAGACAGACAAGGTATACCAATATGGCTGTCTTATACGTGTGGAAATCCTGAATGATGTGGATCTAGAGGTTAACCAAGGGCATTGAAAGCCTGCTTCACATTTTGTTCTTTTTTTTTTTTCTTGTCCTGTATGCCCTCTCTGTGCTCACATTATTATCTTGCTGAATGCAACAGTCTGAAACCACATTTGTAATGCCTGTACACAAACTTGGCGACTGCCGCCGGTTGGGTTAGATGGCCGCGTTGTCATGTTGGAAGAGAAAGGACGTCAAAGCAGTGATGAGATCTCGTCTGTCAAAATGATGTACGGCTGAAATTGGCGACCCTTGTATACGCCATGTACGACACAAATTTTGCAATGTGGATGACACCGGGACATGAGATAGCTGTTCTATTCTTGTCATGATTTATTCTCAAGAAGTGGATATCATCCATTGATCAATTCATGATTGTTACCACTGCCATCCATCTCCCTGGGCTTTGTATTGTGATACCGCATCAATTGCCAGCCAGTTGGGCTGGGCCAATTTTCAAATTGCTTCCCTTCTGTACTGTCGCGCAAAGCCCAATCAAAATCTTCTGTGGAAGAAAAACTTTTGATGCCATGAATTTCAGCCATCTCGAGATTGTAATTTTCTCCACAGAGGGTAATAATTCCACTATATTGTTCCCTCTTTTACGCATGCTTACCTTTCAGCTAGTGATTAATTCATGCCTGTCGTGTTGTAAGAATGTATTTCTTCAATTCCTGCCAACAATGTAGTTCCATCTGTTACTACTGAATAGAGATGCTATCCATTTCGTGTGGAACGTGTTCAATCCTTTTGTTGTATGGACGTTGTATATCTCCTTTTTAATAGGAGTACATACAAGAGAACGTAATTAACTTGTGCATGATAATGTGCATGATAGATGAAATTTTTTTAATCTCCTATGTACAAGGCATCCCATTTGCTACATCATATTTATTTGCCTTTTTACAAATACCAATGTATCTCTTCATGAGCAGCTCAGACGTATAGGCGTCTGAGATCACCCTCTGTTGTAAATACACATTTTCATGTCTGTTTACGAGCTTTTCTCATGCTAAAGCAAGCAAAGTATTCATCTTTACCAGATACGTAATAATCAAAATGCGTGTACTGTAGCTTTAGGAGTGAGAGTCGAAGCAGCGGGTCATTTGGCTTCCAGGCAGTCTTTCGTGGGGTAAAAGGCCATAGGACTCTGCCCAACCATGTATGGGGAAAGACTGGCTGTAGAACAGAGTGGCAAACTGCATTGATTCTTGTTATGTTTTGTTCTGTTTATGTGTATATAGAATATCTTGTATGATGTTGCATCAATAAACAGAAATTATCAAAAAACAAGAGATAATCTGTTTGATATTCTGTGCCTGATCTTTTTTTCTTTTTTTTTTGTGGTTGTCACTCAAAGAATATGTGTGTGTGCATGTAATATCATGTGTATGTGGGTGTTTCATGTGTGTCTGATGGAAGTGTCTGTGTGTTGGCATTTATATGTATGTGTGTGTGTGTGTGTGTGTGTAAACTGAGATAATTTGTGTGGAAGGAAAATATATTTGATATAAAAAATCTTGTAATACATTAGTATGAACTGAATATGTTTCATCAGACGCTGTCCTTTTTGCTTGTAACAAAATTTTCCCCGAGATAAAAACTGTCATTCAGATATTTCATTTCAATTTGGGCTGGCCTTTAATACAGCTTAAAGGGATGATACAGTATTGGTTGAGAAGAGGCATCAGATTTTAACTTTTTTTGAGATACTTGGAAGCCACTGTATGAAATGTGAAAAAAAACCCACATATAATTCTAAGAGAAATTAAATATTTATTCGATCAAAATTGGTTTTGAAATGGCAGAGATATCCAAAAACAAAGTAAAACGAAGTGATCCGAATAAAAGGTGAGTCCCATCTTTTATTAGGATTGCTTTGTTTTGGATATCTCAGCCATTTTAAAACAAATTTTCATCAAATAAACTTTGAATTCCTCTTAGAATAATATGCTCTTTCACATTTTGTAAGAGGTTTCTCATTATCATAGAAATAAAGTTAGAAATGTGAAGCTCCATCTCAAACAAAACTTTACCATCCCTTTAATGTTAAAAAAGATTACTATCAACATTTCAGATGTTTTCATAGATCACAAACTGAGTGACATTGATAATGGCTTGAGTACACCAAAGTTTGTTCCTTTAAATCTTCCTACCCAATTAGAGTAATTTCTTAATTCATATATACCTCAACTGTGTACACATAATAAATCACTCTCTTTATTTCACAAACACCTTTTTCCTTTGTACATCCAAATATCATGTGCAACACCATGTTGATGCAGTTACATATTCAATGTACACATTCCTCAGTTGATGGTGGAAGCTCATAAAAAAGGGGGGGTTATGCAATGAGTCAGGTGCATTGCTATGTCAGTGTGCATGAACGAGCTATAATAGGCATACTGAAGCCCCACCCCCCCCCCCCCCCCCCCACGGCTAAAATAGACATGAAAACAACACCAAAACTGAACACATCTATATAGACCTTTACATGGAGAAAAGAGTAAAATGAGAGTATAAGAGGAGAGAATATGAAAGGCATATTCTGAGATGCTAATGTGAGAAAAAACAAACAATATTATGTCTTGCATTAATTGTTAAACAAATTCAAATATCCCCAAATAATCCTTTACACATAACATTTCTGAGTGTTGAAGTCAAATCCGAATGAAACTTGTAAATACAATGTACAAGCAAGGACATCTTTGAAACATCCTGCATAATTTGTGTGGGATGCCAGGTAGTTATTTCAACTGATGCCTTTCCCTGAAGTTTCCGGACTGTACTGCTTTTGGAAAGATAATGTTATCAGTATAGGTAAAGGCAACTTGAAACCAAAAGTTCGGTGAAGTGAGGATGTTTATCTGCAGGATGAGCTTCAATGTCGCTAAATTTCAGATAGCGTTCCATGGTTTTTCTGCATTAAAACAAAACCACAAGCAACACCTCCACAGTTGCATGACCTGCCTCTTCTCTGTTCTGTATCTTGGTTGTTGCTTTTTTTAAACAAAACTCACTAAACTTGATAAACATTTGGCAGGCATACTTTTTTGTTTTTAGAATCTAACGAGTCATTATCACCTTGTGGTTTTGACAAAGGAGGTTATGTTTCTCAGCCCACACCTGCTTGCCATAGCACATATGACTAAGCTTTTAATTGTTCCTGCACAAAAATGAAAGTGGGATGAAAATCAAAATAGATTTTTTTATGATCTTGAGTCAATCTTGTTATTGGAAATGTTACTGAAAGAAAATTCTCCCTCATGTTCCATATTATTCAAAGATTTCTGTGATCTACTTTGCTGTTCTGTAAAAAGTCATGAGACAAGACACAGCTCTGAAGACCTCTTAATGTTGCTACTACAAAGCTCAAACTTATTTTCAGGCATTTCACTTTTTAAGGGGAATTCCAGACCATCTACAAGTTTATCTGAATAAAAAGAGTGCACTTTTGCAAGAAATTCACGAAATTCTTCCATCAAGATGTTATTTACGTCGATGAAGGCAATTTGTCAATCAGTTGCCATGAAAAAAACATCTCGACGGAAGAATTTCATGAATTTGAATAATTACGCAGTACCAGCTGCATGCTATAAGGATTAGAACCAACACTTGCTGTTGGGTGGAAGCTCGGTGGTCTAGTGGAGATGACGCCTGTCCGGCGGTCATAGGTTTGAATCCTGCTTGAGTATGTACGCCCATGATTTTTAATCATGGCTACTACTAAAACACTGATCAATTCAGTTCTTATTTACATCGATGATGGGGCAATTTGTCAGTCAGTTGCAATGAAAAACATCTCGACGGAAGAATTTCATGAATTTGAAGAAATGAGTGAGTTGATGATATATCTTCACCTTACAAGTTACCATATTGCCATTTTTCTTTTTGTTCAAACACAATTATGCCCCAGTCTCTATTCCTTATATATCATGTTGAAGTTATTCAGCCATGAATAACATATTTACACTTTTATAGCAGAAAAATTAAAGTTTAGTTGTTTTTTTTTTATTTTGGGAAAAATTGTGAGGTGATGACATCATGTGCTAACTTATTTCTATATTCATAGTAACTGTTCAGAGACTGTCTGTTAAATATTGTCAAATCTTCATCAATTCAAAACTTCCCGATTTTTATCAGACTTTGATCAAATTTTAACTGTTGTGCTTGTAAAATTGTGCTTTTTCTTTTCAGACTGGCTTAACATTGATTGCTTTATCTATGTGTATGTGTACATATATGTGGTGTGTAGTGTGTGTGTGTGTGTGTGTGTGTGTGATGAATATATGACGATTAAAGTGCATATTCTGAGAGGCTGTGAGCTGGAGACACTCGGGATATACTTGCACACTACATGGCTTATACATCTGGGACATTATCAAACAAAACAAAAATGAAACACAATTTGCAAGGTATTACATGTAACCTTCACTGAATATTGGCCATGATGAAAATTAATGCCAGTGGTTATCAACGCTGGTTTGCTAACTTCCTTTCTTGCCCAAAGTCACATTAAGTGGCACAGGTACGGTATGCACACATACTGTACGTTCATGTAATAGTGTATCAGCTTGTATATCATGGGTATTCCACCGGCTTACACAGGTCATAAAAACTGGGAATAAAATTGTGTTTTCATTTCTTGTGGGGCTTACAGGTGACTCATTGTTCAAACAGATCTCTCTGACTCTGCTTGATTAGTCCCATCTGTACAGAGAATTCCACATTCTGCAAATATTGTTTTGGGAAACGTGAGGTCATTCAATGTAAATGGATGGCAGAATGATCATGCTTAAATGTAGACTAATTCTTTTGTCCATGATTTTTCCCCCATAAATATGATTTTTTTTATTCATCAACACTTTTCGGCACAACACACTCCATATATACTGGTATATCAACCCATTGAGTCTTGGTGGAATTAGCTACAGATATACTGCCATCATACTGTCATAAATTTTGCACCTGAATTCCATTATATGTCCTGTGTTGGAAAATGATTTAGATGGAACTGGTAAAATTCACTGAAATTGATCAGATCAAATACTTGTATGAATCTATGGCAATATTGTGACAGAAATCTGATCGTATGTCATGGAACGTGTCACTACATATGTTTATAATATGAGACTTTAGACCTGTGATAAAATGACATGGATAAAAATGCAAACAGAATAATACCAAAGTAGATCAAAATCATGTCATGCATTAGACAAGTTTAGACTACACTATCAATATACTCTGACACACAAAATAGAGAAATTAATTCGGACAAAAAACAAACAAACAAACAAAACATAAGACACTTCAATGCTTCAGATACCTCTGCATTTCATACAATTTCAATAAATGTTCAGTTTTAATGCATGAATAACAGTAGCTTGCATAACCATAACATCAAAAGTACAAGTTACGTTTCATTTCACCATGACAAAACTTTTCTCCCAGAGCTTATACTTGTTATGAAGCAGTTGTGTTAGTACATGATCATAAGTACAGTCTATTTCCATTTTTGAGTTTCCTGTAGTGCATAGCCATCAATTCAGTCATTTTCCATCTGACTCAGAGATTCCTCTGGGTGTATAATGAAATTATCGAATACAATTTTAGTTCATGAAGACTTACATTAACAATCATGCTGAAAGCAAGATATGTTTGTCTGTACATCTGTGTTAGGCTTAATTTCCTCATTTATTAAAGGTACATGGTCCCGGTGTTTTAGTCAAATGCATACGTGGGTGCACGGCGCAAGTTTCCTATAGAGACCTACGCTATCGACTCCTCTTTAGCGCTTATGCTGTGACCCACTTCCCCTGAAGTCTGAAGAAGTCCGATTCACTGTAGTCAGTTGTCTGATCACAGTTCGGCTCATGATTCGGCTGAGGGGGATGACAGCTTTAGCAAACTTCTTTTGTGATTTCATAATAACAAGCACATATGCACGCACCCTGGCATTACTACAGACTGCGCGATGTGCAGAGAAGACAACGAAGGCAACGCTACTTAGCAACACCTACGCACTTTACTCTTGATGACAGCTCAACTTCGGTAATCGTCATATCAATGCTAATGGTGATCAGCAGTATCATCAACAGCGCCCTCTACACTACCAGGACTATGCGCCTTTAAACTCACCGAGTTGGAATTTAAATAAAGGAAGTATTGATACCCATTGCATTGGTACATCTTACAATATTCCATTCTGAGAGTGCCAGACTACATGTACAGTGTGATGCACATACTCAAGTATGCCTACCCTCCTTACTGTTAAAAGCTGCCATCTCTTGATAGGTTAAGGTCCACTCAATCAGGGCCAAAGAACTCTTACTTCCAAGATGTCAACCTACATGTTGTGACAGTTTGCTGAACTCTCGAGAACTTTTTGTGGATTTACAGCTTTGTTTTTTGGACTATAAGTTTGAGGTTGTTAATTAAGGATTTGAATTGGCTGAAAAGTAAATCAAGGGGGAAGCAGCTCGTAAGTGGCACAGTGTCAGTTTCTATGTATGAACACAATTCTGTATTCTCTATTCTTTGCACATAAAAAAATATGAAGTGTCATCTAAATAAAAAAAAAATATGGGAGTGAGGAACATTTTAGTCAGGTTGATGTCATGGGATATGCATACTTAAACATGCATAAACCCTATATTTATTTATTTATTTTTTAAAGTACTAGTCATCTGTGTTTATCAGGACTGTTTAAAGACTTTCCTAGCCAACGTAATACTGAAGAACAAAACATTTTTTTTTTCTTTGAAAACACACAGAAACAGTTTAATAAATGTTTTTATGAAGGATTATTTTGATTGACTCTACACATTACAGCTTTGCATATTGTTAAAGGTCACCAACACTATGTGCTGTTTTCACTTGACTGGACAGCCTTCCCACATATAAACAACTGACATAAGTTCATTATGTTCACAAAACATGTTCAAGTCAACCATGTATGAGAAAATGTTACTAGAAAATGTGTAATGGGGAATCTCAAAATGACTGCTGGTACAAAAGGAAATTCAATATATCTGTTCCAACGTGTCAGCTTTAGCAGAGAAAGAATGGCTGGGTCCCAACTTCCTTGTTAAATCAAGTTCACTCTCCACTGTGAATCAGCAAATTGAAACAACCCTGAAAGCAGCTACTTGCACACTCCCATGGTGGATACAAGTGGCAATAAGAATGTAGATAATGTTGAAATACTGGCTGCTTGATTCATTATCATAAACACAAACCTGCTGTAACATTGTCACAGTTATATGGACTTTTACAATGGTATGTTGCGGTAAATATAATGGATGACAGAAAATATTTACACGGAAAATTACACTCAAAGTTCCTTTTGATAAAGTAAAATCAAACAAAGAGAAATGTACCTTGGTACAAGTTTCATAAAGCCCGAAACATACAGTGCTTAAGTAATGAAGTTTTGAAGCTCCGTGAGTTTTCCTGCAGCACCGATATCTGTAATAATTACATTGTATATATCCATACTAGGCAAGGCATTCATCTCACAAGTCCACCACTGATTTGTACATCAAAATAGTGTAACATTTTATTGTTACTATTCAAATTCATGAAATTCATAAATCTATTTTTACTAATCAAAAAAATAATCCACCTCTGCTTAGCGAACCATCATACATTGTAGATGAATTGTTACAATCCCATGTATAGGAATATTCCTTTTCCTCTTCAATTTTTGTAAAAAAAAAAAGAAGAAGTGTATTTTCTGAAGATTGGTGAGAAAATAAATGGGAGACATCTAAGTCCAAGATACAAAAATCTCATCATATTCCCATATAAACATATATCACTATGAAAGATACATTGTATCACTGTTCAGGGCAATGTGGTGAAAAAAAAAAAATTCCATGACTTTCTCATTCCATGTATGATTTCAATTACTGTACCTCTTATGGTCAACTTGAACATGGAAAGAAAAAGGAATATCACTGTCACATTATTCTGAGAGTTTAAAAATCTCTCTGAATTACAACTGCTCCGAATAATTGATTTCAGAAATTCTCTTCAATTCTTGACTATGTAACGATGCATACTTACTACACCTTTACGAAAACCCGCTGGTTACCTAGTATAATTATATAACTTGTGTAAGAGGATAATCAGTTTTTAATCAAATACAAGCTTGTACTCAAATGACTTTTTGTTTGCTGGTCTTTAATAATTTTCTAATCTAATCTTTGCTTTCCACTGACTATGTATGGAATCCCCCCCTCCCCCCAAAAAAAGTAATTCTTTTTTTCTTTGCAAACTTGTACAGAATGTACACGTATGCATGTTCACGCTTTAAGTGGCAAGAACAAGGCAAGTACATGTGTACAATTTTGTGCAATTTGTAGTAATTTTGCACAGAATACATGGGATCTGTACTCATGATTAAGTGAAACAATTGATATCAATTGCTTGTTTGTTTGAGATATTCTTAAAAAAAAAAAACAACAACAACCAAGAACATGCAGAATCCTATGTCCCAGAAATTAAGATATTTAATTACACTTGGTAATTGGCAGTAATGGACACGAGATTTTTTTTTCTGTCAATCTTAACCCACTGAAGACTGGTCCCAAGTATATTCGGGCAGGTGTCTATGGGAAATGTGTGTTGTAGCAAAATCAGCTCAACCTCGGCTCAGAGGTCCTTAAAGGAAGACAGCAGTTTCATCACTAAAAATCAGAGTTTTCTGAATCCATGCCGAAACAAACATCGTCCCCTTACAGCTAATAGAAAGCGTATCTACCCTCCAAATGAGGAATGTTTTGTGGAAGGACTCACCCCAATTAACCACTCTTTATTAGCTGTTACCAGGTTAATATATTTGGTTTTTTTTTTTAATTTCCTCTGATTTATTTGTGTATATTTGTGCAACTATGTGAGAGAGTTGAAGCTGTTATACTTGTATTTTATTCACAGGTGTACAGCTTTCAGTGGCAGTAAAGTCAAGATAGAATATAAAAACTTCCCCAATAGAGGGGGCTAGGTGGGAAAACTTTTATGTGCCAGAGGAACTCGACATATCAACTTGTTGAAAAGAGAGCTACATTTACAGTAGGAGGTTTAATAAATTCATCTCTTACAAATGTTGTCTAGCGTCTGGACTTCACAAACCTGACAAGTAATATACACTGTACATCTACTTGGAAAACTCTACATGACAATAACCCAATTTGTTGCTGATGAATGTAATTATTGGTCAAGACCCAAATCTCAAAGCTATAGCTTACATTCAGTAAAAATCTATTCTATGTTTGTGTTTTCTTGAGTAGCACCAATGTATCATGCACAAACAGCCATATACTCCTGAAGAAATGCAAAGAGCATAACAATGCTCATGCAGTAAGCTTCACATTGACATGGTTAGATCTGTGAATTCAGTAACATACACTCTGAAGGAATCCAGATACTCATCTGGGAAAGTGCATTCAATCAGGTGAAAAAAAAAATTGTTCTGTATTCAATATCAGCCATTGGTATGCAAAAGTGTCTACATCTGCCGTGTAGACACTTTTGCATAAGTGTCTACATCTTGCCGGAGTAAACTCCGGCAAGATATTGATTTCAGAATTCCCATTTTTAAAATAATTTTTAAACTGTCTGTTTGTTTGTTTGTAAGTTTGTTTTCATTTGGACATTCTGCTAATATCCATCAATTGGCTGTCGCATTTGATTTTTACATTGCAACACAACAGATTTGATGTGGAACACAAATTAATCACAGACCGGGAAACAAGAGCAAAAGGATGACCAAACATGGATACTGCTGAGCAAGTCATCAAAGGCAGATAACTATCATGTGCCAGCATAAGGATGTCAATATTATGTTCTTTGTATGTACATTTTCCATACCATTATCATAATTACTATTGATATAATAATCTGATAAAACAAAAATAATTTCAAACTGATGAAGATGGCAGCTAGCTTGCACAATAAAGTTCAACCAGTGAAAGAAATAAGCAAATTTCCACAAGTTGATATGTAGGTCTTCTGCATGACATGGTCCCCATGCCACAGTACTTTTACGTCTGTGGCGGCTACACTTGAATGATTGCAGCATACAGCATGTTCATCCACAGGAGCAGCACCTAACAGAACAACACTTCATATCTCTCCACCTTGCACAGCTGCCTGATTGCCATGGTTCCATTTTATATGTCAACAAAGGTGCATCATTCCTGACACGAGGTGGGGAATTGTGGCATTGGTTGTGTCGTTTTCACAAGCTGATGCCGCTTGAACCATAAATGTTGCAATGTGAGATGAACAGTACACACACTATGGAGAACGAAGGACAGTCATGTCTTTCTGACTGCTCACTGCAAACAATGTGCCCCAAGAATCACAAACAATGTATCTGAAAAGAATTCAGTTTCTAGTGGCTGCCACTGTCCTGCTGGCTGGATGCCAGAACATGGGAGGAGGGGTTATCTGACTTTCTCTTTGCTTGAGGTTTTGTAATGCTTGCCCGCTGATCCTCCCTTAGCATCTGTCGTCGCTTTCTGAGCATCATCGTTCTTTCCAAGAAGCTCTCGCATCAGTTTGAATCTTGAGAGAAAGGCAACCCACACGATATACCATCCTGAAAGAGATTTGCATCAACAGATAGTAAAATTGTTAAATAACATGAAAATGACAGATATTCATGAGAACATAATCAAATTGCAAAGGATGAATCAAACAAGAATGTTCTCATTTAATTGTTTACAAAAGTAGTGGTATTAATCATACTTGAAAAAATTAATGATTTATATCAATGTTTCCAAAATTTACAGCTACTGTAACTTGCACTTAAAAATGACAGATTTCATACTAAGGCATAATATATTCAGATTTGAGTTGAATTATTTCAGTGTGGAATGATCTCAAAGATGAACACATGCCAATAAAACATGTCAAAACTAAAATTCTGTAAAAAAAATTATTACAAGTTTTGACTGAATATTTAGTCATGAAGTACAACAAGCATGACCACTAATTTAGATGCCACTAGGACATCTACAGTGTACTATATAATTCACGATCCATTTCCAAAAGAAATTAAGTAAATTGTAATATACATTGTTAATATGCTTGATAATGGTGACGAGTTAACTACACAGCATTTCAATTTAATGTTTATGTGTTTCAACTACCATGATGCTATTGTTATTATCATTATTATTATTATTATTATTATTATTATTATTTATTTATTTATTTATTAATCTATTTGGCAATTCAACATAAAATACAAGCAGACAAACACTGTAGAATACACACAGATTATCATATTACATATGATATACAGTATTGTATAAAGATTGTGTTGATTCTAAGTGCATACTGCTGGTTGCCAGGGGGAGGAAAAGGCAGACTTAATCACTGAGGCTCAAATGCAGAAATGTATGCAGAAATGATATGAAAGTCAATACTTAAGCTTAAAAAGTATTTCTTATTTAAATTTTACTCTTGCTTGCACATGTAATGGGTATAACCAATAACAATATTGTCTTCCCAAAACATATTGCCTTTGCACTTGAGTAGGTTGGTCCAAATGAGGCATTCTACCACTTCAAATTACAAAAATTGTATATTTCAGATCAGTACCGGTAGATAAAAACACAGTTTTAGTTCTCCTGTCCCGGAACCAAATCACATCAAAATTGCACAACTTCACAAGATTTTAACATCTTCAAGTATTTTCACAATCCTGGGATAGAGATTCTAGACCTAGTTCCAATAATCCAAGGAGCTGCTGAAAGGGATTATCACTTCAAGGTTCAAGCACTCAACAGATAACGCACATGCATTTGTCTGGAGTCAAGTCAGTATTTATAGATTTTTCAATATTATCTAAACTTTAGTTTAATCAGAATCTTTGGTATCTAACACAATTTAGATCCAAAATATCTCAGTTGAGGTCGGTTGAAAGAATATTTTTCTAAGTATTTTATACACTTGTTAACACAGTGTACTGACTGTGACCATATGTGTAATCATGCTAAATAATGATGCTGTATATCAGAGTTATAAAACCACGCTTTCCATTAATTTATCAGATTTCTTTTTTATGCTTCAGTATGTACATCATGTAACTCGTAACTCACTGATACGTCACTGATTTTGGACATACATGTTGTATAAATTTATTACTATTTAAATTAGCCATCATGACATTGATATCAATTGCTGGTTAGAAATATTTGTGCACACTTTGGTTGCACTTTGATTTAGCTGAATCTGAGATATCTTAAGGGATACAAACCTGTCCATCCAGAACACCAGTCTTCTTGGGCTTCAACCCAAAAGAGATGCAGTGACAAATTAGTGACCTGATGTCAAAGTCACACACTTAGGCCCTAGAGTAAAATATCCCGTTTGCGGCAGTTTAAGCATTGTTAAGAGTTTTTCCAACTTGTAAACAAATCAGGCAAATTATTTTCAACCATTTCATATATCATAGACAAGATTATTCATTAACGCAATTGTTTTCATGAAAGAAATTTACCATTGACCAACGCAGTTTTCATGATTTACCATGGCAAAACCCGGCACAATTTTCGCCGATAAGGGCGATATGCGATGTAGTATTTCTGCTTGCGGCACGATGTACAATCCCTATGCAATACGCGCGTGCTCCGCGATCTTTAGCTGAACGCCTTCACATGTCTCGCGAACATTGCGTAAGCGCCAATTCCCATTGCGAAAGCATGTGAAAATAGCGTGCGCACATGCATTGGCCGCAAACAAGATCGCACTTCTGGCGGTGTTGTTGATGTCTTTCTCGTGTTTTTCTCATTTTTTTTTATGGTAACATCCACTTTCTGAAAAAAATGGCGGCCCACATCGGCTCGCGAAAATTCTATTTTACGTGAGGATATGTTTTCAAAATCCATGAACATCAAGAAAACGAAAAAAAATTAAGTTTCTTGGACCATTGTTTCTTAACTGTTATGTTAAGAAGTACCGAAAATTTCATTTTGGATGCGATATGTTGTCATTTAGGTGAGAAAATTTCACTTTCGTCAGAGATCGTGCCCATTTTATCGGTTGGTTTTTGTTGATTGCTAGTGTGTTAGTATATGTGTAGTGTGCATGTAACAGTGCAATGCTGTGTTTAGCTGTATATTACCGTGTATGTTGTATAGTAAGGGTACTAGGTCTCGCGCAGGGACGTAATGATCGCGCATAGTGCAACTGCGTATAGCAAACGATATTACGCGTAGTTGTAAGCGCAAAATTTGCCGATACGCCCATGGAATAAACATACCTGACCTACCGCTCAACATGAGAAGGAAGCAGCTAAGAAATTTTGATTTCCAACAAATTTTCCACTAAATTTCCAATTTTTTACCTTGTACAAACCTACCTTCCCTTAAAATCTGTTCTAAGGATGTTGTAGCCTTAGACGTGTCGTCTCGCTTGTCTCGTTCGTAGTCGATAGAATTCGTAATTTGTTCGATCGATCGTTTACCACGTGACGTCATCATACACAAGAACAATGTATGCTGCCAGCTACGCTGAAATACTATTAATAAATGTTGTTTTAAGTCAAATTTTAACACAACGATTATAATGTTACAAAGGAATAAATATTTCAGTCTATCGAAGTTGAAGTGTGATTTCAATTTGAATTTGCTTGTGATTTCTTGCGCTAACTTGTGATATATTTGTGACAGGGGAGGGCCATAATGATACTGAAGAAAACAACTTAGATGAGAGTGTGACAAATGGGTGACAAAAATGAGAGGGTGACGAATGGGTAAGCACACAAACAAACACACACACACACACACACACAAAATATATGTTCATATTCTACTTTTTTCCATTTTATATTACATGTATATTATTGGTTAAAGTGATTAGAAATATTGTAAGAAAACTTTATAAATGAAAATCATTAACGATTTATGAAAATATCAATGATAAAAATAATGATAATAAGAATGATAAAATGAGATGATGGTGGTGGAAGTGATAATAATAATAAAAATGATAATGATGATGATGATTATGATGATCGATGATGGTGGTGGTGATAATAGTAATAATGATAATAATAATAATAATAATAATAATAATAATAATAATAATAACACATATAACAATAATAATAATAATAATAATAATAAGACATATAATAATAATAATGATAATAATAATAATAATAATAATAACACATACATTTGTATAATAATGATAACAATAATATACACAAGTTAGGTAAAACTGCTGTTGCTTAACAGGGACAAATTTAATATCAAGTGAAAAAATATTCTACGAAAGCCGGAGCACGTTACAGCCGCAGAGGGGCAGACACTTTCACGCATGAAACTACAGAGGGCAGCTGCGCGATCTTTACATACCCCGAGAAATTGAACGCATAAAAAAAAGTCCGACATGCAAACGGCGACAGCGCACTACTCCGTCATCGTATTATCAGGAGATTCTGGGAGGTGATTTTTCTGCATTTTCGTGATATTCATTGAGAAATTCAGGTACGATTATGGAATAACTTCTATTATAAGAGCATTTCAAATTTTCGTGCGCGATATCTAGACCCCTCAACCATACCTGCCGCGAACGGCTGCACGGCCGCTTACTAACGCAGTTACTCTATAGAATTATCTGCACTACTACCTAGCTTTCAACGCTCACATACATACAGGACTATAGGTGGGACCACACGATATTATTGTCGTTCGAGAACAAGATTTGTTTTCTTAATTAATGACAAGAAGGAAAACATGAACTCACCAAACATTATGAACAGTATAACAACTGCTAAAGCAGCAACGACAGACACGAATGCTAATAAAAACTCCTTCATTGTGGATGCAGCATTTTCTGCGTACTTTCCTCCAGTCTCTATGGTCGAGCTGCCCCAGATCTAAACAATAGAAATGCGTAGTCTGAAAGCTAGACTGATCGGAGCACTTTGAAAGCCTATTTTCCAGTTGTGAGCAAATTTAATGTTTAGGTTTTGCAGAATTTTATTTGCTTTTCTCCAATTTTGTGTCACTGAACATTATTATTATTTCAATAAGATACTTATGAAATTATTACGAAATGTTTGGCTTTACATAGTCTTTGTTAAATTCCAATATAAATCCGAAATTGGTATGATTTTGCAGACTAATCATAACGGAGAGAAGGGTCAGCACCCCCCCCCCCCCCCAGCTATGCTCTGCTGAGGAGACAGGTAGGTAGGCAGTTTTACCATGGAGCTACTTACAGAGATAGCTCCATGGTTTTACTGTACAATGTACATACATCTGGGGGGGGGGGGGGGGGGGTAGAGGAGAACTAGTAGTCTTGGAATCATGAGAATGAAGCAAATTTGTCTTTGTTTGTTCTTTGCCCTCTATCAGTCATTCATGTTCTTTGAAAGTGTCCACAGTAGCTGCTCAAGGATCTACTAGTATTAAGGAAATATTTGAAGAGGAGGTCGTTTCAATCAAAGAGTCGAAGTCCACGCAGCGCTTCTGTGCTCTTTGGTTTCAATCAAAGAAGGGATCGGAGACAATGACTAAAGTTGATTATAAATCTACTGGTAAGTGCCAGTGCAGCTGAAAGTTAGACTGCAAGGAATTAGTAATTTACTTATTTATTTATTTATTTATTTATTTATTTATTTATTCATTCATTTATTCATTTATTTATTTATTTATTTTGCACAGCAATGAAAACTTGATCAAAATCGGATGAAAAATAAAGAAGTTATGAAATTCGGAAGTTTTGCTTATTTAACTGAAATAATTCTTGAATGGTCAATATAAATAATCAAGCAATGAAGTGATGATGTCATCCCCTCACAACAATTGCTCTAGGGCCTCACACACAGTGGTTTGTACATAAAATTGTGTCCAGTTTTTCATTCAAACCCAGTGTATTTTATGCCTGTGTTTCAAATCCTGGTATACCTGACAGGTCATTATCTAGTTATTCAGTTAGTTAGTTAAGTTAGTTATTAAACTATTCAACCAGGTTTAACATCATTATTTTTCTTAATTGCAAAATTGAATTGTCGTAATTTTTTGTACATGATCAATAAAAATTTGTGAGATGAGGATATATTGTCAGCTCACTCATTTACATGTTCATATCAACTGTACATGAACTGTTCTGCAGGAATAATTAGTAAAACTTTTTCATTACTTCCCTAATCTTTACTAAGTTTTCATCACTGGATTTTTCACTCTTTTACTTGTAAGATTTAAGTCTTTCAACCAGACTAACTTCTAACTGGCCTGGAATACACTGATCAAATTCTCATACTCTGATCAAATTATCTTAAAAAAAAATCTCATATCCATGTCTAAAAAAATGGGGGTGATTTTTTTTTTTTTTTTTTTCAAAGCAGAAATGTTTATAGCAGCCGAACCCATTGATCCCCCTCTAGTTACTGGTTTGTCATCGGTCAGAGCTAAAAAAAAAAAAATGATAATAATAATGATAATGATAATATCTTAATTTCTCATGTCGTCGACGAAGCTTTTATTAAAAAAATAAATGAATAAAGTTTTCTTTCTATGTTGCAAAGCTACCATACAATGTAGGTTCGTCTGACAGAATTTTGTTCCGCTAGCAATAGCGACCATCTGCGAAAACAAGTGAAAAATTGACTCCTACGTTCAATTCTGCGCTTTTGCAAGCAAGCGCCAAATTTGAGAGTAGCGCAGCTCGATTTTGTCAAGCTGGACGTAGAACTCGTCGGAGTAGATTCAGCGATGACCTGTGATAATGAATAATGCAGACCGAAAAGAGCTAAAACGTAAGTGCTCAAAAGTCGTATAATTTCATGTTCTGCCTCCGGGATATGATTATTTTCGACTACAAGAATAGTGCTTACGTAACATTGCCTTATATACTGTTCGTCGCGATAGACAAGATTAGTCCCGTACCTGTATAAACGTGTAGGTTTGATAAGTGAAATACCTGCCGTGGCCATGTAAACACTGCATGGCAGCTGCACTGCACTGGCCACTGCCTACTGGCACTGAGTGATTGCATGCTGCACCTAGCAGTTTTGCTAAGTGACCGCTACACTGTAGTATACTACACTCATAATCCTAGAAAGTGTGTATCCAACTACATATCAATGAGTGTTTACATGGTATGTCATGTACTGTTTAATGCATGGCAGAGTTTTATTTTTTTTTAGTAAATTTAATTAGATTTAGGGCCTGTTTCCTATACTATAGACTGGAGGTTCTATAAGTATAGAAACTCAATATTATATTCATATGTCAGGATGTCGACTCTAGGGCATCTACATATCTCAAAATGTAGACATCTATAGACTAGAGATAGAGCAAAACCCCCAATTTTCGGCCAGCCTCCAAAATCCGGACACTTATCACTTACAAGTCAGCAAATTCTACTGTCACAACACACGCATTCTATATAGATGATGACTGGCTGGCTTATCGCGGGGGAGGGAACATAGGCCTACCGAATGTTCCACCCTCAGGGTTTGAAATGCTATTGAGGGAGGTTATAAGTCCCGAGACGAAGTCGAGGGACCTATAGCCTCCCGAAATCTGGAAATAGCATTTCAAACCCTATGGGTGGAACGTTTGGTACATGTTCCCGACAACAAAAGTCATCACCTGTTAGTTATATTGGGTTAGTCAAATACGTCAACGTCAACCACCAGCACACCGCACTCGATCGCTCGAGCAGAGCCAAATTCACTGTACGCGGGTCCTTCTGTCATTTGTTACATGAAAATGTTTTGCCATGGGAGAACATTACAAAAATGTTCTCCCATGGGCAAACATACAGCTGTAACCAATGTTCCTCCATCAAGTGACTGTGTTTAGCCAATCACTAACCGGTATTTGACTAACCCATTTAATATATCACATTGTTTCACGCACTGGCACACTTGTTCACCACAGGAAAGCGCCTGAGTCACCTTGAAAAATCCATCTAAGATCTCAAATTTTGCCATCAAAAATGCAGAATTGCCGCAACATTTTCAAAGTGCGCGCGAATTACAAATTGTAGGTCCCCAGTAAAGAATCAGGATCACCAAAAATGCGCTAAAAATTGAAAAATTATGCCATTCTGTTGCGAGATTTTTTGCTTATCGCAAGCTCAGAGTGTGATGGTATCCTCAAAAACACAAAAGAAAAACAAAATCTCCATGCAGTGAATAACTGTACAGGAGCTGAATGCAAGTGCAGAGTCCCCAAAATTCGGACACGAACAGGCACCGCAATGTCCCCGATGCAACCTTGCGCCAACAAGGCCTTGTATGCGTAATGACACTGCGCCTGTGTCCGAATTTTGGAGAGGCTGTCCGAATTTTGGGGAATTGATAAAGTGATAATATTTGGGGATTCTGTGAAATTTCATGATGTATTTAACAAAATCAATATTGGGAAAAAGTACTATAGGTTGATATATTTACCATACATTATTATAGATATAATTTTGCAGAGTATTATTTGGGTTGAACAAATATTGCCAAAAAAAACCTTAAGTGTCTGAAAATTGGAGGTTTTTACTCTAGACCCTATATTTCTAGACCGGTTCTAAAAATCAAACAAAGGAAAAACCAGAAAGCTTATTTTTAATCAGTCACATAAATTTGAACCAAATCAGTTAAAGCAGGAAGCATTTGACTTTGACTTTCATGTCGTCACTCAAAACAGTTTTAGTCATTAATAGTAATACAAATGTAGGCAATCATGGGCTTTATGGCCCTATATTATTGTTACACTTGTACCTCATTCCCTATATGCCAAGGTGATATCCCACAAAATCGTGCACCGATAATATAGGGCCGTAAAATGCAGGATTGCCCAGATGTACACTGTAGAAATCTAGCACTCGAAGAGTGAGTCATTTTGAGCAATGACACGAAACTGATGGGAGTCGACATCAATATCAATGCTTCCCTAAAACCAGTGTGCTTCAAATTTACATGAGTGATTGGAAATATGTTACTAGTATTCTGTGTGATTTTTGTGCCATTTGGTGAAAATCTGGAATTTAAGATGGTGACAATGTATGTTAAACAAATAAAAAAGTACATACACGTAAGCACCAGGTCTCTCTTTTTTTTTCTCTCTTTTTTTTTTTTGAAGACTCCCTCCAAAGTATTAATTGTGATTATTAGTGATTCCATTTCCTATACTGATTTGCAAAATACCATGTATCATATTCTACAAATCTACAACATTTCTCTGTCATGCATCTGGCAACAATGAATTTATAAACTTCTGTATGGGGCCTAGTGTCGTTTGTAAAAGTGCAGAGCCACTACACCTTACAGTTTTATTAATGGGATCAAACTTGCTCCTTGTGATGTCCTGTGCTTGTGCTACAGAGTTGGAAAGATGCAAGGCCAAGGCTCAGTCAAGTGGCAAGCTGAAGGAAGAGGCAGAATACTGTAATCTCATAGGAGAACTTCTGGCAAGATGTGGTATGTATATCATTATTTACATATATCCCAAACAGAATGTAGAGTTCAGAGGCTATGGCTTAGGCTACATCACTTACGTATGCAATTGTACCTTATATTATTAATATTATCATTATTATTATTATTATCATCATTATTATTATTATCAATATAATTATTATTATTATATCAATATTATTGATAATCATTAATTCATTTTCATTACTCTATTAACATAGAATGCAATGCCTGTAACAGAACTGCAGAAGACAGAGTTGTTCGATAGTATTAATTTGACTGCAGCATGTGCGTATGAGAGCCATATATACCAGGTACCCGTATTTAGTTCAATGCAATTTTATAGATACTTCTATTGTTAACAAAGTACTGTAAAAGTGGAAAATTTCGCACTACTAGTTTTCTGTGCTTGGCTGGGTAAAATGAATTTCACATATTTTAATTCGGTGGAATCAAGATGTTCATTAGTGGAATATATGATGTGCAAAAAATATTGTCTTTTTATTTTTGCACTGGTTTCTGGATAAGCGAAATGGCCGAAATTTTCCACACCGCAAAAATTTCCACTTTTGCAGTGTAGTGATCTGCAGGATTTGTCATAAGGATGGTTATCTAAAAAACAAACAAACAACGACGGTAACAAGAAATCCACCCCACATACTGGCCGTATTCTGCAGCATGTGCGCATGAGGTGAATTTATGATGAGGCCCATATAAATGTATGTTAGTTAACTGTAAATTTAATTGACACTATTGTTAACAAAGTACAGTGAACTACAGGATTTGTCTAAAGGATGGATACCTTGGAAGAACCAGTAACTAGAAATCCACCCCACATAATGGCATTTTCCCTCATGTGCCTGACTTTTGTCAGGTACAGTGAGCAAGTCAGGTTATTCTGGGCATCTTGGACTACTATTTCTATTTTGTGTTGATGTCTTTGTTACAATGGAAAAAAAAAAAATGTGTCAACTATTTTTGAAGGGGAGTATCAAGATGCGATAAAAGAGCACCGCCAAGAGTTGCAACTGTCAGAGTCCCTTAATGATGTCATTGGCGCTGCCGTGGCCAACCGTAAGATTGGCGACTGCTACAATGAGTTGGGCGAATACAGCAGAGCGCTCCGTCACCAGCGCAAGCATCTTAGCTTGGCTGAATCCGTTGACAACCACCTGGAACAGCAGAGGGCACTGGCAACCATTGGGAGAACCTACCTCTGTTGGGCAGACAATCCGGAGACCAATGCAGGGGAGAAGATCGACTCCTTGCAGAAGGCTCAGGAAGCCTTTCTAAGGTATGAGAGTGCCTGTTTCATGGTCAGAAATCTGTCTGTGCAGATGATAGTAGTCAGCTTTTATGTTAGAGGGATGGTACAGTATTGGTGGAGATGAGAATTGGGCTTTTAGCTTTTTGAGAGATATCAAGAAAACACATACTGTATGAAATAGTACAGAGCATACCATTTCAAGAGGAATTCAAAGTTTATTAATTTGATGAAAATCGAGTTTGGAATGACTGAAACATCCAAAAACAAAGTAAAACAAAGCAATTGTGATAAAGTGTGGGTCCCACACTTATTAGAATCACTTTGTTTTCGATATCTCAGCAATTTAAAAACCAATTTTCATTAAATAAACGTTGAATTCCTCATGGAATTACATGCTCTTTCATATTTCAAGGGAGGCTTCTCATTATCTCATTAAAAAATTTTAGAAACCTAAAATTAGGTCTCAACCAAAACTATACGCTCCCTTCAAGTAACGTTCAAGTGTGCAGAAAACTCTGAACTAGATGTGCTGTATATTTGTAGTGACTCCTGAGAATGCTGTTTTTGTAGGAAAGTTGTTGCAAGTTCCCCTATGAAGTTTCATAGTTAATAGTTTGGTGCACAAATTGGTAGCATTGTGATTCAGACTGCATGCCTTTGTCCTATTGTGATCTGCACCGGAATATATAGAATATTGACTGAAGTGGTGCATTTGCAGAGAGGTAAATAAATTTGACAAGAGCATGGAAAGGTCCATGAAGTTAACTTTTTCCCCGCTGTGTGGTGTGCACAGGAGTCTGACGCTTTGCGATGGCACTGAGCTGCGCACCAAGATCTCGGAGAAGGAGCTGATGGTGATGAGGGCAAGACTCCTTCTCAACCTGGGCTTGGTCCACGAGAGCCTGGACAGTAGGAAGAATGCAGCCCACTTCATCCAGAAAGCAATCTTCATTGCAGAGTAAGTTCGGAGTATACTGAGGCCTTTTTTAGCTCAATACACCTTGATGTCAAGCAAGCTGTTGAGGGATGCTAAATTTTGGATGTCTGCACTGAAAGTGAAATGTGAAAAGAGGAATAACTCATGAGACCAAGAGATTGTGCAAACTGAAGACTCAGCTTTGATTACTTTAGCAATCACAGGTCAATTATGACCTTTTCAATGAATGTTTCATTGCAAGTTATACAGGATAATTTTGAAATGGCTTGTTTAGTAAAGGCAAGTCTTTAGTCTCCTTGATTTAATCTGTGTTGCTGCTCTAGAATGGATAATGAAATCCATGAAAGAAAGTGCTTCTGAAACTTTTCAAGGCAGTGGAAGTTTTCCTCATCCCAATGGGGTTATTGGCCTATTCTTGCTTTTCCCCAGTGGTAGAAGTCAGTACTTAGGAATATAATTGTTTAGCAAAATAATACCAAGGGATCAAGATTATAGTTAATTATGTTTTATGAATTTGAGTGCAGAGTATCTTGAAATAATGGTTACTAGCTGCTTGTAGTTATCCCCACTGGTTTCCATGTACATCAAGTTGGAGTTCATCTACTCCTGGAATCTGGGTTGTGTGATTTCACGACATCACATTAAATGCGGATTTGAAAGAAATTTCTTGTTTGCTTCAAAGCACTGCCATAAATGTCGCAGATGGTCCCTTGTTGCAATGATGTTCTTGCTCTCATACTGGCATGGTCAGTGCACCTTTTCTGACCACACATTCTGTTTCCTTCTGCCAGGAAACACTCACTTTTGGAAGACCTCATCCGATGTCACCTGTCCCTAGGGGATGTGCACAAGAGGGCGGGGTCCCTGTCAAAAGCTGGCCGCTCCATGGAAAGCGCCCTCATGGCTGCGAAGAAACTGAAAAATAAAGAGCAAGAGAGCCAGTGTCTGTGTGCTTCTGCTGACGTGAGTCATGGAGATTCCTTCTCTTACTTAAATACTAATATATGGTAAAATCATGCACAATGCTTTGCAAGTCTGTTAACACTAGGATAGAGAAGTTTTGATGAGGATTTGTGAGTTGGTGATTAACCCACTGTTCATGCACTTGTCCATAAAAACTTGCTCATTCACTTATTTCTTCACGCCTTGATTTCGGTAATGGTTTGTTTTTCAATTTACCAAACTCACAAATTGCCCAATTACAAAAGCTACAAAACGCTGCTGGACGCATTGTTTCTTTGTCAAGTAAACACAGTCATATCACCCCTATCCTAAAGAGTCTTCATTGGTTGCCTGTACAGGAGCGTATTAGGTTTAAGATACTTCTTCTGGTTTATCATGTTATTGAGGGAACAGCTCCTGTTTATAATGTTTGTCAATACCAACCTACACGAACTCTTCGATCCTCAACTTTTGGTCTCTTACATATATAATGTTTTCTAGGAAATCTTGGGGGAACGAGCTTTCGCTCACGCTGGACCAACACTGTGGAATTCACTTCCACGTGAGCTAGAAGACTCAAGCTCCATAACATCTTTTAGGAGTAATCTAAAATCCTATTTGTTTAGCAGTGTGTTTTGAAGACAGACTTTCATGTCTTCCTTTTCATCTTCTTTCATTATGGTATATGTATTTTCAATCTTTTTGTTTTGATGTAAAGCGCCTTGAGCATTTAATCAGAGTGGAGAATGACGCTATAGAAATTGTATTTATGTTTCATTATTATTATTATTATTATTATTACCTCCGCCAAGGGGGGAGGTTATGTTTTTGTTACCGTTGGTTTGTTTGTTAGTTAGTTCGTTCGTTTGTCCGCATGCAAAATAACTCAAAAAGTAGTTAACGGATTGGGATGAAACTTGCAGGAAAGGTTGAGAATGACACAAGTAACAAACGATTAACTTTTGGTAGTGATCTGAAAATTTTTTGGGAATTTATGAAGGATTTTTGATATTTTGGCAGGTAGGGTCAATGAACTTGGGAGTTCAGGCTGCGCGTATTTGAGGTTTGCATGCGCGCACTAAAGCGCGTGCTCTAGTTTCTGCTAGGGCGAGGCGCGCTGTGCAGCTGAGGGTTTATGATGTAGCAAAGGCTTCTATATTGGGAAATCGAGTGGCTTTCAGCACACAATGCAGTATGTATGGGTGGAAATCACTTATCTCTGTGGAAGAACAAGATCAGTGCGGGTGGAAATGGGCTGAATGCTTGGCGGAGGTCTGCGCTCTTAGAGTGCTTCTCTAATTTATTATTATTATTGGACAGCTATGATGTAAGCTAGACAAATCTACTCAAGTGTAACAATACCACATGACAGCTAGAATGATACAATCTGACAAGAATGAGAAAAAGGGGATAGTGAGAACAAAAAAAAATTATTGTCAGAAGCAGTAAAAGAACTGAGTTGTAAGAAATAATGATAAAGTGTAGCTAAATAGAGATATTCTATCATATAGTGGAGTTTTTATTGCAAGAGATTGTCCTAATAACCACTATGAGGAATGACTATGAAAAATCATGTACATTGAGAAACGGAAGAAAGATATAGAAAGGTAATCTTTCTTGCAGAAACTCCAGTTTGGGAAAAATCTTTGCCATTGATCTTCTCTGATGCACAACTCATTTTCTTATGCAGGTGTTTTTCCAGCTTGGTGACTTTTATGCAGCCAAGCGAAGCCTAAGGAAAGCCTACAAGCTTGGATCTCAGAAGGGCAGGGAAAGAGAAACTCTGATACAGTCCCTAAAAACTGGTAAATTACTAAGAGTGCAATGTACCATACTTAATTGTTTATATCTCAAGTCGTGATGTATTCTGAGAATGTAATGAAATGCTCTGCATATCTTGTAATAAGTGACAGATCATGAAGGCCAGTCGAATCAAGTGTCAGTCAAAGATGCTCTGTTAGATCATCATATCAGAATTTCTGACCTGGCACATGTCTCTGGATATGTATCACATATATGTGTGTGTGCTAAACAGAATTGCATCATGTTGTATTTATGTGTTGGAGTTTATGTCTCTAAAAATGCTCACCCTTGGTCATCTGTATCTTTCCTTTACCCAAGCCATTCGTTGTGCAGATCTGCAGAGCAGGCTTGATGCTCTACCCAAAGAGGATGCAGAATCCCGGTTACCCTTGTATGAGGCTCTAGGGGACCTCTGCTGCAAGGTGGATAGCTACAAGAGAGCCATTGAATATTACACTTTACAGGTGAGGTTTAGTGTGTGTGTGTTTGTGTCATTTTCTTACCATTTCTGGTGGTGTTTTTTTTTCCATGGGTGTCATACCATACCAATCTTTAGTTTTAGGTCAAACATAGTATGTGACTTTGTGGCAAAAAAGACCAACAAAACGTAGTCAGACCATTTTGATTGTTGTTTTTGTTGTTGTGTTTTCAGACAAATGTGGAAAGAAGAGATTCTCAGCTTTTAAATAATATAGAATTCATTAAGAGTGGCTGCTTCTTTTCCATTGAAATAGAATAGAGAAATCTAACCTTTCAGGAAGTTACTGTTGACGAAAAAAGACATTGAAGTTTTTGGTTTATTTATGTACTCTGACTCACTCTGTATTTCGCACCATGATAGGAAATTAGTCCTTTTTAGTGTCCTAATTGATTCCATGACTATGCCTCTCATTAAATCAAAAACTTAGTAAACTTTTCTTGATATTTGACAACATTTTTGCAGGAAGTATTTGGATCAGCAATGTGTCTATTTCTCATGAAAATTAACATTAGAGGGCTATTCAGACTGTTCTGTATGATACATACTCATTTTTACCTTGTCGGTGTTATGTGTGTGTTAGATTTCCTGCTTCTTCCTCCACAGAACCTGATGACTATGATCTAATTTTCACTCCAGCTTATCCCGTAATTTCCTTTTTTCCCCCTCTCCAAAATATGTGGTGTATTCAATTTTCACCTTATGCAGACAGTATAACAAAAAATTCCTTATTTCTTTCGTGGTCTTCTTTCTTTTGGTGCTCTCTAACATCACTTGTGAAATCCTGCCATAGTGACATTTCCATGTTTCTGTCTCTGCTCAGAGCTGTGCTTGATTTCACATTGTACCTCATCATTTTTAACCCTCCAGCTCAAAAGTGCCGAGAAGGTAGGGAAGCCCCCCAAGGTCTTGGCCTCCATCTATGTTTCCCTGGCCACCACTTACTCAGACGACGGCCGCTTCCAGGAGGCGATAGAGATGTACAGACATGAGCTCAGACTGAGAGAAGGAAATCTCAAGGAGGTAGTTACTGGTTCTTTACTATGCTTCTAGCCTAATTGCTTGGTGCCAATTGGGCAAATTACAAACATACATTCACTGAATGACTGATGAACATTATACCAACAGTGTGGTGTGTGTACACACACACTGCTGTGTGTAATGAACTGTCAGTTTCATTGTTACTTTGAAAAGTACAAATTAAGCTGTGTGCACACTTGCACTTTTGACAGTGTGTCTGTTCAGTGTTGGTGGCTTCTGTAACCTGTTTATGATGTTGTTAGTTAGCATTTAACAAAAGGTAAAGAATATGATTAATAATCTATCATGGTTATCTGTGCGAAGAAATTTGAGGGTATATCTAAACATTTGGCATATATTATTATGTGTAACGAATTTTTTTTTTTTTTTTTTTTTTTTTTTGTCAAAATGTGTATTTTCAATCCTTCCGACTTCCAGCAGAAGCAGACTTCTGGGGGTATTTTATGAAGCATTTTGTCAGATATTTTTCTGACATATTTGCTCTCTGTTAGCCTATTCATAGCTTATAACAGTTTGTCAAAAAAATGTCTTGACAAAACGCTCCATGAAATGCCCCCCCCCCCCCGGTCATTTGTGTAAAATCAGTATGGAGAGTAATGCTAATGATGTCATGATCACATGACCAAAATAGCTGTTCTCTCCTTGATGAGATGCAGAGCTAAACTCACTTTCAGCCTTCATTCTTTTACTTTCATCTAGTGGAGGCAGTCTGATGACCACCATGTTCATTGGTCTGGGCTAGTCACAAATCCATGCATGATGTCCAGTTGGTCTTCCTAATGATGTAAATATCATTTTCTCTCTCTTTGCTCCTCATTTAGGAGACCAAGACTTGGCTGAACGTAGCAGACATGCAAGAGAAAGCAGGCCAGGAGTTTGAGGTCATCAATGAATCGTATACCAGAGCTCTAGAGTGTGCCAGGAAAGCTCAACACCCAACTCTCCAGGTACTGTATACGCTATATATTTCGCGGGGGTTTTATTTTCGCGAATTAACAACACGCGAAAATATTACCTTCCAAAATGAATCCCTTGCCTTGATGATACGAACATTTCAGTACTAGTATACCATGTCACGGCTTTCCGAACAGACCATACTGGCTAAGCTTGTTTACGTACATATAGCACGTCCATGTCTACTTACGAATACTGTAGAGAGCCAATCCATTATCGCAAGGGGACCACTCGTCACAAATCTAGCGCGATGGACTTAACCACTTCAAAAATGTTGAATTCTAACTTACTAGTTTGGAGAGTTTGGTAAGTTTTTTTTTTTCATGCAGTGTATAACTAGTACCATTCTTATTTGCTAGTAAGTTGAAAATTCACACTTTCTTTGCCACTTCATATTTTCTCTGGTCCCCCAATCGCGAATTTAACCACTCGCGAATATGTGTGACAGCGGCAATTCGCGAAAATTTATGTACGCGAAAATTATAGCGTGTACAGTATATCCTCAAACTTTGTCACATATTCATGTATGAAAACAAACTCAAATGCAAACACAAAGATAAAAAACGGTGAAATGAAACCAACAAAAATACCATCTTTTCACCATTGCTAGCACAAACAAAGAAAAGCAAAGTACAGAAAGCAAAATAGATAAATGTAAAAACTTGTTGTTTTTACCTTTTTTACAACCACTATAAAAACCAAAAGTGCATTATGGCTTATGTTGAAAACGTTGACCTTTCCAGTTCATGCATACTGATATTGTATGGTGGAGATCATTATGTAATTTGTTCACTTTAGCTCTTAAAATAAGAAAAAGAAGTTGTGTATGTATGCATCTGTGGTCAAGATAAGGCTTCAAATTCAAATTGACACTCAATCTCTTGGATATCCTGGTTTGCATAATGTCATAAAGTGAAAAAAAAAATATTAAAATAGAGGCTCTGACGGAGGATTTCCACCATCCAAACACAGGTTCTGGCCCTGAGGGATCAACTTCTGTTGATTGAGAAGCACAGCATGGAGCACCTCCTGAGGCCAACCCAGAAGATGCTTAAAAACCTGAGGGAGGAGCACGACATCGCCTCCGACGATGACTTAGAGGTCAGCGACGATGACATCGATGACAACGATGGTGGCCAGGCGGAGGATTCCGAGCAGCTCCAAAACTCTGAAGACATCATGTTGGATGACTTGTCAGATTCAGGTAAAGAGCACCCTCTGCCTTCCACTTTGCTTCACTGAACCAGAACCAATGACAGGTATTGGGACTGTTGCATTAACCTGTTGAAGACAAGTTCAGGAAGACTCAGGCAGGTGTCTGTAGGAAATGCGTGTTATAGCAAAATCAGTCTGTCCTCAACAGGCTAAAAGGTTAAATGTCAAATTGGCAATCTCAGCACATCGCTGATCATCACTGACTCCAATTGTGAGTGGGAAATTCCGACACAGGAAAATCTTACAGGTTATCATGAAGGGATTGACATTAAGGAACAGTCCAGGCATTTTTGTTCTTGATGTGGAATTTCTCCAGTTGCTTTTTGTAATTTTATATTTCACATGCAAATATATCGTTGTGGATCAAAATTGCTGTGTTCCCTTTAAAATGTGACATTAAAGCCTGACAGTAAACAAGTATTTCTGTTGAAATGCATTTGCACTTCTGTGAGTGTCTTTATTGAGTAGTATTGCCTTACTTTTGAACGCTTTTATGGTTGTGAATTATTGTTCTGTAGATTCAGGTTCAGACGAAGAATATGATCGCCCAACTGCTTCTGAAAGAGTCAGAAGAAACAAGGTATGTTTTAGCATTGAATTCAAAGCCTGTCAATAACTCAAGAGAAATATTGAACAATTTTTGTAATAGGGTTTCGTGAGATATTTAGTTGTTATGTGAGAAAAATTTGCAGAGGCCCACTCTGTCTATCCATTTCCACCATTTTTTCCCCTCAAAGAATATTTTGCAAAATTTTATTCTCTTTACTACAGAATGATAGTGCAAAGCAGATATTAGGCACCAAGATGACTTTTATGCTGTAAACTTCCACTTATTTCAATTCATGAAAGAACTGGCTGTGATATGTGTTTGATTTGTTGATAGAATTAAAATGATATTTCGGAAATATATTACTGGTTTACATATTGTGTGTGTGTGTAGTGCCATAAAGGAAGGTTTTTAGTAGAATTATATGACCTGTTTAGAAAGTGATATATTTGCCATTTTTATCATTTCACATCTTCTTTTTTTTTTTTGCAGTTTTCAAAGTTGAATGAAAAAGGGGAATCCATGCTCCACAGAGCCTGCATAGCAGGCAATTTGAAGCAAGTGAAAAAGTTGGTTGAACAGGTGAGGATACTGTGCATTCATTCTGCAGTCAGCATCCTGTAAGCCATCCATTAGGGGTACACCACAGTCAAGATGATATATTTGACTTGTGTATGTCAGTATCACATGACTGGAATACAAATTTGACACTTTTCTAGAAGTTTTGAAAGTCTAGAAGGCTAGATTCAGTCAGGCTGAGTCACATGATACTGATCAAGCATGCAGATGTGTTTGACTAAATTCAAACTCATGTAACTGCCCAAAACTGTTACTTAGGGTATGTGAGAAATTCACATTGTGAATTTTATTTTTTCTCCAGCCAAGGAGCGTTTCAATTCTGTAATTTTAACCCTTCATCAGTATTGATATAGTGTAAATGAATGATTTTATATTTAACTTTTGTCCAATTTCATTCCTGTTTAATCAAGCTTGAATATAACAACTTTGTGTGAAACATATCTTGTTAGGGGCACCCTCTAAACCCACGAGATTACTGTGGCTGGACTCCACTCCATGAAGCCTGCAACTATGGCTACTGCGAGATCGTCGATGTCCTCGTGTCAGCGGGGGCCGACATCAATGACCGGGGTGGGGACAAGTGTGATGGTGTCACGCCTCTCCACGATGCAGTGAATTGTGGGAACTGGGCTGTGGCCAAACTTCTCATCTCAAAGGGAGCATACACCAAGGCCAAAGACAGTCTCGTGAGTTAAAATCTTTTGTTGTTTTCTATTGGCAGGTGGTTTGAGACAGGGAGATATTGGGTTAGGAAGTTTGGTAAGGATGCATTTTGTCGATTCTTGTTTGAATAACTTTGTATCGTCCATGCAATTAAAAAGAGAAACATTTGTCATGTAACAGCAGCAAGTATTTTTGGTTAGTGTAAAGATATCGAGCCAAAGTATCATCAGGTTGGTAAAGTGTAAATAATATTCTTTAAAACGAAGTAGGTGTGAAGAATGGAGTCATAATTATTATCATTTTAAAGTGTATCTCTGATTGCTGGTGTGTTTAGGGAAATACCCCCTTGGATGCCCTGAAGACGTGGCTGGAGAACTACTCCAATGAGATAGATGCTGACACTCGAGAGGAGTGCTTCGATGTGGCCAGGCTTCTCCGAGAAGACTCACTGGGAGGTGAGTATTCCGTCCCATTCTTGCCATCCTTGAAATCTCTTTTTTCTCCCTTTTTCTATCGTGTCTCCAAACCTCTTCTTTTTTTTTTCAATTTCATTTTTGCATGGATATACACTGTTTTCGCTTTCTAACTTTAGTCCTGAATTGTTTGGATGGTTTGAAATTGAACTTAGAATAAATCTGTTTTCAATCTCTCATAAATGAACTTGGATTTGATAAGAGTGTTGAATGATAAGGTTGTTGGTATTCTGTTCTTTGGTACTGAATCAAAAGGTAGCTTTTAAATTTCAATTCTGTAAACTAGTTTCTCTTGTCTTTTTTGTTTCAGATCTTTCAATGGAGAGGGTACCCCCGATCAGTTCAGCTAACTCCAGAGCCCTGCTGCTCAACAGTGACTTGTATGACCGAGAGGAGGACTCCAGTCAGGGCTCTCAGATGATCTCACAGAGACCAGCGCCTCAGCAGGAGCAACGGAGCAGCATCTCAGTGAGGACCTATCAAAGGAGAGACAGTGATGCAGGGAGACGGGACAGTGGGAGCAGGAGTAGGATGAGGAAGAGGAGAAGTAGAGATAGCTTGGCGAGAAATGTAGACATTGCCTCCCGGAGGAATGCAGCGATGTCGCTGGGAGACGACAGTGAGGATGACAGTGATGGTGGTAGGAGGGATGCTAGTGATGATGAGATGAGCTGTGATGGTGATGCAGTGGCAGGTGGTAGGAATGAACGTGTCCAAGATGACAGCGACCCCAGCAGAAGGAGGCAGTCACGGGGGAGAAGACTGTCCGGGGATTCTCTTCCTGAGATTGAAATTGGACAGACCTCCTCAACTGGAAGAGATTCAGTTACAGCCACACAGAATAATCAAATTGTATTAAAGTCACAGGGCAATTTGGGTAATGCTCCCTCAAAATACACTAACATCAGTGATGATGAGAATGATAATTGTGATGAGGATGTCATCCAAAGTCTGTATCTGAACCAGGAGCATCTCAAAGAGGACGTAGACCAACCAGCCAGTGCTAGGCAGACTTACCGAGATGTCATGCGCAACATCGGGAGTGCCGCCTCTCGGATGTCGCGAGAACCCCCCACAAATTTGCCCTTCACTCAGAAACCACTGTCACCAGCCACTGGTGCACTGATCCCTGAAGAGGAATACACAGGTGGGGATGATTGGCTCATCAATGACCTCGACCCCCAGCCAAGCAAACGGCGGAGAATGGACTTTGAGGGCACCTTCCGGAGCATGCCTGGCACGGAACGTTCTCAGCGAAAAGACGAGAAGGCCCACCGAACTCCATCTCAGTTCTCTGGAGAGGTGACTGATACACAAGTAACCAGCAGTCAGGTTTCCATGCGATCTTCAAACTCCAAACTGAGCAGGAAATCAAGACCAAGGCAAACCAAACTGACCAACCTTGGGGTGTCAGTCAGATCAACATCGCCTGCAAAAGATATTTTGGCCCTTGATGATGACAGTGTTGACGATGACTGCAGTATAGCAGATTTTGCGACACAACGTAGCGGGAGGGGCATCACACAAGTCAGTCCTAATGATCGTCCAGTCAGTGGAGGGCATTCATCCAAACCTCCCATGCCTGGACCATCATCAATGATGAGGGTACAGGTCAAGATCCAGGACAAGCTCTTTCTTGTCCCAGTTAATCTCAGGTAATGCATCCATCCCCCTAATTTTGGTCATGTGATTTTTCAGTGCACTTATTTTCAAGTAAGTTTTTCAATCCCATTGACAATATGTTTACAGCCAATGTTAATAGGATTGAAGGATGTTTAGGGTTCAAGCCTTTTTTTTTTTTAGAACACAATCTTTTTTTTTTTGTGAAGGTTTCATTTTTTACAACTTTCATAAATGAGCAGCTCTCAGTATCAAAAATATGTGAAATATTGCTAGCTTTATTAATTTTACAGCCATGCCCTGTTCACATGAATAGGTGTCCTGATAACACACACTACATCAAGCTAATTTCAGAGTCCAGAGGGTGCTATCCTAGATGACCTAATGACATATGAATGGTCACAATGTTTGTGATGTTTGTCAGAGTTCTCAATGATTTCATAGTTTCATCTACATTGTTCAAGTTCTAGTGAACTGAGGGCAGATTCGATGAGAAAATTTGACCAATGTACATCAAATGATACAAATCAAATTACTGTCTTACATATAGTTGATTTACAATGACCTTAGTATACTGATTTCAATAAAGTCTGATGCATGTAAATGTGATATGATATGAAGAACAGATCTAAACTGGCATGACAGTCATGTGATCAAAGCAACTATTCTGCACTCTCTGTTGGCAGTGAATGCTATATGATAAAGCCTCGTCTCGTGGTGCCCCCAATGTAGGGGAAATTTTGCATAAGGTGTCATATGAATGTTGTTTGTCATTGTCATTATTACTTCTGTAATTTCATGCACTGTGGATGCATCATTGGACAGAATGTTTTACCCACAATGTCTAAATACTTGGATATTGAATGTAAAGTCAGGCTACATAACTTGAAGTAAAATATTCATCTCCTAAGCAGGCTACCCTACTGTGATGCACATGATGTGAGAACAAGATTTTATTGTTTGCTTGAAATAACCAGGGAGAGGCCGTCGATGCAATGGTTGTCAGAGCAGGCAGCGAACCGCTACTACTCGCAGTGTGGGCTGAGACCCAAGCTCTCTCTCTGTACGGCTGAGGGGGCGCTCTTCTCTCCTGACGACTCTGTCGTGGACCTGCTGAACAATAACGAAATGGTAAGAAGAGCACTCCTTAACCATAGAAACTTCATCAAGGCAGGCTTGAGTTGTGCGCGTATTCATAGTGCACATCATGACATGTTTTCTGTGTGTGTGTAATAATACTGAACTCATTTTAATTTAACTAAAGGTAGTCTAGATGTTTTGATGCAGATGATTAATTCAGGCTGATCGTGTCAACATGTTAATCTTGTAAAGATGAAGTTTTGCCAACCAGCCCCAGTAATTGTCTCCCATTTGTTCCGATGCTGTAGGTTATTGGTCGTGTGGATTCATGGGACCTGCCGCCTGTTACTGAACGCTACAGGAAGGCTTGTGAGCGGATGAAGACTGGTGAGTTGCTTGACTCATGTGACATCAGTCTTTAACAACTGGCTCATCAATACCTCAGCTATCCATTACAATTGATTTGATGTCCCATAGAGCTATTTCATACATGATTTTGACAGGTTTAGTGTCAATTTTGATTCCAGTAGTATGTGTGTAACACCTTACCCAGGAAGAGCACCTCCCCAAGTCTGACATACATTATGTGCTTACAGTAGCAAACTAGTGAATCATTTTTAGTTTGCTGTGACACTGATGGATAATGTACACAAGTTGAATGGTAGATGGATTTACAGGAAACATCCTCATTTGTTGTTTTTGCTGAGATACAGAAGAGCACCCAACTGTCCTCTCAAGGCTTCAAGACTGCCAGGGCCATCAGCAGCAGCACCAGGCGACCCTTGACCTTGGCGACCTCAACTTGCGGCCGGTCAGCCTGGGTCCCCTCCTCTCGGCCGTCCAGTGCCAGTACTCTCTCAGACAGCTCCTCCTGGGAAAGAATCGGCTGGACGACTCCCTGGCCCCGCAGCTTGCCTCGGCCCTCCGGACACTGCCCAGCCTGACCCACCTTGACCTCTCTTCCAACCAGCTGACCTCTGAGGGACTGAGGTCAGTGTCAGACATCCTGGATGGGTCAGATAGGACCGGCAGTGATGATACAGGGAGTGTGAGGGAGAGACCATTGCAGGTAAGTCTAGATGCCCATTAGAGAGACAATAGCTCTGTTATATCTCATAAGTCTACTTAACCCGTTGAGGATGAGTCCCAAGTATACTTGTTCAAGTGTCTATGGGAAATGTATGGTGTAGCAAAATCAGTCCGTCCTCAACGGGTTAATGTCACCTGTAACATTTATTTTGTAGCATGGAACCTACATAGCAGGTAGTATGTTGTATATCTCAACAGAATCTGAACTTGTAATAAGATGAATGTATACATGCCTTTTCATGATTGTAACCTTGATATCCAAGAATCTATGAAATGTAGCAAGCTGTTTGTATATGCAATGAGTTAATTTGTATTCAGATTTTCTGAAATCTGCCACACTACTAGTATCATATCTTAGTTAAGAATACCAAGAGGAATCGATACATTGACTCACAAAGTAGTACATTTTTTTTGTTTCCATTAGAACTTGTAGATAGAGTGAATCTTTCAGAAACATGAGCTGGGATCATCATGAAATTTGTGTAAAAAGCACCAAATATCTTGTCATTTCCAGATGCTTGAAGAATTTGACCTGAGCTACAATCACATCACCGATGCTAGCGCCCTCTCACTAGCCATCATTGTGAAACACTGCCCTCTACTGGCGACGCTGACGATCAGATCATGCTCCCTCACCGCCAAGTTTTTCCAGCTTCACAGGCACAGACTTGTGGAGGCTTTCCGGGGTAAAGTGTCAACCCAAGCACCCTTTTGTGTTGTCCATTTGTCACAATTTGGTCAGCCACTGTCTGGTCAGCCATCGTTTTACATGTTGTGTCACAGGTCACATGCTGTCAAGACCTTACAAGTTACTGTATACGTCAAATATTTTGTGAAATTTTTATTTTTGTGAATTTTGTGAGTTGGATGCTATTCGCAAATCTAAAAACGTGAAAATAAAGACTCTCATCCAACATGAATGCGACATACACGCATGCATTTCTCAGTTCAATACTGGTACTCCATGATTGCAAATTCAACCACTCACAAAAATTTTGGAAAGTCCTGATTCGCAAAAATTTAGACTTGCTAAATATATGGTGTATATAGTACTTCGTTTACCCTAGTTGCAAGTTGTATCCCCGGTAGTGTGTACAGCTGCATGTACATTCAGCATCATGATCTGTTCTCCCTGTTTTTCTACTCTCCCTATAGCTATATTGCATGTGATTGCCACTCCCCATCTTCACTACAAAGTAATGCTATGCGGCTTGTTAAATATAAACAATAACAACAACTGGTACCACGGCCTGGTAGCTAGCATCTCTCATTACCATTAAACCCAGACAAGCTCTGTCTTGGGGGAAAACAAATTCATGTCTTTACCAACTGAATACTGCCCCCTATCAATCTGTTGTCTAGACATAAGGGTTAAACAACTTTGCCATATAACCATCGCAATCTTTATGTGACCCCCCTTTCCCCCCTCCCCCCCCCCCCCCCAAATCATGTAGTGCCATGCAGTGTTCTTATGTACTTATCATTATCCTCTCTCTAAACAGGAGCAAAGTGCCTGCACACTCTGGTAATCTCTTACAACCGGCTGGGTTCCACCGGTGTGGAGCTGCTCCTTGGCTGCCTGGCAGGGGGCGCCCTGCAGCATCTGGAACTCTGCAACGTCATTCCCTCCCAGGGGGATGGGATCCACCTGGCTAGACACTTAGCTACATTCTTCGCACAGGTATGTGCTTACTCATAGACAAACATGTGACTTGCAGTCAAGTTGTCTTTTTCTCTATGGCTTCGGATCACTTGAATACAGTTTTGCACAGCAGTGTATGAAGAGTAAACATTTTTTTCTGACGGTATGTACGAGGTATGATTATGTGATTAGCAATATGTCCTACTCTTCCATGGCAGTGCTCATTGCATTTTGTAAAATCTGTTCCTTTTTTCATCTCCGCAAACAACCACAGAATATCAACTTGGAGGATTTACGTCTCTCTGGCTGCCATTTATCTGATGTAGATGTTGACTACTTGAAAAGGTAAATTGGTAGATCATATCAATATTATTGTAACTACCTTTTTTTTTCATAAAACCATCAGGAGAAAAGAAGAGCAAATTTGATGACAAGAAACTTGATTCTAGTGAGGACAAGCTTGCACAAAACTGCTTTAGGATAAATGCTGACAAAATCTTGTAGAAGTGATTACAAAATTATGCTGAGCTACACATTTCCTTGTATTCAAATTATTAAGTTACAAGCTGTTAGGAGTGTACATGGTCTCAGGTATGTTGATAAAACCACACATGGGGCTTGGAACTGAATCATCAGTGTCTTTCAATGTCTTTAATTATCTGCCATATCACCAGATTTTGCTTTTCATCAAGTCATTCCCAATCAATTTGATATGCAGTGGACAAAGTCCTCGGGACCAGCAGTTTGTTTCATTATATCAAAATTTTGTGATAAACGAACAGATTATCAAGTAAAAACAAAGAGCGAATAACGATGCGGCCTGAATTTTTACTTCATTGTTATGGAATTTCATATTATCTGTGTTCATTATAACAGGAGTGCACTGTATCAATTTCTTTTGCATCTTGTCCCTTAATTGTCAAACAAGTGAGTCAAGAAACACTGTAACATACAGGTTTGCTTTGTAAACCCTTACAGACTGCATCCCAGTGGCAGACACTGGCATTACCTGGACCTCTCAGCCAACCCGAGACTCACGGCCAAGGGCATCAAGAACCTGCTCCTCTCACTCCATGCCCAGGGCATCTCAATATCGAAGCTGGACCTCTCTGCCTGCAGTCTCCATTCTCCAATGGACCCTGACCTCCTGGAAGCCGTTGCCAAGCACCTGCCAGGCCCAGGGGAGGGTGGAGTTAGTCACCAGGGTGGTCAAATGGAGGAACTGAATGGAGGTGGTGGTGGTGGTGGTGGGAAGGTGGGGGGCAGTCTGGTGGAGCTCAGGATGTGTGGGGCGGGGCTGAACAAAGTGGACAAGGAGCTACTCCTGAATGTGTGGGATGTTGCCCAAGGCATACACAGCGGACACCACATTGATGCACACAGGTGCATCTTCTTTGTCACCAGATAATAGCAGAAAGGGTGATATGACACACCCACAATGCATACAAGGTGCCTTCACTTACAATAGTAAGTGAGGGGGACCTGCGCATTTAAATGCATTTATCATGCAATACTAGCAAATACTGTATATACAATAGATACCTGTCTATCTTTAATGTACTCTGTAGAAAAACTTGTACATTTAAGTGCGATGTATCTGCACGAAACAGTCAACTTTGCTTAAAGGGATCGTATAGTTTTGGTTGAGAGCTAATTTCAGGTTTCTAACATTTCTTGGTGAGATAGTGAGAAACCTCCTATGGAATATGAAAGAGCATGTAATTCTATGAGGAATTCAACGTTTATTTGATGAAAATTGGTTTTGAAGTGGCTGAGATATCCAAAAAGAGCGATTCCAATAAAGTGTGGGACCCACACTTTATTACACTCGCTTTGTTTTTCTTTGTTTTTGGATTTTTCAGTCATTCCAAACCCGATTTTCATCAAATAAACTTTGAATTCCTCTTAAAATGGTATGCTCTGTACTATATCACAAGTGTTTTCTTGGTATCTCGCAAAAAGTTAAAAGCCCAATTCTCATCTCCACCAATACTGTACTATCCCTTTAAGTCGACATCACACGAGTCAAAAAATCGCCCAAGTCAAAGGTCTTTTCAAGTCCTCTTCTCTTTATATTCTATTCATTGTAATCCCTCATAAATTGAATTTTCTCTAAGTCGAAACCATTTGTTCAGTCCAAATAGATTCGATTTAGGCAGGGTTGACTGTAGTTTCAGATAAGTTATAAATTGACATGGAGCATATATATGGTGCATTGTTTCTGCATCTATATTGATTCAAATGTGATTTACACAATGATACTGTTGATAATTGTATTCATAGTATGCTATTACAAGTTTATATCAATGCCTTTTGGCCAAAAACTATATTCATGTTATATTGTTATTTCTTTTCCTTCTGAAAATAAAATCAACGCTTTGATATGACTGAGATGATTTATTCTCTTGTAATATTTCCCAGTTACACATTTATCCATAGATCTCAGCCAAAGTATATGCAATACTAGTTCTGAACAGGTAATGATAATACATACTTTGTTTGTGTGTTTTGTTTTGTTTTTGTATTATTTACGCGCTTTGACAAAAGGGAAAACTAACAGGAATGTGTGGCACATGTAATATCAAAGTTTATGCACAGAAAGTGCGGAACAGTCTATTTGTAGGAATCCCCCCCCCCCCCCCCGAGTATGATAGCTTTTAGCAGAATTGCCCAAGGTTTTGATTTGAAGCTTGTATGGAAGCTTAAAAAAATGTTTATGATGCATATCAAGTGCCCTTCTGTATATAATGCTGCAGAATTCCTGTGTATGTTGTACTTTTACATTGAGCAGTCATTTATATATCATTATTTTTTAGTACTGGAAATGTGGAAATATTTGTGGTACCTTAATTCTTTGCGTATTTCGTGCTACTTTTGCCTAGTGTGAATTCTATAACTTGGGAAATATCTTCACAATTTTCGCTGCACATAATGAACGGGTTGAAGCGTGTGCTTTGTCAGTGGTGCCTCCCTGGTATGTGTGTGTGTGTGTGTGCATGCACCATAGTACAGTCCATTACCATCATAACAAAATCCCTGGGACCAGCAGTTTTCTTTCGTTATAATGAAATTTTGTCGTAACCAAACAGTATAGTGTATAAAGATAATTATATAGATGATAATTTTCAGACCTGAATTTTTATTTCATTGTAGCAAGAGTTTCATTACAATCATGTTCATTATATAAATCATTGGGACTGCACTGTATTAGTTGAATTCATTTGATGCATGTGTGTATGCAATAATTTCTGTGCAGGCCATACATTCAAATGTATTGGACAAAACATTGATTTTCATGCAGGGAATATAAATCTGATTCTGTCTTTTCTTTGAATTTGATGTAAACGTACGAGTAAGCAATTGCGCAGCTCTAAGCACCTGAAATACACAAGAATTTCTGTGTGTAAGTTGAACTGCATATTTTATTTCACTAGATATTTTATACTGATGTTAGCATGTGTATGACAGTCTGTATCTTGTTACTATGGGTTTGCCTGTTGGCCTACATTTATAAACATGTAGCTGCAGCATAATAGCAGTCATGTAAATGAAAAAAAAAAATTGGAGACTCTACCTTATAAAACTCAATGATCTTTCTTAAGTCTCAAGGCTCTTGAGTCTTAATTTTACTAAACATTTTTTTTTTACATCAAATAATAGATCTACTCTTCTATACTTCTCTATGATGAATTGTAATGCAAGACATGAACAACATTAATTTGTCAAAGAAAATAGGTATGAAACAGACACATTATATACAGGCGACTTCCGTTATAACAAAGTCCTTGGGACCAGTGGTTTTTCTTTTCTTTTTATCAAAATTTTGATATATCCGAACCAATAAAGTGTATTAAGAATCTGTATGTAGATGATAATGTTGGGCCCTGATTTCACTTCGTTGTATCCAAAATTTTGTTACATGTATATAAAAACCATGTTCGTTATAACGGGAGTGTACCAATTGTAGATGCCTATTACGAAATGGGAAGATTAATAAAAATGTATGACTGCCTGTAACCATTCTCATACGAATGTGTATCCTTTATGTGTTTTAAAGATATATACATGTATGTACAACTGTATATATATATTTATAAGGCTTTATGTTTTCATCCATCTGCAAACTCATTTTTGCACTCATTGACAACATGAGTTGATGCAGTTGCAAAGTGTACAAATTTCAATATACAAATTGTACCTGGTACGCTTACAAAAAGTTGCAACCACTGGTAAAATGCAAGTACAAAGTGTACATGTGTACATATTGCATTTTGTTATCATCAAAGAAACAAACCAAGACAGACAAATACATTGTAGTTTTGTTTCATTTCACATTTATTCAATTCAATTTGAAAATTCTTTACCATAAAAAGATACGTGGTACAACAAATATGATACAGTGTACATATACACAATACATCATCATATTGTCACAATATGAAGATGAAGCTTTTGGTTGAAATCAATGTACAATGAACATGGGAATAATTATGCTCAGAGGCTACAGATACCATATTATAATGTAACAATAATAACACAAAAATATGTCATATTAAATCACACACTCCTAGAGGAAATAGGTGATTATGTAATCTGTATTTATAAAGCAAGAGAGCAGGTGTAGTTATATCATTAATACAACACATTGTATATAGCAAGACCGTATGTCGAAAATCAAGTTGTGCGTAGATCACACTTTTATTGACTATGATAGGAGGATATAAAATTATTAATTTCGTTTGGTGTGAAGTATTCTTTTATTTCAACATTCTTCAGGCACAAACAAAATATGTACATATCATGATACCTACAGTGCACATAACATGACATACAGTGAAAACAACTGAATATACGGTACAATACAACATGAAAACGGTGGCGATTGCCGGCAGTAGCAGTAAGTATGCAACCACAAAGGCCACTTGGACCATGCCAAAAGGGCGCATTGTCCTATCTAAACATGTGCATTCTTAACTCCTCGAGGGCAGGCTGATTTTGCTATAACATGCATTTCCCATAGACGCTTGCCCGAGTATACTCAGGACTTGTCCTCAATGGGTTTGGTACCGCTCTAAGCACAAGCATCTCATAATACCATTCACAATGTACACCAAGAAGTTGCCAATGGGAATGACAAACTTACTACATGTACACACATGTTGTGTCGGAGTCTTGAACCTTTTCAGTGCCCAATGGCATGCACATGCCCTCAAAAATACTCTCAAGAGGTAGGTTAGATTTATGTTAAAGCCCAAGATGTCGAGTTTATCACAATACTATCTGCCAAAGGAAATATGCATGCACTTTGTGTATTGGGGTTTACTCATGAGTACCATGTCTCAAGCACAGTACGGTGAAACCCCGTTATGTACAACAATACAAATAAAGAGATTCGAGTGATTGAACACACATTTGGCACTTGAGTATGATGAGTCACCACTTTAGTTCTCCTCACAGAACTAAATCATGAGGATGTCCAGCTCTGCATCAAAGAACGTCCCCTTAAAAATGTTGATTACATTTTGATTTCCTCTGCCGTGAGAAAATTCTCCACTTCCTGATTGAAATCATCTGCAAATCTCAGGTGAAGGTTGTGCTTGCCTTTGGGCCAACGAATAAGCCTTGATGCAGACAAAGAAAAAGAGAGGAGATGGATAATAAAATGATTTATTTTTATAATTACAAGAAGTGCGGCTGCCTCAACTTAGAGGAGTTTCATGTCACCATTAATATCATGATTTGTACCCCGGTTGAAGTTCACTACACATGATAACAACCTTTATACACAAGCAGTACCAAATTCTTACAAGGAAAAAGATGACAATCTGCAAGTGTAACATAACTAAAACTAAATAGAAAATTTCCACAGGCTACTTACAAAGTTTACATGATTCATGTTGTCTGAACTAACTCCATTTGATACTTTATCAATGATAACTATATGTGGAATAGTATAAAACATACAGTTGTACAAAAGAACAAAAAAATGTTTGGGAGATATTGACACATGTACAAACATGAAACATGAAACACTCTCAACCGTGAAATCATAAGGGAATGTAATAAACACTGGCCCAGTGTGAAAGAAAAAAAATGTGATATGTTATCATCTGATCATGACAGTTCAGCATCAAAAGTCATGTGAAATATTTTCAGTTACTTTTTCTCAATCAAAATGAGTTCATTTGTTAGTATATACGGAAAAAAAAAATCCATAATTGTTTAATTGTTAACACATTCATATCAAATGTAGAAATTTTTATTTGCATTACATGGAATCAGAAATAAAAAAAAAATACATGAAAAACAAAAGTGTGCATGCATGTGTGCTGTGGAAACAAGTCAAGTGAAGAAGCTACAGACATTAATCATGCATACCTGGATCCCTTGATTGCTGATGAGAGAAATTCTGGATGTTCAGGCATCACCATGGCATCCAGGTCTCCATGGAAGATGAGAGTTGGGCAAGTGATGCTCTTGGTCTCCTTTGCAAAAATGTGATTGATTGTGGGATGTTAATGGGATAGTACAGTTTTGGTTGACACCTGCTTTCAGGGGGCATTTCATGAAGATTTTGTCTGACAAATTGGTTGGACAAATTTGCTCTCAGCCAATCCGATTCAAGAATTTCAGTAGCATATGATAGTTTGTTGGAAAGATATCCGACCAAAATGCTTCATGAAATGCCCCCACGTGTATAACTTATTTGGTGAGATTTTAAGAAATCTCTTCATGAAACATGAATGCACATGTAATTCCAAGAGGGATTCAATGTCTATTGGATGAAAATTGGTTTTGAAATGGCTGAGATATCCAAAACAAATGAAACTTATAAAAGGTGGGACCCATCTTTTGCATGTATAAGGATAAATTTGTTTTACTTTGTTTTTAGATATCTCAACCATTTCAAAACCAATTTTCATCAAATAAACTTTGAATTCCTCTTAGTATGGTGCAATGTATGCTCTGTAACATTTTATAGGTGTGTTTTTTTTTTTTTTTAAATATCTTACAGAAAATGAAAAACTCAATCTTCATCTCCACTGATACTTTACTATCCCTTTAATACACAGTGACAATGCATGACATTATGGAACACTGCACAGACCGGCTTCAAAGTGGAATGTGGAACTGCTAAAAAAAAAAAAAAAAAAAAAAAAAAATGTTAGCTGTGACAGAAAAACTCGAGAAGGACTCAAAACTATGACCTTCTGATCACCATACAGGCATCTTATCCAATACACCACCAAACTTCTGCCCAACAAATTTACATCGATGTAAGGCAATTCCTCAATCAGTTGCAATAAAGACAACTTGACACCAGAATTTCATATATTTTAAGAATAATGCAGGATGACTGCATGCTATAATGATTAGAACCAGCACTGGCTGTCAGGAGGAAGCTCAACAAGTTTCAGCATATCCGGTGAGTATTGTACAATAAAAACTATTTTGCGGTTAAGCTTCAAGCTCAAAGTGCCTAATGATATTTGTTTTCAGATTTTTATCCCCAAGAATCTCACAGCAGTGAGAAGTGGGTAATAAATCTGAAGAATAATTTGTGTAAGAAACCTTACCTTAATGCATATGTCGCCACCGGGGTTGTTGAGAAACTGTTTCATCCTATCGCACCAGGCACTCCACAGCTTGGCAAAGATTTCCTCACCATACACAGCTACCATGGGAGCTCGCATCCTCTCACTCCACTTAGTGATGTCACGTGTGGCTGTTGGTAAAGTGGACTGAAGTGTATTTCTTATTTTTTCTGACATAGATCTTTGTTGCTTGTTACTTCCAAAACAATCATCAAGTAGCCACTGAATGAAGCTAATATGCATTAATTTGTGTTTACAATTAAGAAAGCCTTTATAATAAGTAATGCTTATACAAAACAAACACAAACACACAAAAATGGTTTTGGCATGAACAAATAGGGCCATTGTAAAGGAAGATCTATACAAGCAATCATGAAGCTGACTGCAATCTTGACCACGTTTAAAACCGTTCGAAAGAAAATGATAGTAAACTTGTTCAGTTTTATGAATCAGAGACCCCTTCATGTCTGGAAAATCACTGCTTGTAGGAAAAAAAAATTGAACTGTAATATTTCACTTCTTTCACAATGAAATGACAGAAGAAAACTTATACTATATTCAAACAAGGCAAGTGCCAAATTGCGTCTTGCCCATTTGCGTGGAAGAAATTAATGTTTTTCTAACTCCCGGAAGTTCATTGACCTGGCTACGACCTTTGACCTTCAACTCCCCAAGGGACATTTACCATCCAAGTTTGGTCACAAACGGACAAAGAGATCAAAAGTTATGAGCCATAATCGAAACGCGACGTAAAAATTTAACATTGGACCTTAAAAGTTTGTTGACCCCTGTCTGTGACCTTTGACCTTGTGATGACCGTCAACTTCCCAAGGGACATGTACATTCCAAGTTTGATCAAAAATGGACATAGGGATCAAAAGTTATGAGTCATAATCAAAACACGCCATAAAAACTAACATTGGGCCCTAAAAGTTCGTTGACCCCTGTCTGTGACCTTTGACTTTGTGGTAACCTTGAACTTCCCAAGGGACATGTACATTCAAAGTTTGGTCACAAACGGACATATCCACCAAAGTTATGAGCCATAATCGAAACGCGCCATAAAAACTTAACATTGGGCCCTACAGTTCATTGACCTCTGCCTGTGACCTTTGACCTGGAGGTGACCCTCACCTTTGGTAAAATGTGTAACTTTGTATAACCACTCTTCCCTCCAAGTTTGATTGAAATTGAAGCCCTCAGTAGAGAGTTATTCAAGTTGTTGTAGTGTTATGGACAGATGACGGACGGACAGACGCCACAGGCGATCCCTTTGTCTCCCAACACCTAAGGTGGGCTCGACAGCAAAACACTGGCTATGACACCATGACACGAAAGGCAAACACACAAACCTTCAAAAAGCTCCACATCTTGCTCTGTGAAGTAGGCATTTGAGCCCCATATGACAAGCTTGTGGACATCAGCGGGATAGGTTCCAGCAAGAATCTGTGCTGTGATACCGCCATCACTCCAACCAAGGGGGCAAAACTTAGAAAAACCTAGAGCCTGGAGGTGTGAAATTACAATGTGAAAAAAACAAAAACAAACACAATTAAGCAAACAAATGCATTTCAGAACTTGACCTCAGTGTTTATCCACTGGTTGTGTTACAGATATCATACCTTTTTGTTATCAATCAGTTGTTGATGGGGTTATACTGGAAGAAATGCCATGTAAACAAACTTCAAAATATTGTTTCAGAATCATAACAAGGCTTGACATTTGTAGTGGCTTGGTGGCCCACATCCCACAGAAATAGATCATTCTCTTATCAAAATTTCAGACACAATACTACATTGGTACACTCCATGAGACAACTGTCTTGAGCTAGTTTCTGCGCTTTTGTCCATTAGTCCTCCCAATCCATTCTGTAACTCCATATTCATATCAAAATTCTGTCACATGCTCACAAACATATCTAGCTGTTGGGGCACTGCTAAAACCACACTAGGCTGTAAAGCATCATAGATATTTTCAGATAAATATGATCTCTTCTTCTCTACTGAGACAACCCCTATTATATCTATAAAGGCAAGATCCACAAGCATCTTTCATTCAATAAACAAACCAAAAAATTGATTTGATCTTGTTTGATAAGTCTACCAATACAGTGATTACTGTAAAAGTGGATATTTTCGCGCGACTAATTTTTCGCGCTTGGCTGGGTAAGAAGAGTTTGGCATGTTTTTAATTCCGCGGAATCAAGACATCACGCACAGGAACTTATGGCAAGGAAAAATATTTGCGTGCTTTTATTTTCACGCTAGTTTTTCATCAAATGGTGCATCCTTGATAATGTTTGTGCCAATCCAACTCCTGGCAGCTGATTGGTACAATGAATGAAGAATGATCTCAGCTATATATGCAGTGATAGTCAGTGTGGCCATGATGTTAAAAATTTTGGAAAGAAATCAACATCGTGCCTTCATGAGGTCTCTCGCATCCTTGGCATCACGGTGGAAGAAGTCGGCAGGAAAGTCCCGCTCTGGCGGCCTGGACTTCCCATACCCTCTGGGGTCAAAGGCTACGATGGTGAAACGGTCTCTGTTGAGTTTCTCCAGCTGCGGTTGGAAGTCAGTCTTTGTTGAACCTGCAAAAGCATTGAACCAAGAACCCACATCGGTTCATGTAATGTTAATGATATTCCACATCTCTACACACATTCTTGATGCTATACACATGTGCATGTCCGAAGTTTGCAGTCAATACCACATATCTTATAGGATATTGCCAAACAATCAATACAAAATCACTGCTGGTTCTGTAAAAACTAAAAAAGAAAGAGAGAAAGAACCTGGTACACATTTGTGAAGAAAAGAATATGGCAACACTTTAATATAATGGCTAAAAACAACAAATACAGCCATGCTAGAAAACACAGCACATATAAAGGCACAAACAAAAGAAGTAAAAAGAGAAAAACGCCAAAAATCAACACCAAGATAGAACAGTCCAGGTCTGACTTTGTTGTCCAGATGAATAGTGTGCGAGGGAAAGATTTAATGGATAGAGATATTAGGATTGTATGATGGGGATGGGAGGAAAGTCAGGCCTGTCACGCCATTATTCTCAGACTATTACGTTCAGGCAAAGTCAGAAACCATACTTTTTTTTTTCATTTTCAGTGGCAAAGCCATGTTATCTCTCAAGGACTTGCAAAAACATTGTTGACATTAAAGTAGTTTACAAGCTTGCAAACAATGATGCTGTACTACCCCATTGTATAAATACTTTGTTGCTGGAGAGGGCATATATGACAAACTTCAAATCATACCCAGTGCTCCAGGCATCAGTAGTATTGCAGTTGGACCGCTACCGACTTTCTCGAAGTAAAGATCCACCCCATTGACACCTATCTTGCCTGATGCCATGCTGGATGAACTACACAAAAGAAAACAAACAAACAAACAAGATAATTAGGCCCTATTCCTAGAGGAAAAGGAGACACTGCAATATATTTTTTTTTTTTACAAACATGATGCTAACGAGTCTGATTGTACATGTGTGTGTGTGTGTGTGTGTGTGTGTGTGTGTGTGTGTGTAATAAATCAACCCAGAATGGGTTGATTTATGAATGATTTGAATGAAATCAATAAAATATCATTGAAAAACAAAAAAAAGTGTATGTGTATGCTTACTGCATAATATAGGGTCTATGTGAGAGATGTTGTTCATCTTATCTTATCTTTTCTTTTAAGGTGGGACTTACAACTCTGTATAAGACTTGTTCACATCATCAACATCCAGCCACCACATGTATGACCTATTTTTCATATAAAAACTTCAAAGTAGTCTACATTGATCTGCCACACTTATAATTATTACACATGAATATCTGTAGAATGTATTACAAAATGCATGATCCTCCTGTAAGTGTAATAAATATTCTTCTACTAAGTTCTAAAACTGAGATAAGATTCATTCTTAGCTTGTAGTCTGAACTAGTAGTAGCTGGAGCTCTCATGCAAATGTTGAGCTATAAAAGATGTTGAGCCCCTTTTAAGTTGCCTAATAAAAAGTAATTTTATTCATTATACACAATCTTTTATGGCCATTAATCTTCTTTCTTCCTCCTGAGGTTAGAAGGTAGCTATGTTAGTAGTCCGTTGTTAGACTAACAAGTAGAACACACTTTTGGTTCATGAAAAAAAAAAAAAAAAGGGGGAAAAATCAGGGAAAAAATCACAACACCCATGAATTTGAATTTCCAAAGATTCCGCCCTTACATAAAGTTCCCGTCTAAGCACTGGCGTAGCAAAAGGGGGGGGGGGGGGGGGGGGGCAATGGGGGCGGTCCCCCCCCCCTTAAGATTCTGAATAATTCTGAGTGCACAAGACTTATCACTTACATTCCGAAAAATCAATAGTTCCCTCATGTACAAGGGGAATATCCCCTTTTAATCAACTCTATCCTCTCTCAGTTCCCCCATCATTTTTTTGTTGTTGATAATTTCCCAAATATTCCATCAAATATGCGTATACGAGATATCTCAATTTCAACTTTAAAAAGGCAAAAGCTCCCTCATATGGGAAGGGTGGGGATAGCACTCTCCCACGTTTTCTCCCTGTTCGCCCCTCCCCCCCCCCCCCCCTTGTCCAGTGCATACAGGTAGATTATGGCTACACTTTGAGTTTTCCAAATATATGCCACAAAATGTGTGCACCAAAACGTTTAACTGCAATCAGAAAATACAGAAGCTCCCTCATGTAGGAGGGAGAATAGGGCTTATCCCCTCCCACGTACATCATCCTGCTATGTCTCCTTCCACAGACGTGCACTTCTCTGATTGACAAATTTCCAGATATTCCAACAGAAATGTGCGCCAGATTGTTGAATTTCAGTTCTAAAAATGAAAAAAAGCTCCCTCAAATATGGGAGGGGTATCTTGCCACCCTCCCATTGATTGGTCCCCTCTATAAACTTAATATACTTTGGGGAATGACAATCTCTGAATTTTCCACAAAAAAGTGTGCTTCAGATTGCTTTATTTCAATTCTAAAAACGCAAGAGCTCCGTCGATCGGGAGGGGGCATCCCCCTCTACCTCATTAGGCTTTGTAATTACACACAGATGATGCACATGCAGAATAAGAGCTAAATGCTGTGATTTTGCTATTAACACTTCCCTGAAATAAAAAGCCCTAATTATTTCCATACAATGTATTATTTTTTTTTGGGGGGGGGGGGGAGCTAGAAAAAAATTCCAAGTATTGCGCCAAAAGTTTGCACCAGATCGCTGAATTTCAAGTCTGAAAATGTAAAATCACTTCGTGTGGGAGGAGAAATATCCCTTATATACACCCTCGTGTGCATGCCTTTTCTGTTTGATTGCTTAACAAACAGCGTTCATTAGCCATACCAGACACTGTGCGAAGCACACACAGTGACTGGGCTGTGTAAAGTTAGCGTTCATGAAATTCATTGTAAGAATTAATACAAGAAGTTTATTTAAATGCTACCGCTTTATAGGCAAATTGTTCAATATTAAAATCCACATCAAAATATGCTGCTACCTTAAACAAGTGGGGCCGTTTCAAGTCGATAAAACATGCAGAAACATGCATCAAATTGCACCATTTACAACATCAAAATACAAAAAGTTCTCACCGTGCACGGTGAGAACTTTTTGTATTTTGATGGGCCGTGGGAGGGGGGACACCACCCTCCCCCTCTCGCTCGCTCCACTCGCTTGGGCTCGGTCTCTTCGCTCCCTCGCATAGTAACCGTCAAGATCATCCTGGCTATGCCAGTGCGTCTAAGCGCGTGCGGGGTGGGGGGGGGGGAGGGCTTGACCTTGACACACCTCTCTCCCCCGCCCCCCCATGGTCCCGCAGGCCCCCCCCCCCCCCCCACACACACACGTCCACACACTGAAAAACGTTCCGCGGCCCCTGCAAGGGGTAGGTTAACTGCGACAGCCGCCACACGCAGTGTGCAGTGCTCCCATAGCAGTGCTCCCATAGAAGATCTTCATGTTGAACAAACGGGTGCCTTTGCGGCGCTATATTTCCTTAATTTTTCAACAGAAACTACTAGGAATACTTACATGGGTCGATGAAACCTAAATGACTATCATCGGCGACTGTTTGATGCATTTCATTGCTTGTGATGCACACAATGATGTCTTATAAGCAGCTCACCGATGTTCACAGAATTCACAATCACTTGCACTTAGCGCACAGAATACTTGAACGAACATAAGCGAAACTGCGGGGAAGCCGCCAGGACCGCGCCTCGCGGCGCGGTCTCCGGGGCTAGGGGTAGGTGCCTATACTAACGGGCAAGGCCTAGATTCAGAAGTATATCAGATATTCAATTCATGAAATTCTTCCGTCGAGATGTTTTCATTGCAACTGATTGACAAATTGCCCTACATCGACAGTCGATGTAGGGCAATTTGTCAATCAGTTGCAATATATGTACATGATGTAGCTATGTAGGCTAGTATCTAATTAATAGTAACAGCATCTAAAGTGTTACTAGATCTATTATCTGCTTGAATCTTACGTTCGACCTTGTTGAATTAAGAGCACCGACTGTTTTTGCTTGACATGTAATCGGTGGTTCAGTGCTGCGCTGATCAATCCCCGTCCTCTCGTCCACGGAGTTGACACCAGTTGCTTCAACAGCTGAGAACGAAACATAGCGTTTCGCAGTTAATTGGACACCTGCGAATGATAAGACGCAACCAGATCCGAATGTAGAAAGTGAGTTCGAAGGGTAAAGTTAAAGTTTGTACGAGTGTTTGTATGTGCAATGTTGACAAATGCTCATGGCCTGCCAGGACGCGCAGTGCATGCAGGCAGCTAGCTGCAGAACCGACAGCTACAGGTTCGATGTCGAAAATCTCCAAAACATATTTCACTTTACAGGCACCATAGCATGCACATAACGAGCGAACGCGCGCGTGTACCGTGTGTACGTACGCCTGTTATTTACTCGTAGGCTTCTACGATACGTTACTTCCCAATTTTCTCACCTCTCACAAAAGCAAGAGATCGTCGACACACGTACGCACACGTGTGATTATATCAAGTCAAAATGGCTACGAGAAGAAGAACAAATGCAGAAAATTCACAGGCGAGTGCTAGCGCATCACTTGGATTACCTTCTGTGTGGCAGAGAGCTTTCACCGTTAAATCACAGTGGCCCGAAAAGGTGAATATTTGATGTACAAGCTTTCTGTAGTCCCACTCGTTACATAGCAAGTGTGCACAACTTGCCACAAGATTCACGTGTGGCACATCCAATTACCGGACGCTTTTTTTTCGTGGCTTTGAATTCCGTACTCAGAGGATGAAATTTGGGCTAAAAATAACATCACTTATTCACATACTCCTGGAAATTACGAATTCACCCAACTGATGTCAATTGTTCACTCCAGTTTTTAGAAAATATGCTTCAAACATAACCCTCTACAAAAGTTGTCTTTTTGCGCGGTGCAAAATCGCATTGTATTTACCGCCACCGGACACGATTTTCGCAATGAAATAATCGACATCTTTCGCACCTAATCCTTGCACAAGAATCACAATTTATCCCACAAATCATCGTAAATTTACACATCTGACATTATCTGATTATCACTGAGCGGATGACAAAGAAAAAATTGGCAAATGAGGCTAAAATTTCGTATTTTACGGTAAAATGTCTGTCTTGAACATTTCGAACAGTTCACAGAATAAAACCTTGTGAAAAAATCGACAACTGGTTAGACTCTACTTCTAGTTTACATGCTTTGTCTATGGGAGCTGCACGTGTGGCCTGGGTGATGAATTGCGGGCCCCTTTTTTCCGCATCGTTCGCGTTTGAGGACGATAGCTACAAATTTCCGATATCGATCAGTTAACTTTTGGTTCTATTGGAATCTTCAGCATTTTTCCTGTAGGTTCCTATGTGAGCGGGATTTCATAGAATTTCAGTCGCGAAATGTGATTCAAACATGCATAAATATTATCTATCTCGAGGTGCGGGTCACTCAACTATAAATTTGAGGTAAAATGTGAATTTTTTTGTGTTTTTACATTTTTATGTGGCGTTTTTTGTGATTTCGGTCCACACAAAGTTTTGTGAGGCTAATCTACGAAGTCTCGCGTACAGAATGTCATTAGTGACAGTGTATAGTACGCAAAAATGTGCGTGTCCGGTAATACCATGCTTGCCCCTACTAGTATTAGGCCTACAGTAGGCAGCCTGGTAGGGTCCTACATTTGTACTACTACACGTACTAGTCTAGTGATAGTATTCATGTTATCACTACTATACCAGACCATCTACATGCGATAGAACACTGAGTCTATATGTGTTGTGTGTACCGGTAATCATACCGTCCTCTCTTGCAAGAGGCAAAATCACTCTGTCCCTCGGATAGGAGGGCCAATTGCAATTGGAGGTCCTGTTTGTGTGAGAGAGACTGGGAATAGAAGAGACTGAGAGTCACTACTCAGTCATGCATGTAAAACTGTAATATCCTGGTTCATATCATTCATCCAGTCATCACAAAGAGCATCGCAGGATGTAGGGTGCTAACCCAGTAAAATTGCTGACACTTACCCACACAAAAATAGTGCGTTTATCTCCAAGTAAGAAGAACACGGTTAAATAAAATACATGTCTCCACATCTAGACCCCTAAAAATAAATAAAAATATGCATCAAATGTGGTATCTTGAACATTTTTTAAATCACTGCTCCCAAAGGTAAACAGGACCTTTAACACATCGATGTTAACATGTCTTTGCCATTCAGTAGTCTAAAACCTACACATGCTTTATCAATGGAGAACAGGTGGTGGGTTAAAGTGATGAACTAGCACTACTGGTGCACAGTAAAAATGTCACTTCCCTTTGTCGCCAAGACTTCTGCGTGTAAGATACAAGTCAACAATCTGAGCCCATGATGTGAATCTGCGGCATTTTCTGCTCTAAAGTGGAATGAAATTAAGGTGAAACTGAAGAATATTTTCTAAGATACAACATATAGATCTATCTCATCGAAAGACGGTCAGTGAGTAGTAGGTCCAACCATATACAATTGTACTACACAGTAGTGCAACAATTACTAGGCCTACAAGAAATTGATGAGGCTCATCGTAGAGACAACAGCAGTAAGCAACAATATTCTGCCAAGAGTAGGCATATAAATGGTGTCTGCAGTTCAGATGAAATGTTTCAAGAAATGTCATTTTGACTCCACTTTGTCACAAAACTTTACACATTTTTGAACCCAGTACATTGTACAATCATTTTACTTTGATGCCAGGTTTGTTTTTGTTATGCCTCCGCAAGGAAGTGGCCGGAGGCATTATGTTTTCGGGTCGTCCGTCCGTCCGTCCGTACGTCCGTCCGTCCCGTTTTGTTTTTGTCGATATCTCAAGAACCGTGTGGTGGTTTTACATCAAACTTGGTATGAGGGTATATCCTTGGGGGATAATACTTTCTGTGGATTTTAGGGTCACAGGGTCAAAGGTCAAAGGTCACAGGTTATTTTGTGGAAAAAAAAATGAAATTTCATGTTTTTCTCCATATCTCGCAAATGGTTCAAGGTATCTTCATGGAACTTAGTATATGCTTGTACCGATGGGCAGTGATTATCTAGAAAAGTTGAGGGTCATGGGTCAAAGGTCAAGGTCAACTTCTCAAAATATCACTACTTCCTTATATTTGTGCAATGAATGAAGGTTGTTTTTTTTTAACTTGATGTATACATGTATTACCCAATATATATTCTGTGGGAGGTTTCTTGACAAAAGGTCAAAGGTTAAAAGGTCAAAGGTCAAGTGAGAGTGCTGAATTGCACTTTTTCCTCCATATCTCAAAAGTAACTCAAGGTATCATCTTGAAACTTACATATTTATGCATGTTCAACCTAACAGTGATTCTCTTTGGAACTGTGAGGTCAAAGGTCAAAGGCCAGGTTTAGATAATGCTATTTTCCCATTTGATACTGAAATTATACTTTTTCTCAATACCTTGAAAATTACTCAATGCATAAACTTATAAAAGGGTCAAAAGTCAAGTAAAAATCCTCAGTTCCCCAAATACCTGCACTCTGACATTTTTAATCATTCATCCAATTGAACCTAGTTCTAGGAAAGTGAACATTCAGCACATTTGTGGCAAACCTGTCATTTTAATATTTTGCCAATTGTGTGAAACTGTCATCACACATTGTCAAGACATTGTACTATAGACCTATTAGGAGAACCGTGCATTATGGCGGAGGCATATCAGTCGCCGAAGCGATATATCTAGTTTTTTTCTAAAGTCACAAAAATCAACATCTGTAATTTCAAATGAAATTAATTTGTTACAGTCTGTGACTTTAATAATAATGAGTTGAAAAGGCTTTGTCGAATTGTACCACTTGTGTCATGCCTTTCTCCTTTTTTATGTAGGATGAATTCCTAGATGTCATCTACTGGATGCGGCAAGTAATTGCCATTGTATTTGGACTGATCTGGGGACTTGTACCTCTTCGTGGGTTTCTTGGTATTGCTCTGTGAGTACTGTGATATACCATTGTATGTCAATTTTATTCTTCAAGCTTAATATGATGGTTGACTGACTTGCTTTGCTGTGAGTTTGTTACCAAAAACAATGATTTTTTGACAATCCCTACTTTTTTTGTTACTTTTTTCATTAAATAAATAAGTAAAATATATAAATAAATGTTGCTGGAAATGAAAATGATCTTTACAAATGTATGTGACATCAAGCTTTAAAGATACATTGTACTAATTGTTTCAAGAAAAACAACTGACATTTTTGTAAGTAAAATGTATTTTATATATTTGATAATTACACTGTAATTGCTCTTTCAAAGGTGTAATGAAAGAAGGTACATGTCTCTCCCCAGTAAATAAGCATCATAATAGTATTTAAAAGACAAGATATCAATGGTTACTGTGTTACTGTTTTGTGTCTGTTACACCAGAGCAAGGCAGTGCATGGTGTTTCTTTTCTTTGAGTAAAAAACCAATGCTGCTGATGGTTACTTGTAATGTCATTATTTGCTTGCATAAAATTTATTCAAATATCTAGCACATGATTCACATGAATCACCTCCATCTATCCAATTCCATTCCCATCCTTGATTTGTGTGTACTATGTGCATATGTATATATTTGAAGAAAAAAAGAATGTACATGTGTGTATGTCAATCTTACACAAGTGTATCATTGATTTTCCAAAGGTAATATACGCAGTGTATAATAGTAAATAGATGGCTCCAACACTGTTAGTGTAGAAATGAGAATTCATGTGATATTTAAGTGTATTTGTTCTAACAGAGACCTAAAGTACATCTTTACTTTGCCCTCATATGGTTTAAATCCAGTCTATTGATGTATATTTGATTTTTTATTCCATTTAGTGCTGCTTAAAATTCTATTCTATTTTGTTCTTGTTTTTCAGATTCTGTGCACTAAATGCTGGCATTTTGTACATTTACTTCACCTCAATCCAACAAGTCGATGAGGATGAATTTGGAGGACCCTGGGAGCTGACAAAAGAAGGCTTTATGTCATCGTTTGCATTATTTCTGGTACTGAATGTCAGCATTTCAACATAATTATTTACAAAGACATTTTTAGAATAGAGTTCCATTTTCTTGTTTGTCACATGTGTCAGCCAAGTGCAAGCAAGTGCCAGTAGAAACCAAAAATGTTATTCTGTAGAACACAAGCAAATATCTCACACATTTTGCTGCAAGTACAGTGTATGTGGAATCTATTTATTTCATCTTTTGTGTGTCTTGGTGTTTCAGCTATTATTCTTCATTGATATTTTAATTGTAATTATCATTATTTGTAATTATTTCTATGATCAAAATTTTTGGTATCATTGATATCATCACTGGTACTATTATCATTAATGCTACATTTGTACTACTGTAGCTTATCATTGATATCATTATTATTAAAATCATCAGTAGTATCATTAATATCTTTTCAATTTCCTATACTGTTCGGTCCTGTTTTTTTCATATCCTCATAGCTTCAGTTTACTCTATATTTGTCTATTTTATTTTACTTAGAGAATGATTTGGTCATTTATGTTTTTCCTGTTGTTTTGCATACGCTGTACATGTGCAAACAGTTTTATGTTGGACAAGGTAATTGTGTTTCTGCTGTTACTGCCCGTTTTATAATGGCAGTACTTAAGGTCCATACTTAAGGTTAATAGTATCAATGAATTGTTTACATGCTGTGCAGTGTCCATTTACTGGTATTTCTTCTTACTTTTTCTTCTTGTTTCCTGTATAGGTTGTTTGGATCATTGTATATTCAGCAGTGTTCTTTGATTGACATCTTAAAAAAGTGGAGACAGGAAGAATGGCTTGTCATCGAGCATCAAGGGCATTTTTACCGTCCTCACTTGGATCGTGGCATTTTGCTCAATGCCTCATCCACAGCACAGACTATTATGAATGCTAGTTACATTACCTCTTCAGTTTCCAATGGATATGAACTGGCCTTTCCAGTTCAGCCTGCGATGACACAACCTGCATTACAGAGCATTCAGAAAGCAGATTCCTAGGAATTCTCCATGTTGAATCTGTCATGGCATTCTTGTCATAACTTGGTTACTTTATAAGTGAAAACAGGAGCAACCCCTTTAGCACATTGGATTACTGCCCTCGTCAGGGCTACACATATCATGCAAACGGAAGAAAAATAGATCGAAGAAATAGACAAATTATTAAGAAACGGACCTCTGGAATCAGTGAATATAATTTGTTGCATAGTTAAAACCAATGGACAGTGTCTTTCTTGTGGGAAAATTTAAAAAGAAAACTAATCAGTAAATTTAAGTAAACTTTACATATCCATAGAAATGTGAGTCAAACCAGATGAATAATGCATATGGTTGTTGTGACCACTTGAACTCTTTCAGTCAAATTTGTTCTGTTAGTGCCATTGAACAGCTGACTTGGTCATGCCTAGTTTTCCCCCCTCCGATTCTGTACACACACAAAAGTAAAGTACTCATATATGTTCAGGCATGTGAAAGAATGACATAATGTGTCTTGCAGCATATATTATAGTAGAGTGTCATAGCCCTGCCTTTTAGGGGGTGATTAAGAACGTGCTTCCTTGCAGAAATTGCAGACAAGTAGTTATATGAATGAAACATGAGGGATTACTACTTCAACAATTTTACAGCAGTGTTACCAAGACAAACAGTTTTGTGTTATCTGTAGGACTGTGTGTCAATGACTCCAATACATTCAAATGGTCAAAGCTTTCTTATTGTATGACTAGTCCCAGTGACCAGGTGCTCTTTCATTTTGGCACTGAATTTCCAAAGGAATGAAAAGATTTTTTAAAAGAAAAAGGAAAAAAAATCTCTCCCTGCATGAAATCTCCATTCAGATTCACTTTTTCCTTGAAATGCCATGAATGAATAATGTATGCATAGTGAAAAAAAAAAAAAAAAATGAGCAAAAGAAAACTTGAAATGAGCGAGAGACTTTACATCACTTTATAAAGCCATCTGCTGAATTGAAGATAATCATGCAATGTAGTATAGCATGCACATTCCATCAAATGATTTTTGCACCTTTTTGTTGCTGTTTCTCATACTTATATCATATATTCTTTATTTTTCATATTTGTCACATATCACAATTCCATATTTCTGGATAAACGTTAATGCTGTGAAAATGATGTCAATTCCTACATTGAGATTGTGTTTCTGTTTGATTGATGTTCTAAGCAAGGGCGCTCATACCACATCAGAAAGATTATACCAAATAGCAGACGATCAGACAGGGTTCGTTCCATGCCCTCATGACTTCTGTCACAAAGTTTTATGAGAAGGTTTTTGAATGACACCTATACAAGACTTGATTTTGTTAGTCATCACTGCCTCTGAAAGCCGTGACATACGTATGTCCAGTTGTCACACGTAATTGCCACATTGTTCCTCTCATTTCATGCATGGCTGGTCCATTGTCAGAAAAAGAAGATAAGCCATGTATATATATATACTGTGGAGGAGTTTGGCAAGTGTCAAGTTATGAGAATGAATTACATTGGATTTCTTGTTTTGAATATGTTAACTTGTGAATTTGCGGACCATTCTATGTACAGTGTATCTTTGATGTGAATAATATAATTATGCATACATATGCAATAATGTTGATGTGTCAATGACAAAGGTTGTTTAATGTACTGAAAGAGGTGAAGTGTTGACCAGTTTATTTCTTCATAGGGAAGATTTCGTGTCCTTATTTATGGCACTTTGCATTTGATAAGATTACACAGCAACACCTGAGAATGTGGATAAATTTTGGATTAAAGCTGACGTCTCTAATAAATACTGTATAGAGGTACAGTGTATGAACACTCACTGCATTGCAGAATTCTTATCTCCCAGATGGAAATGGGGAATACATGTATGACTTCAAAATTGTTAACATTTTTTTTTTTTTTAGAAATTGCAGCGATTACAAAGAGATATTCAAGTGATCATTGTTTATTTCATAAATCAAATACATGGTTGCATGGGTTGGCTCCATGTGAGTGTTGTTCTTGGGTCAAATGTTATTTCTTCTTTTGCTCCACTGAGAAATACACAATTATAGTGACATGCTCCATACCTCAACCATTGCAATCTCACTGAATAATATCGTTTACAGTTACAATTGTTCATGGGTTGGGCAACCTCCAGAATCCTGGATCTTCACAGCAAACTCTGGTATGGAAATATTACACGCAATGACACACTTTACTGATTGCGAATTCAGAAAATCTTTGAACAATCTGTAGACCTCTGATGGGTATAGTCTTTGGAGGAAATTTGGCAGATTCAGGTCGATATGTGACATGAAAGTGACCTGTCAAATTTTACAGGATTGCAGTTATACTTTGAATGTACAATTTGAGCACTGCTTTTTTCAATGGGATTTTGAGTAGAGAAAATTTCGTTTGAATCCATGTAGGAGTGTTTAATATCTTTAGCTGTATGAGCTAGAGTGTGCCTTACTAATGGATTGGGATCTCTTGACAGAATTGCATTTCTGTAGCAGAAAGAATATTTTGTGCATACTTTCTGTGAAATGTTTAGATATTTGTCAACATCAATCATGGCACAGATGTGCTCTACAGTGTTCGAAGTCCATTTCGATTTGTGCCCATGCACTTGTATGTCATTTCATATTTGTGAGTACAGTCTATTGTGTTTGATGTCGGGGTAGAAAGTGGACAAACTGTATTCCTTGGACCCTGTCATTAAGTCATTTTGTGGCATCTTTATATAATGATACCATTGGCACTTCTTCTTGAAGGAGAATCTCAAATTGTATTTGCATGTGTCAGTTTGTACTAACAGCATGACCGAAGATAACTGCCAAAAACTTCACCTGGTTTGCAATTTGTAATGGTGAATTAATCAGTACTTGTGCCATGCTAATTCTTCTGCTTATATCAAACATTGGTTCAGAAAAAAAAAAGAAACTGATGATTTAGGTTATCTAGAGTTTGGCTATAAATGCATGAGTACATCGTGTCATACATGTTACAATAATGTAAGTAGGCATATACATGTACATGTATCACCACTTTGAGGGAAACGGCATCATTCTCCCTGGTCTGCACATGCTCTCAAGGTTGACTATAGTGTGGATGTGCATTTGCGATTTACATGTAACTTGTGCCGTGCATTGTCTTATCTGGTGTTGCTACTTTTTTTTTATTACATTGTACAAACTTTGCTTCTCTGTTTCTCAGCATATTTTATTTTATGGCTTTGCACAGCTGAGTTAGTTTGCGTCTAACTCTGGTCAGTATTGCTCCGTGCAGCAAACGATGTAGACATCAGAATCATATTGCCTAGCTCCCTCACAGAGCATCCAGTGGTATAATGGATGCGTAATCCTGTATGAGCTGTTTTATCCTCGGGTGAAGCAGATGAATATAAAGTTACTACCCTTCCAAAGAGACGAAAGAACAAGGGGTTCCCTGGCTTAGAATGTGTGAGGAAACCAGAAAGGTAAAGCTACATAGTTTTGAGACGCGAAACTTTGAAAGAGCATCCTAGATGGATGACAGAAATCTCTATTTGCAACTGATATTCAACATTGCCAAACTCAAGATATATAATACATGGACTATTACTTAATTTGCCGACCAGATAATCTGACAACAAAGAACACAAGCAACTTGATTTCATGCATGCATGGGCTTATTCTTCTCATGAGAGTTTGTGTAATGTACAACGTCACTGAATGTCTAACTACAGTTGTACGGCGCCATGATTTGACCCTATTCACGTGGATAAATCTCCCACAATTCTTGTTTTCAAAGATATTCCTATTCTGTTCACATGAGCTTATCTGTTGCTCTGTAAAAGAAAGAACTACCATTGTACAGCCATCATCACCGTCCCTGTTAATTTTTATCGGTGCAATTTAAAAAAAAAAAACATGAAAAAGAAATCAGACTGTGTGCAGAGTTCGCATGGTGGTTATCGTTGGAAACTTCATATTCAAAATTTTGTCACGTGTTACCATAAAAGAAAAAAAAAATATTGTGATAGAAATTTTGTTTTTGTTCGTTGCTTTTCATTTACCTGAGCAGTTTGTAAATGATGGTGTGATGTGCGTAGGACGTGTATGTGTCGGGGACATTAAAGTTTATGATTATCAGTCACGTTAGTGTTGTACACTAGTACATGTACATGATTATCATAAAGATTGTCACTCATTTTGGACAAGGTGATGCTAATGTATTCGCTCGAAACTGAAGAAGTTTTATCTCAGGTGAACATGGTGCTTATTTTTATTTTATATTCATCCGTTTCAGTCCTAAATTTGTCCCACTGGTATAATTGTCATGCATGTACAAATGATTACTCCTTCACAGAACCAAAAGATGCATGGATCCCCCCCCCCCTTTATCCTGGTTTATGGGTGTAATACAGCAGTCAGATTTTTTTGCAGAGTAGTCTGCGATGACCATTGTTATGTAATTGCACTATGATTTGTTTGAATAACCTTGTAAGATGATTTTAGGCTTCCTGTTGACATTTACAATTTTGTCAAAAGCTTATAGAAAATTACACTGAAAGTACTTATTGACAGTGCGACTGTATTTTTACAGAAGGGACGTGAGTATAACTCGCAGTGATGGAATATAACACGAGAAAAAAAAATAAGGAGTCCGACACTAAAACTGCAGAGGGCACATACATGTATTTCGTAATACATGTACCATTTGTATAAGCAAGCAGTTGATATTTTTAACCATATATTTTTCCTTAAGACAACGATCATAATACATGTACAAAGATGAATGACCATAACATGGTCATCCAACCTTCATTAAGTTGGTGTGAGTGCGTTAGGATAAGAACATGGAGGACAAGTTGATCATGGGCAATGGGCTGTTTTGTTTTCATTGTAGATCACATAGATAATACAATATAGTTGCAAGGTTTGCACAGTTCCGTTTACACAAGATGCTGTCATGCACAAAAACATTCATAGAGGATTGATATAGAATTTGACATTAATTTTGTTCACTGTCTCGAAGAATGCTTCAGAGGACATTCTGAAAATGAAGGTGAAGAAGGAAGGTTACGAATATCATTAGGAAAATAATTCCATATACACTGTATCTGGACTATCTGGATGTAAGAGTACGTATGTGTAGAGCGTGGATAATTTTGCCTATTGTGTGAGAGTGGAGCGTGATTGAAGTATTCTGTTCACAGCAAAAGTTGAAGAGTAGAATTTACAGTCTCTTATTATGACGTCATATGATCACATAGAAGAAAAACAAAAACAAAGGCAAGTATCTCTGCGTGGTCATATGAAGCGTGATTGTGACGTCACAAGGAATCCAGTGTTTTTATAAGCTCGCGCGCTAATTTCACACACCCCGCTAGCGCTCCGGATTCCCTCCGTATCCATGGACGCAACCAATGTTGACGCAACATTCAAACCATAACTAGCAGTGATGACTTGCAACATCCCGCACATCATGATCAGCTGCATGCTGAGAAACGATTTTGAAAAGAATGGATATCTTCGACAAACTACTAATGCGAGCCGTGAAAATTATTTTTTGGCAAAATTCTACAACCGTTTTGGAAGCTGCTTGGCTGTTTGCAGAAATTCGGTAAGTAAAGAAAATAGGACCTCATGATCAGTCATTGGTTCATATTGGTGAATGATGGTTATTATTCATTTTTACGTCCTATTCTTTCAGTTTCAGTTCAGTCTAGAAATAGTGACTCGCTGTCCATTGTTGTTTGTACCTCAGTGAGATCAAATAAAGAGTTTTACCGCCGGATGGCGGGGAATCATATTCTTCCCCACCGTATTTAGTTTAGCAATTCTAGGGCCTACTGGTGTAGTGGTAATGATATTTACAATAGTATTTACCTTGAGGGTTTCTGGTTAAAACTGGTGGCAGAAAGGACTCCTAGATCTATACCTAGGGGAGCAGTTGCGAGAGGAAGGGGTAATTTCATTAGGCCTACGCGCTCATATAATTCTGTATTCTTATCTACCTCCCGGAATCTATCTTACACTGGTCTTTGAAACTTGGAGGCTGAACTTCCCGTCTCTCCTGGACCTCATCCCAGGGTATCCACTGAGGACCAATGAGGCTGAGTATCTTCATCAGGTATCTACGACAGCACGAGATGGATTCATACACGTTTATTGATATTGACATCCACGGCCAATTAGTTACACAAAAATGTCATGATCACGTTGTTTCCGCTAATGAAATTCAGCCAAACTTTTGGTGCCGTACTCTGCATTGTGTGTTTAGCTAGTCAAGGTATGAAAACGTATAGAGTCTACTCTACAGCACAATACAATACGCAGAAACAAGTTTACAAGATAAAAAAAGGGGGGGGGGGACATACCAAGCAGTTTTTAACAGATTAGATTTCATCTGACGTTAACATGCAACTTTTCTTCTTTTTTTTCCCCCACGCACTGTAAAAGCATGGAACAGCTTGTTTCCATCTACTGTTTCCCTAATTGACCCCCCCCCCCCCCCCACTCTTTTTAGGACCCTTCCTTCTCATCCTTTTTCTGAAAGTCCAACCTCAGTGCAACCTCCAGTTAAAACTCGACAAGAGATATTTGGGAGGTCTACTCATCCGAGATCAATGCAAGAATTTTGCGCTCTCTGACGTCACACGGTTGTGCGTTGACCGCTCTTTCTCACCGTTCCTCGATCACAAACTAATCTCAAAAGAAGTCGCGCGATGTGGAATATAAACCTTAGCCATGAGGCCTGACAAAAGGCTACGAGTACAACAAATTCGTTATGATTATAGTACAGTTTTCGTTTACCCTGCACATCAAAGGGAAAAAGAGCAACAAAAACGACTGAAGCACTCGCACAGAAGAGATATGAAAAAGAATCATTTATAACGTTGTAACGTTACTTCTGTATAGCGTTTGTATTGTTGCTCACGTGCACAGGCGTTTTTTTTTTTATATACTTTGTAGATAGTTGTTTTAGTTTGCTGACTTTTTTTTTGGGGGGGGGGAGCAAAGTGATATATTCCACGATTCCCAGAGGTAGGGCAAACATAATATTATAGTCATCGCACACTTCAAGAAAGTCCGTACAATGTGATGGACTGAAATCAATACAGTAACAATGGCATAATGTAAAAATAGGCAATAGTTTAAAACGGCATTTTAAAAAAATCATTTGTATGTCTGCATTCGTTCAAATATATAATTTTATCATGTGTAGAATAACTGTGTTCAACTTCATTGTAGTACTATAACCACTAGCTCACGATGTTAATGTTTATGACAGGTTTTCACATCTATATATATATATATATATATATATATATATATATATACTGGGATCACCAGCTGGGGCATACCAAACTGGTATTGCATAGGCCATATTTCCGCTTGTTACAAGGCATTTCTTTAAAAGTACAGACGTATAAGAGTGTTTGCTAGTCCGGAGAGACCTCATGACATTAGACATGGCATGGCTAGAATTGCGTTTGAGGTACGCTCATTAATTTGTTTTCTCTTCATTTTTTTTAATTCATTTACGCTTCAGTCATTATTTCATCAGTTCATTTTGATGTGAATAAGTTACACAAACACTGCCTTCAAACAAGATTTACACCAGTCCAAGAGTATTCTTGATGTGACGGGTTGTTATTTGGGGGTATGTATATATTTTTACTCCATTTCGGTCGATTTTCAGAAGCTGACGGAACTCGGAAATACTCACCATGTCCTTAGAAGCTTTCGTACTAGCGACGGCTTTCTCCAGTGGCGGATCTTTAACTTTCTGCCCGACTGTTCCGAGAGCAGCAATTTCGAGATGGCCCTGGAACGACTTTTGTTTGAGGCGCGCCTGGAATCAACATGTTGCTCAGCAGCGGATGGCGAACACAAGCGATGGCAGTGAAGTCATCGGGCAAACTCGGGAATCTTCGAGTAGATTATGTGGCGGTGAAAATGGGCTGGTTTGTGGTGAGGAAATGGGTCAAAGGAATCTTCCCTTCGTATCGAACCCAGTCTGGTGCCCTTACAATAGGTGACATTGTCACGCTGTAACGTGAGTCACGATCTTGTGCGTGTTTCCTTGGAGAACAATTAACATGCACAACGAGCAGCTATGAGGAGTAAAGTAGGGTGCGGTTGCTAGGAATTTAGCCAATATCATACCGTGCACAAGAAACATGACATCCTCGTATGGTGCTGACTAATTACTATACCAACTCGATAGGCCGATATGACGTGTCTGCGGAAGCTGTACAGGCAGCACGGAGTTAATGGCAATGTTCATTCAAAGATTTAAAATCATGAATTACTCAAACATGCATATGAAATTCGTAGCAAGCAAGTTGTCAACACCATAAGTATCTGAGCAACGCATCTGGGCTCTGTTAGGTATATTCCATAGGTCATCGTGTATGTGACTTCTCTTGTAGGCCCTTCGTGTTTACCCTGCATAAATCGGGTAATGTTCGTTAGTCCAATAGTTTGTTAATCCGCGAAATGAAAAAAAAAAAGGTTCGTTATTCATAAGCTTCGTAAATCCGAAAATGAAAAACAAATAAACAACAACAAAGTGCGTACTACCGAGCCTTCGGAATTAATTTTCGTGTTAACAAACTTTGGGAATAACTTACCTTATTTCATTTTCGGGTCAACAAACCTTCGCAATATTGATCCTTATTTCATATTCAGAATTCTATGCGAACGGTCGGAATAACGAACATTCGGAATAACGAACACGAACCCATTTATCATTTCTTTTCCAACTCTTCTTTGGTTGGCATGCAGCAGGTTAAGGTTAAACGAAAGCTGAAATATATTTTGTATCACACCCATTATATTTGCTTCGTACTTAATGTCCAAGTATAACAAAATGTATGTAACATTTGTAAGATGGTCAAATCCCACCAATACTTCGAACGCTGAAAATTTGTGATAAATCTATCCCAAAGATTCTTTCATTTCTCTTACTTTTTTTTTTTTTTTGGTTCACTTTGGTTTAGTTTTCAGCAATTACAGTTCACTTTCTTTAGCCTTTTACACACGTGTGGATGCAGGCCCTACAATTTTTGAGTGCAAATGCCTTAGATGTACATGCTAGTCATGAACTTGTTATTTTTGTCAGTATCATTATTCGCAATTCCCTAGATTTTACTATGATGACAATTCCATAATCTGCGCCAAAATCATGGATTCTGTACTGCAGTTTTAATCTTGTTCTAATAACTTTGTCACGCAACGCACATGATAATAAAAATGGAATCGTGCTTCCTGCTATTATATGAATAAAACTCATTTGACGCAACAGAATCACTTGATTACGGAGTTTTATAATTTTGCTTCTGAACTTTAAGGTTGTTTGCTGTCCAGTGGGATTTGATAAAGTATACAAAGTATAAGCACATTGCAACGCCTGAATGCTATATACTGAAGCCGGTCTGTTCCGGCGCATCTGAGGAAAAAAAAAAATATAATAGTTCTCATATTTTGCCAATGTGTGGGATGGCTGGTATTTCTACGAAAGCTTACGGAAACCATGAGTAATAATTATGTTGGAAATCAGGATAATTTTTGCTAGATATAAGCAACTTTTACTCTTCTTGGAAGAGACGTAAGTCTGTGAGTGCGTTCTGTCTATCATTTCCGCGACCACTAGTGGGTGTGCCGACGTGCAGCATTTGCCTTGTGAAGACAATGTACCTCGTAAACTGCCTATGTATACATGGGTATTGCGTTGTAGATTGATGTACGACTAAATGCAATCGGGAATAAGTTTATATAACCACCAACCTATAGAAATTATTCAACAATAAGTATGTATATTATATGTACTCATGCATAGCTGTAATGTCTTGCCGGAACTGAAGACAGTCAAAATGCCAATTTCAGTGCGAAAAAAAAAACAAAAAAAAACGGGAAATGGCGCCCTGTTCAATCACTTTATATTGTCAAAATTCTGTGCAAGCCTAGTTGTATTATGATTTTCACTACTCACTGTTCTGGCTTTTTAAATCGACTGTTTACATAATAATAATATGAATATGTCTATCCTCTCTATATACCAATGCATTTCTTTTATAGTGGAATACAGATATATTCTCTCTATACTCTCTGTGTCACATTACCCTTCTATATACACATGTATATGTACCCTACTGAGGGTGGTTACATCATGAATTTGTTACATTATGTATTCAACTGCAAATCTTGCTTATAGTGATTATCATGACACGATTGATGTACATACTTTGAACTTACAATGTTAACGATTTCTTATCTTTTATTATTTTTTTTATTGATAATTACGATGAATCAAATTTGATATGATATTGATCTTTATTATGTGATATGGAGTGACACATGAGGGCTCACATGCCCCCGGGTAATAGTAAAGAATTTTACTCTTGTGAGTCCTGACCCATGTGTCACTCCGTTACATTTTATACATGTATACCCCTGTATGTATGTTACATGATATTGTACTGTATATCGCAATTGTATATGGCCAAATAAATAATAATAATTAATATTATTATTGTTCGTTATCATGGCGCTTCCCATAACCAAATAAAAGCTATATAGCTCGCCTTTTGCAATAGGGAGCAAAAACAAAGCAATTGCTAGAATCTTTAAAGATATATATCTAACACATTTCGACACAAGGATAGAGACGTAGGACATCCATGCTCGTAGGAGAAGAGATAACTTTAATGGAATTATTTCCTTCATCACTGGTTAGTGAAAGGTAATGGAGGCGTAATCATGAATCGCAATGATACATTTTAATTTTTCTTTGCCAACAAGACAAAACTTAGTAAACGTCAAACTTTGCAGGGCATTAAAGAAACACCAACAGCAACCACCGATAGGTTGTGCATTAATAGACGGAATCCAAATTCTAATTTAAATACATGCACATGTAATATATAAGTCATGTGCAACTCCACCGTTAGATAGAAATGATTGCTAAATGGTACATGTATAATTACTGTGTCCACTATTTTTTATACTCACACGCAACGTCTTCTACGATAAGTGACCAACAAACCGGTTAAGATGTGATCAAACACGATATACCATGACTCAGAGATGATAACGATAAAGTAACATTCAACGTACAATTCTACTTGAACATGTCATAATGTACTTGATAGAAATCTTATAAATAACATAAAAGATTGTACAAAATTCTCTAGATTGTATATGGATAACCATTCACATTCTGGAAATTCGGAAGTTGTAACACACCAATATTACAATCATTGTTATTTCAACACAGTTGTAAACTTTTTGCTATTTATACGCCCTGCAGAAAGTACTGATGAGAATGACCTAACACGCACCTGTATAACACAGTGATATGAGGACACAGAGATAAACAATGTTATGTTCTAATTCATGTTATGTCATTTATTATAAGTGACTGCTACATTCGTTCAGTACGGCTTTGGAATGTCACTGCTACACCACTTCATGTCCTCCGCTGATGTAGGTAGCGGGGTAAAACTGTAACATTGTATTGCCATGACTACCCTCCCTAACGCAAGTTAACGATAATAAAGAATAGTGGAAAACAGGGCACTGTTGTATGATTTTCCCTATATTGTTTCATTGATATTCAGTGATTCAATTAATTGCATTATTGCTATAGCAATTAGATATCATACCTCGTACACTGTCGTAGTTGCTATAAGCAAGATATCAATTACACATGGCACTGTGAATAAGAAGAGAAGTAGAGAAACGATTGTAAAATGGTGAACTATCATGAAACATTGCAACCATCGTTCTTATTTTAATAGTGTTCAACTGTGTACAATATTAATGGCAGGTGGTATCCTTTCAATGGATTTCTCTTATGTAGGCAAATTGATTGTTCATTCACTGCTGGTGAGAAAAATATCAAAGTGAGATTAGTATATCCTGACGGCAGCGTGTTAAATATTTTCACATTAGTAAAAACCCACTCAGAATTAAGATTAAACTCCATACTTTTATCAAGCAAGGAAGAGGAAGAAAAACAAACAAAAATGTGCATTGTGATCTAACAGCATGGTATCTACAACAGTTGTAACAAAAAAAAAATGATCATTTTATACATCGAGACAAAATTGCGCATTGTCTTATGATGTGACTGACTTGTTACATGAGGATTATCAATAAAGCCTGAAGATCTTTCAACTTTCCTAACTTCTCCTTCCCAAAGTTGCATATAATATAAAGTGGAAGGCATACACAAGGAATCTTACTTCCTTCTTATTGTTAGTCCTGCATTGCTTCGGAACGAAAGCTGTACTTAAAAATATACCAACGTAAAAAGACAAGGCACTGTAAACCATTCATTTGAAGTAAAAATATGTAGAAAAAAAAACATTATCGACAGTAGAAAATTTGGTTATTTCCTGTTCGGAGTCATATCGGAGATTGTAAATATAACGACTTCGTTGTCTTGTTGTATTGGAAGGGCTCCTTTCCGGAAGGGTTCCTTTCCAGAAGGTGCTAACTCCATTTATCATCATAGTGGACATTTTGACAGAAATAAATTCATTTGAAGTAGTCCCATACAGTAAACTTTTCAAAGTATTGAAATATTCATGAGAAATCAGGCCATGTATAATGCGTTTTGTTCTAAAAGGTGTTAAGTCCAGCAGGATCCGATCAGAAACCTGTGTGTTTCATTTCTATGTAGGGACATTTTTTTTTGGGGGGGGGGGGGTGGAGATGGAACAAACAGGATCGAGGAGTGTAAAGATAGCACTTCATCAGAAACTAAGTTTAGTCACTGAAACAACGTTTACGTGTCATACATCACCTTGCTAAAATGTTTGTGCTGCAATGTTTGTTCCAAAAGATGCTAAATCTACAACATCCAAAGAAATATTATTCTCTAAAAATCAGAGTAGATATGTACACTTTTTCGAGGTTCATTCTTTTGATTCCATTATGGAGTATTACCATGAAACATAAAGTCATTGCATAGAAACACTATAGAAGCATGTGAAATGAAAATACAGGTGTGATTTTTTTTCTTACCATCAAAAGTGGATTTAGCACCTTTTGGAGATGAACTCTTTATTTATTGTTAAATATTGACAAACTCTAAGAAATTGCACTCACGAATATATTATCATTGGCGCTACAAAGAAAAATACTGAAATCTCAACCTTTTCCCAAGAGAATCAATGAAACCCGAGAATGTAAAGAAAGATGTGAAAAAACCCAAACAAACTCAGAATTAAAATCTCTTCTAAGAAAATGAATTAAACCCAAGACTTATCATGAGGAGTTTATGGCTATTTTCTCCTCTTTTTGTGACGGAGTAAACAAATTCAGCTTATGGACTCTTCCTGAGAGATTTTGTTTGTTTTTTTTTTTTAATCTTCGATGTAAAGACCCCATGTGACGCTCCTCGGCTACGATTCAAAGCGACTTCTCTCAACTAGCTCGTCGAGCGTTACCTTGGGATGATTACGATATTGTCCCTTTTAATGCATAAACCTCGTCAAATCACAGTCGAGACGTACAAATGGCTGAATTCGTAATACACTTTTCAAATCGGTGGTCGGGTCAAGGGTCAATTGCGAGGAATCCAGAGCGCCATGGCTAGTGTGAGAAGGGAAGCAGGAATGCTGAGCAGGACCGTGGTGGCGCTGCTATGCTTGCTCTCTCCTATATCGATGTTGAGTGTCGTCTCCAGTGCTGCAGTATCTTCCTGGATAGCGGCTAGGACAACATCCGGGTTCATGATCTTACCATCACCTGCCGGGGCGAGAACACGATTACATTGTATTAGTATTCTGGGATGGCGTCATCGTTGCAAGCTGACAGTGGATAAACTATTTCCAGAAGATGGCTACATGTCGGAACTAACCAAGGCGCCTTGTTCGTGAGGGGAAAGCAATGATACTAATTGCCCGATAACTTTTTTTTGTATTTTATTTTAAGAGCGAGAAGGAAGAAAGGGACATGTTTAAAATCTCTTCGGTGCCTTGACATCCCGATGAGCTTATTCAAGTCACCTTCTCTCCCTCTCGTCCTAAACAAAGGGCGCTCGTTTGTTTTCAGAAGGTCGACCTTTTCCGACACGATTTAGCTTCCGAACTAATGACTTATGGTCAAAATATCCCCAGGTAGGTCATGTCCAAAACAAACATAGGAGGACGAACTGTTTCATCCATGATATTCCTCTTTATTCTGATGTAAATACGGCCTGGAATGCTGTGGTTGCTGTATTTATGAAAAAAGGTGCCCTATAGGAAATAATTTGCCTCAGCTAGTACTAATATCAAACCCAAGAAAACAGTATTACTAACAAATTTAATCAATATTATTATTCAAACCTATACCAGTAGAATGACATTGATATAGGGGACTGTAGGGTAATGACAATAGTAGGCTACTCTATAAAATAAAAGCTCTGACTTAAAAGAAATCCTTTACTATTATAGACAAGACCATAACATCGGATGTTTACAAATTTCATTGTCGTTGTAGCAAGAATATGGATTTAGTGCATGCTCCATTGCCAGAAATACACACAAACGAATATGTTGCCAATTTGAAAGTTCATGTTTGGAATGAAGAGTTTTGGGATACTTCTGTTATGGAAACAAGGATGGACGGCTAAAATTAAGGGCCAACATCATAAAGAAAAGTATTTAGCTGATCATTAGTAGCAATGGATGAAAAAAAAAAGGTCGCTACAGTATTATGGGTGAAAAAAAAAAGTCGCTACAGTATTGTGTGTGTGTGTGTGTGTGGGTGTGCATGTCTGTGTTTGTGTGTTTACAATGAGTGAAAAAAGGTCCTTACAGTATTGACCGTAGAAAGTGTGTGTGTGTGTTATAAGTATGGTGGTGGGAGGAGTGTTCCGCAGATTCGAGTGCGCCAATGAACTAGACCATTAATATCCAGTTCACAGTTCCTCTTTGTTCATAAGCAGAAAAATATTTTTTGTACCACAAGTCATAAATTATGTTGGTTTGAAATACACTAATATAGGAATCTATGATGTGATAATTATCCATGTGATCCTAATGGTGCTTGCCAGTACATCCACCTGACAGCAAGCATGGTATATGGAAATATTAATTGAAACAGTTTGGATGCTTCCCCAAGTTGATGGACCATTCTGGTCAACTGAATGATTGCTCTGCGTCGGGCAAGCTTATGCATTATGTATCTTTGAAAATGAGTGAAGTGACTAACCAACTTAAGAAAAAAAGAAAGATAATTTGTATCAAGGTGCACTTAATCTAACTCCATAACAGGCTTATCAGAAAAACAGGCTAGGGAGCGCCATCTACGTCTAAACGTGAAAACGAGGGAAACAAACTGCCAAACGTACCAGCTTGACAAACTCCAGCAGCTACAGGCGATATACCAGTGACTTGAATCCAGTAGGCCGAGGGATCAGTATCATCAGCCATGGGGTATCCCTCGCTGAGCGTAAGACCCATCGGCGAGAAATCACTGTATATGAGAGAGACAATGGACGATTTCTCAGCACACGGAAAAAAAAAAAAACCTAACCGAAAAAAAAAAAAGGTTCATTGAAGTACTGCAGTCTCGGAGAATAATCGTTCGTAGTTGCTTAATAATTTTTCATAGTCGACTATATGGACAATTGACAAATTGCAAGCGGGCCTCATAAGAATGCATCGATCTTCCTTGATAGAGTGAAACGCATACAGCTTGATGGGAAATATACGATTGCCAATGCACGATAGATATTCACGTAACGTTCGTCCTATACCCACTTTTGAATGGGGAGGGCGCTTCAAGATAAAAGTTGTATACATAACGACCGAAATTAACGTTACTTTTTTTTAATCTCAAAATACTCAATATATCAGCGATTCGCGTCAACCATACAAGTTTCTTGGTAGATCCTTTCATTGTATTGAGAGCAAATTTCAAATGGTGGAAGATGAAGATTTAGCCCTTCTGAGAACTATGTTTTGGTATTGTTGAACTTTCCCCACACACCTGCCAGTTCCTCACTTTTAAAACAGGAAGGAAAACCTACTCACACGACCGTGTTGTTGAGTGCAGGGCAGCATTCGGAAGGCGCGTTAGTGCAGTAGCTCACCACGCTCGTTCTGAACTCACTCAGTACGGCAGCTTTCACTTCATCCCACTGTAATCATGGGTGACAAACAGACACAAAAAGGGGAATAATACAACATCGCTATCATACACTGTTGAGTAACTTACGAACACAACTGACGGAAAGTTTCAAACGAAAAGATGTGGCGTTGAGTCCTCTTGAATAATAGGGAGCTTTAGATTTTAGACGCGCGGACGTTCAAAGAGAAAAAAAACATGATCTGAGCGTGCGCAGTAGCGCGGATCAAGTTACTGCGCACGCTCAGATCATGTTTTTTTTTTTTTTCTTTGAACGTCCGCGCGTCTAACATCTAAAGCTCCCTACTTATTATTCAAGAGAACTCAACGCCACATCTTTTCGTTTTTAACTTGAATGCACTGTACTTTATCTCATGGAGCTTGGTGCAGTCATGGGCAAATTATTAGCAAGCAGAGGGAACTCAGTATAATGATTATGAAGAAAAGGAATGTTCTGTCTATAAAAGTAATTAGTTATACAAAGGATATAGATAGGAAGCTATTGTTGTAGGCAGACAGAAACGGAACGATATAGCTCGGAGACATTAGACCATGCAGGTAGGTGGGGGATAGGCCTCCATACCGTGAGAAGTGGGACAGCTGACCCAGCTCGGATATACACATTATATTCGAGAATCCGCGTAGAAGAATGGTGTACAACTTTATTACTTATTCTCGTGTAAGTACACACGCAACCACAGAATCTCAACTACAATCGACCGTTACCGATGGATGTAAGCTTCGATGCACGTGTAAATACGCTGACCGGTGCTACTGATATTGTGGTTTTTGAATGCTATACCCCGGTGGGCAGCGAATGAATCAGGCCACCCATGAACCCCAACACTACCAGGACTTTAATGGAAATATACTGACAGATTGAAATATTGATAGACACATAAAATAGTAGCTACATAATTCAATCGAGTTTCAGTGTCAGCATTTACCTTAGTTATATCCTCGTTCAGTTGGATAAGAACGCCGTTTTCATCCTGTATGTCAGAATCTATGGAAACCACGAATCAAAGGGATGTTACTTTTATTGTCAACAAAAATGATATGCACATAATAGAGAGCGCAGTTTGCGAGTTCATGCATTATTATCAGTCGACACAGCATTCATGCAAAGATTACGCACACCACAGCACCACTGACATCTGTAAATGCGTGCAATGTGGAAAATAAAATAAAACAAATGACACCGCAAAGATAACAACTAAAACCAATAGGAGCAAGCGTAAAAAAAAAATTGATATGAATAACATTGAAATCAGCAAACGAAATGAAAGCAAGCTAAATGAAGGTGAGGTTGTCCATGCTATTCGCATAAAAACACGACCAGCTGGCCTTGAACTGAAGTATGTGTTTGTCTTTTTTCAAGACATGATGCTGCTAATCTCTGTTTTCCGATTAGAATGCAGTTTTTCTCATTCCCAATAGGTATTCATGACAAGGAAGAACGGTAAAGGAATTATAATGTATCCTATCCTATATATAATATATATATATATATATATATATATATATATATATATATATATATACATATATATATATATATATATATATATATATATATATATATATATATATATATATATATATATATATATATATATATATATATATATATATATAATGTGAGAAATAGTTCCCTGGGTCCCGAACGTACGCGGTGCCGCATTGTTGGATGCATATAGTTGAAAGAAATTGGACTGAGGCGGGACGTTGCTCTCGATCTTAGTCTCCCTTTTATTTGTCAATTGACAAATAAAAGGGAGACTAAGATCGAGAGCAACGTCCCGCCTCAGTCCAATTTCTTTCAACTACATGTATATATATATATATATATATATATATATATATATATATATATATATATATATATATATTAAGAAGAGAAACTGAGGGGAAATATGAAAGGGTTAGAGAGAAGACAACAGAAAAAAAAGATATAAAGTAGGGTAAGAACTCGTACACTGGCAAATGTCACCGTAATAACCCGCCACGCACTCGCACGAGCAATTTTGGGGTGCCAGTGTTGGCCCAGCGCCCTCGTGCAGACAACTCGTAATGGAGCAGGCAGCGCCCTCTGTCGTCGCCAAGCCACCAGCAGCCGCAGTAGTCGGAACGCCACCCGTGGTTTGAACTGCATTAGGAGAGGTTGTCGGAGGCGTGGTCGAGATGGTGGCTCGCGCTGTGGTCCGATGACTCGTCTGGATCTTCACCGTGGTTGCAACGCGAGTTGTTGGATTTTGCGCCGTCGATGTCATTTCCGCTGAATGTCGAGATTTTAGTTGTTTATTTAATTCAGACTAAAAATAAGCTATGCGCTTAACAGCGCATATGCTTTTCTCTCTCTCTCTTTTAAACGAGTCCGTGCATGATATAAGTTGGTGCTGATGATAAGTGCAGGCGCTCCGCTGTGAATCTGTTAATGCCACATTGCTGGCCTTTTAAGGGTTGCAGCTACATTAAAGTCGGGTTGGTAGGTATTAAGTGAGATGTATTGCTAGAAAAGGTGGAGTGACGGGGGGGGGGGGCAGATTAGGGGGAGAGGGGTAAGTATAAAGATGGGAGGGGAGACAGACATGTCCGGGTATCGGGAAGATCCAGATGAGTCAACCACCACACAGTGCGAAATATTTCATGCAATGAAATTCTTTACTATTGGTTACGATCTTGATTATCTACTGCCGCATATAGACCGCAAAACTTTTCTACATCTGTAGTGTATATACGGGGGAATTGTTATTGTTAGTAAAATAGGTTTATTGAGTCGCAAAGAAAATATACAAAGAAATTCAATTGTTATTAATATTTTTTCCGTTGTTTAAATTAAATGATCCAAGAAAAGTCTAAGGACTACCAGGAGTACATGAGTGAGTGTGAGGAAGAGAGTAAAAAAATAGAAAGAGGAATAAAGTTGGAGGAAGGGTTAGATATAAGAAATGGAGGAATGAGGGAAGAAAGAAAGACTATGAAGTGGCGGAAGGATGCTTTCTAGTTTTATAAAGAAACTCTTTGATCATTCCGCTGTCATCATCGAGAGATCAAGTTTCCGACGCTTATATGCTTATAAACTACTCAATCAATTGTTTCAATCATAACGTTGACATCTAGAATAAAATGTCTCCTGCATATCGCATAATTGTGGCCTTGCAATAACATCCTACCGATGAATTTTATAGAGGGAAAACAGAGGTTTTATCTGCTACACAGTATATAGATAAACCATCCACCTTCCCCCCCCCCCCAAAAAAAAAGAGGTTCATTATATAATTATATCAATTATCATCTTGTGTACAAACCAACACGGGTGTTTTAAAGTAATAAAATCATTACAATACTTAATGTGTGTCATCCCTTTAACGTAAAATGCAATATTCTGAAACTTTTCCTAATCTATCTTAGGTTTTCATGAATCTGCTTTTTTTTCTGTGCCTCTGATTTTATTCAATTCACTTAAGTCATTTAGAAGTAAGAGAATTATTTGGCACTATTTCTGAAAAACTCAGAGACGCTTAGGTTATACAAGATTCTGACGTAATACAACTTTTCTGTGGATAAAAAAGGGTTCTTTCAGATAAAATTTACGAAATAATAGATAGATTTTACCAAACGACGGTTGCTACATCTATAATTCTACTGTTTGTTTGTTTATTCCTCTCATGATGAAGTGACGAGGAAATGAGTTAACTGTTGGTGGAGTGTTACATACACAAACATGCATATATATCCCGGTTGAGATACGCGTGACTATTATATTGTTTATATATTATACATTCAAAAAGGTTGCAAAGCGATATAATTGCTAAGTGACAACTATATACACAACACTTCAAGCATCAACACCAACAAGTAACCAAAAATAACAGTGAAACTGAAATTCGTCAAAAGAAAGAGAAATCGAAAAGGTAAATGTTTCATTTGTGAAACAGATAGACAACGACTTTCATTCAACAGAATGTATATGGATTGAAAATAGAATCACAGCAAACAATACCACGACAGAAAGGCACCATTACAGCAAACACACTGCACAATAATATCAAGAGGAAAACTGTGTGGGCATTTCTTTACAAGGTTTAGATTTTATCTCGGGGTATCTTTGTCATTGCCGCTATGTCGGGAAGAAAGGCACCACTCAGTCGGTTAGCATTTTCACACGACCGTTTTTCTTTCCGAAGGAAAGTGTAACAGATAGTTCTCCTTTCTCGTTTGACCAGACAAATATCTGATAAATATGTATATAAGACAACCACTGAAACTTTTGTTCAATTGTTTAGTCTCTCCTGCTTGTGAGAGACAAAGCGATGATATTGAATCACAACGTATTGTCGTGATCGATGTTACTGATGCCAATCATTGGATACTGTGAGAATGATCAGACCTGTGAAGTAGACGATCTTCTCACAATACTGCTCGGTTCTCAGTATCATCATTCGATGGAGCTGCAAAGTAGCTCCATGGTATTATTGTGGTATAGAAACAGTTTGATGAAATCTTGAATGCATTTAATGCAATATAGTTATCATTAAAATTAAGCAGCAATATCAGAGAATTCTACGCTTAATTTCATCAAAATTATACATTGTCAATGCTTTTGGGAGCCGTGGAATCTTAATGGTTAAAAGATGGAATCATTGTTGTAACATTATTAGTTGATGAATTCTACTTTTTAGAGTGACCGAAACGACTGTTCCTCGAGGCTAGCCGAGGGATAACACCTGTCATCCAACGCCATCCGAGTGGGCGATATGCATGTAGAAGTCGGATGAAATCCCTTGAGACAGACATTGATATGTGCAGAAAGCTGAAGCAATATTTAGTCAGTATATAACATTCAATTCTCAGATATGTCGTTCATATTGGATTTCAGTAAATCAAAATCTGTATAATCATACTCACTGCATACGAAGTTTGGATCAGCTGCGTCTACATGTGCAAAACAAAGGGGGAAGGGGGAGAGAGACGAACAGACGTAACATTCATTGTCAATTTAGGAGAGGTGTTTGGTAATTCAGACCCATCAACGCTTTCACTCTAATATATTAATGTTTTCCATGGGATCAAACACTTATCAGCCAAATAACTCTTTGTCGTAGTCACGTGGTCATGTTTCAATTTCAATTTCAATTTCATTTTCATATTTCTCAATGAAAAAATACTTCACTAATATGAAAAAAAGGTAAATAATGCACGATATCCAGCTAAGAGGCATAATATTACAAAATAAAATAGGGCCTATACATGATATCCAGCTAGGAGACATACATAGAATATTGCAAACATATAAAACATAGTGGTCGATCTATGAAAGTTGGAATATGAGAATGAATGCTAAGGAAATATAAAGGAACCTACTTAAAAGCAAGCTTGTGTTGTGTTTGAATAAGGGAGTTCACGGTTGCGATTTGCGCATGTGCAAAATAAAGGTCAAATGAGAATGTTTGTGTATTTGCCATTGACTTTCAAACGAAAAGAATCCTCAGGCAAATGAGGATATTTTGGAATGTTAAGTTGTGTGTTTCACCATGTTAGAACGCACAGGTGAAAGTGATTCATCAATAATGTTTAACAAAAGCTGCACACGCATTTCATTGACATTGATTACAAAGGTGGCAAAAAATGCTCTGTCACAGGTCCTTTCCATGTTATTTGAAAGTCTGTGGTGTAGGGGTCAAAATAATGAGACATGCGCTAACCATGAACTCCCCTATTATTCGAAACAAATTAATGTGAGAAGTAAGGTTACGAGTTATGAGTTTCCAACAGAGCACGGAAATACGTTAAGAGGAAAAGACTTTGAAAATTTACTACGCATGCGTCATCGAGTAATGTGCATATTCGTGTTCATCACATTTTATGTATTCAAGACTGTGAGAAATCATACTTCTGTTTAAGTTCTGATCTGTTGTCTTAGGAACGGAGGTATTTTAACATGCGACTAAAAAAAGAGTAAGCCGAGAAAAACAAAACAAAACTAAACACCCTTTATTTCTCACAATGATGATACTTATTAATAAATCCAAGATAGATACATTGTAAAGATCGTTAGATAAATAAATAGAAAGGCAGCATTTTTATGTAAAGGAACGGCGAATAAAACTTACTACATAAACTGCACATGAGTGGACAGCCATTGATGACGTAACTGCGATCGCACCACGACACTGGCCAGCCGGGATTAGCCCCACAGTTCGCATGTGTGTCTTCACATGGCGCTGTTGTAGGGAGAAAGTGTGAGGGTGCTAGTATTATTACATATATCAGTAAACAATTCGTCAATATGTAAACGTTAGAAAAAGTGAAAATAAATTCCCGGAGATGTTCGTTCTTACTCCATATTCACAGCATTTCAATCTGGAAAGCCTCGCCTCAAAAGAATGATTTTCATCGGTTGTTGTTACTATCAGCCAATTATATAGTACATAATCAGGGTTTTGCGAAGTAAAAGCAAACTGTTTAATGAGGCAAGTGGTTTTTGGAGTTCGTTTGTTTATCCCCGCGTAGCACTCTATCCCGATGAAATCACCCGAGCTTCAACTTTAGGACGGCTGAAAAAAAAAAAGAAACAAACAAACATCGTCACCGTCCTTCGTGTTGGCGTCAAACATATGATTCGTTATGGATGATCATCCACAATTCAATATGCCTCAGAAATTATAGCTGCATTTGGGCCAAATGGACCGCTGGACTTCCGGACACACTGTAAAGGGAATGGCACTTACGCGTTTGTTTTGTTTTGCTTTGTTTTGTTTTGTTTTTTGTTTTGTTTTGTTTTGTTTTGTTTTTTTTTTTTTGGGGGGGGGTGGAAATATTATTGCCAGTCCCCATCCCCTCCTGAGAATTAAAGGGGTGGTACAGTATTGGCGGAGATGAGATTTGGGCTTTTGACTTTTTGCGAGATAACAAGAAACCACTTATGAAGTAGTACAGACCATACAATTCTAAGAGGAATTCAAAGCTCATTTGATGAAAATCGGTTTTGGAATGGCTGAGACATCCAAAAACAAAGTAACACAAAGCAATCATAATAAAAGGTGGGTCCCACCGTTTATTCGGATCGCTTTGTTCTGGATATCTCAGCCATCTCAAAACCAATTTTCATTAAATAAACGTTGGATTCCTTGTGGAATTACATGCTCTTTCATATTTCTTAAGAAGTTTCTCATTATCTCATCCAAAATGTTAGAAACCCGAAGTTAAGTATGAACCAAAACTATACTATCCCTTTAAAAAAAAAAAGACCAACAAGCACAATCACACAAACAAATCTGGCACGTTTGATCGAAGCCTACGGTGCTAACAAAACTTCATCGCACTGCTTCATCTTCTATTACAGTTGTATCATCATATTTTATGTACAACTAGAAAGCCACAGAAACTCGAAATGATTTTTTTTTTTTTATCAGTACCTGGTATTATTTGCCGGGAATACACCACGGAATGTATCGTATATTTCCTATATATACGCTGTATATAGCAAACATTACGTCTATCTGAAAAAAAAAAGAAGACTTATCAGATATTGTATTACATTGGTTGTACACGACATCTGCGCTCTATGCGAAGACTAATTGGTTTACCTATCGTGACAATTAAGTATACATTAAATGTATTGCGCAGACACTTTTTAGTTGCTGTCCTACAAAAACAAGTATTCAATATCCCACCATGGTTATACTTTACATTCTTGATGTATATAAGACTGTCCAATATCAGATCACTTTTGATTAGTAATGTGCTATTTCGAAAGTTCTTATGAATCTACTATTGATGTCACATTATAGGCCTTAAATATTATTAGATGTTAGAATGAATTACATGATAATACAGACAACAGAGTACAGCGGTAGGTGATTTTTTTCCCTGTTGTGTGTGTGTGTGTGTGTGTTGTTTGTTTGTTGCTGTTGTTGTTGTTGTTGTTTTTACGAACGAGAACTTACTTGCACAGTCAGTACCATACCAGCCGTCTGCGCAGGTACAGGAGCAGTCGTTGTTGAGGCTGCCACAGTTGTTGCAGACCGCCTTACATTCTGGGAAGAAACATAAATAAGTGGCTGATAGTATGAAATACGTTTAATCTTCCTATCTAAAACTTCATTGTCTCTCTACAAAGTCCCGACTGCAATGCATCAAAATCCGTGCTGACTTTTTGGGCTGCAACAAGATAATACATATCCTTTTCATATGGTTGCACCACAAACTATTTACTATGCATGGACGCATAATATTCAGAAGAGATTGTATAAATGGAAGACAAACTTCGTGCATTAAAGCACAGTGTTTGGACCAAGAGCAAAATTGAAATACAATATGACTCTTTCACTGAGATAAATAACATTAATTTTTTTTTCTCGAAAATAAGTGCGTGAGCTCGAGCTCTCTCTCTCTCTCTCTCTCTCTCACACACACACACACACACACACACACACACACACACACACACAGTTCTCACCCCAAAGGAGAATAATTTATTCCTTCATCTTATTATAATGTATTATAAATCATGATACTCCGCCTCATTAAATGTGTTTACACCGTTATCTGATTTCATAAAGTTTATATATGGATTATGATCTCATCTGCACTTCTTTCCTATTAAATAATAATAATAATAATAATAATAATCTAGGATAGGATCTCTGATATGTCTGGTTTTGTGCACTGCAGAATACAATATTTGCTCATGTCTGTCTCTTTTTTTTTCTACTTCTTCTTCTCAATAGAATTCTTTGGTGCTATTCTCATGTGCTGAAATGAAAAATGTATATACATATATCTGCTTGGGATTGCATGCATCAGTGTAAAATTAGGGGTACTGGTACTTTGCATACATCCCTTGTGTCATGAATTGGGTGAAAACTGCAAGCAAATCTTTCACAAATCTTTTATGACCAATGTAGGTTGTTATTGCTTTTGAGGAGATGAGAATGGTATTTTAGATATGGGTAAACTTGTATGTTATTAATAAAGAAGAAATTTCACTTTTATACAGGACATATTATCCATCTTCGAGTGCTGTATACCAAGTTTCAGGGTAAACAGGACTGTGAACATATGAAAGTGAAAAGGCCAGACAGTCTAAACAAAATGTGAGAAGGAAACAACAATTCTTGCCAACTTTCTGCTTTGATGCTCTGAAAATAATTAAAGCAGTTGGTCAGGTTTACGCTAAAGTCTAAAAAAGGTGGTGCAGTAAAACCTGTCATTATAACTTGACGAGCTGTCCCCCTGCTTTACAAACTCCCTTAGACAGAAATTATATGTTAAAGATCTTAACTATTGGGGCCATCTGTCTAAGATATCAAACAGGTACCAAATTCATCCCCCATATATAATATTTGACTGTGTATCTCGGTCTCAATCTGTATGCTAATTCTTCTAGAGTTTCTGTGTCCCACAAAACAGCCTCTTTTTTTTTTTTTGGGGGGGGGGGTCAAATTATTCACAGAAAGCAAAAGAAGCTAAAAGCACACCACTGCTCTTTTGCACTTCTCTATGTCTGAGATGCCAAAACTTTATTCCAGTATTCCAGAGATATTTCAGATGTTTTCTCACGAGAAATATATTATGAAGCGGATTAATTTTCATTCAAGGACAAAGGACTGAAAGCTAAAAATTTCTTACGTTGCAGACATAGGCATATTTTTTTGTCTGTCTGTCTCTCTCTCTCTCTCTCTCTCTTGACTGCAATGGCGCCAACATTCATACAATATCTGTGGCATAGTGAACAAGACTCCCGACTCCCAATTGAAAGACCCGAGTTCGATCCCCTCCCAGTGCTTACGTGCTTCAACAAGATGTTTTTACCCATAATACACGTCCCTCTCGACCCAGGAGGCTACCCTGCATAAATATGACATTATTGTTATTATTATTATTATTATTATTATTATTATTATTATTATTATTATTATTATTATTATTATTATTATTATTATTATTATTATCATTATTATTATTATTATCATCATCATCATAATCATCATCATCATCATCATTATTATTATCATTATCATAATCATTATTATCATTCTCATCTCATGTTTCCGGTTTCAGTGGTACGTATATGTCGAGGTTCTGGTCAAAGCTATTCGCCCATGTGCGCTTCAGTTTGGAATGCCAGAAAATTTGAATAATGTAGCTATACGATGATGATTAACATAATTTACTATGAATTTCTCCACTAAAAAGACAATAGATATAGCGTTGATTAAGCACACTAATCAACACTTACCGCAACCTTCGTCTGTAGACGGAGAACAATCGGCTGAACGGACGAAAATCGAGAGAAATAAACAAACAAAACATTCGAATTTTAAAATGTATAACAATTCAAATCGTTATCCCATATCCACCAAGAATGCAAGGTTGAAGTTGAATGCACCAACAAGTTAGCTTAGAAACATGACAATGTTTATATTTAATGAAATCGTTTCAATTGACCTTGCTTATAAAGTACATTAGCTTCTTAAGGACAGACACGCGATTCATCGAACATTCAGATGAAACTGATGAAGAACCTTAAAAAGCGAGTGGTTGGTGAGCGAACATTTCACATATTTCACATTCTTTTTGTTAAATCGTTAATAGTGTTTTACACAATTTACAGAAAAGTGTGGGAACGCTGTTCAGAAGCTGTACACGAGTTTTGTTACTGCTGTTCGGTTTGAAGAAACATTATGTTTAAAGCTTTTATCACTGCATGGTAGCTATCAAAGTAGTTAAAGTCCTCTTTCCTTCTTGTTTATTTAATACATTATTGTTCTATAGAAGCACTTTGCAGCATTTCCTGGAATTCCGTGCTAAGTTGTTGTTTTTTTCCTCCGACACTAAATGTTGTTAGAGGATGAATTTTAGAGACACAAGGGAATGAAGTACCGGTGGCATGGTGTATTTTTTTTTTCTTCTCAAACGACTGAACTCACTGCACAGGTTATCTTGGCATAGGGCTTGTCCACTCTCGCACTTTGTGCAGCTTGCCCCGGTCGTGTACGGCTTCTGGCCCACGTAGTTTCCTCTGCAATGGATGCAACAGAGCCACGTCGATCGAGGGGGGAGGGGGGGGGGGGGATGACAATTAAAAATAAACAAAACTTTCATTACATTGAGAATTCAGACTTGCTCAGACAAAAGGAAAACTGTCTTCAGATACTCCGCTGCGTTTATATCAATTTTAGTGATGAAGAACAAAATTATGCAGAGTATACCGAGATATTTCTCGATGCAAAACTATGCTTGATAAGAGGGTTTGGCAAAAACTACACACCCGTGTATGCCTATCTTCATATTCATTTCCGATATGTTTGTATAAACAATATACATATAAATAAATATATATATTCATTTATTTATTTATTCATTCATTCATTCTTTATTGGTCTATGTCAGACATAGAAATTTAGCTTCCATTGACATTACATTGTACCAAAATGAACATGACAATACAAACACATTTTGCGTCACAATTACATAATTACGTCTATGATAAGCACAATGAATACAAACAACACCCTACAAATCTATTACATAATAAAAGAACCTACATATATATATACAGTGTATATATATATATATATATATATATATATATATATACATATATATATATATATATATATATATATATATATATATATATATATATATATATATATATATATATATAAAGAAGAGAAAGAAAGGGGGATACACACGTTCATGAAAATTTGTACAGTATCTAATTATCGTTACTCACGCAGGTCCGTAGTTACAGGTGATGAGCCACGCCCCATTGTACGTGTTTCCATCGGCATCGGTTGCTTGGGGGCAAAATGTGAGACCGCAACCAACAGCGTACGTGGATGCCCAGACGTTCTGCCACAACAGCGTTTAAAGTTCGGAGAGATTTCAATATCAATTCAATTTCAATTTCAGTTTATTGAAAACCGAACATATTATATCAAGAAAATCGAGATAAACGAGTGATTGTGATAGTATATCTTTCAAATAAAATTCCGTTTCATGATTTGGTGTTTCAAGGAAACAACCTGCACTGCTTGCCATTGACGTATCCCAAGGACTTTCCTAGTTGAGAACACATAATGTATAAAGCCGATCATAACTGTGAAATTTGGGATGGTGGTTGCTCCCTTGTTCCCACGCAAGATTGATGACTCCTATCCATGACATGTGACATGGACCCTTAGGTGATGGGTGAAAAGAACATACCGTGCTTGGTTCTCATTTCAATATCTGCAGGTATAGCGCCACACGTAATAAACCATGTGCTTGAACCTCCAACGATAATTCCTAGAAAATACAATCTGTTCTTCATTGTAGGAGCTATGATAGGCCAATGTCTTCATGATACGGGTCATAGTAGCGAATAAAACAGCCTTTTTCGATGCTTAATATAGTTCGTTGAAACGCTGGTAGAATAATTCGGGATAGGTTATGTGGAATGTAAAGAAAACGAAAAACCAAGCAACTTTCAGCTGTGATATAAAGAGACATATTTCTTCGTTAAATTCACCTCATTTTGAGGTTATAAACATGCTTTCTTCAGAATTGGGAGCTTTTATTTCTACTGCTCTGAGTGAGAAGTATATTGTCTGCTCTCAGCACCTTTAAGTAGGGTTGCAACTCACAAGAACCCCGTTCTAAACGTCACGGCTACACTGAAATTCGTTGGTATTCGTCTGTTAATTCAAAATCATGTTACACGCGTATTAATGTCGTGTACCTGTGTATAGTGTCCACACACTTTACCGGCCTGACAGCTTCCGGTGTCGTAATCGTAGTACTGGTACTCCTCGTACCAGGCCTGCGTGGCGTCCGTGCCGTCAGGGGGCGTGCCCGGTTGACTCAGTCCCCAGCGGATATAGAGGTTTTGCCCCACAGCGCTGAAAGGGGAGGTATTAGCTGGGTTACCATGCTCGTAGTAGCAGCCATCCGACCAAGTCTGTGCCATGTTGGCTAGCTCATCATTCCAAGTCTGTCATAACAAAAATAACAGCAGTCACGGTATCAAATCGTGATTATTTTGTTCAGACACACGGTTAGAGAATGTATTTTAATGTATAGGCCTACATGTGATTTTATTTCTCGTAAAGGGGTTTATAGAGGTTTATAGTGAGTTAAATGTAAAATGAAGCGTATTCTGTGATCACGTCCCTTTTCTTGAGCGCCGAACAGATCACACTGTCAACACCACAGCGACACTGCTTTCTCAATTATGTATAACTATAACACACAGTGATAAGCTGTGTGGGGGAACAAACTAGAAAATATTTCTCATAGAACGAACACCACCGCTGCCCTCTCCTACAGTTATCAGTTATCAGGAGGAGGAGGAGGAGGAGGGGAAGAAGGAGGAAAAGAAGAAGATGGCGATCATTATTATCACCATCATGATGATGAAGATGGAGAAGACAAGGAAAAGGAACATAACGTGTAGATCCAAAGATAGTAGAGCAGATAAGCCCTCAAAATCACGTGAATTGTGCAAAATTTGACTAAAGCATGAAACTTTCACCAGTGTTAGTACATGCCATAAGATTTATTTTAAGATCGGGAGGTAAGTCTGATTTGACCTCTGATGACCTCCAGAGGTCAATGTACTTTAGATATCAGAAAATCGATGTTTTCAGACATTTGCGAATGATATATGTGGTTATGTTGCACTAAACATGCATTTATACCACAGAGAAATCATTTCCAGATTCAACAGAGCACTGACAGGTTTTTACCTTTGACCTCTGATGACCTCCAGAGGTCAATGAACTTTAAATATCAAAATATCGATTTTTTTTTTGACATTTTTGAATGATATATGTGGTTATGATTCACTAAACATGCATCTATACTTCAGGGAAACCATTTTCTGATTCCACAGAGCATTGACAGGTTTCTACCTTTGACCTCTGATGACCTCAGAATATCAGAATATTGAAGTATGACATCATTGGTGAAAGGTCAAACATGGTAAAGATGTACAAAACAAGCATATCTGTGTACAATGACATCGTCTTCATATTCCAAGGCACACAGACGAGTTTCTGCCTTTGACCTCTGATGATCGCGAGAGGTCAATGACCTCAAAATATCAGAATAGTTTTGCATCATCAATGGTAAACATGATGATGTTCTAGAGAGCACTCGTAGGCCCTGCTTATTAACGAGCCATTACCGTTCACCCATGAAAATCACACAAGGTCAAATACCTCGAATGAAATATGAGGATGTTAATATTGATATTGCGATAGTTAATAGTTAATAATTGTTTATAATGTAGGGCTTTACTAACCATGCATTTCTGTTACCAAAAAAGTGGCCACTCATTCCGCAGAACTTTTCAGGTAATCATCTAAGTCGGGTATGTGCACAGAGCAAGGGGTGTCGACATGTTTTCACGTGGAGGGGGGGGGGAAACTTGGAAAATATGTAAAAGCATAAGTTCATGGTGCAAAGGAATGAAGCGGAGGGGGAGGGGGAGGATGTGGGAGGGGGATTGGATTTTTGCAGGTTTAGACCTGAAATCAGTGATTCAGTGTAGCTCTTGTTTAATGTGTGCGTCATCACTTATACGGAAGTTGATGGGGTGTGGGCGCATCTCACCTACCCTCCTCCCAAAGACGATTTTTTTTTTTTTTTTTTTAAGAATCTTATGCATACGTTTTGGGGAATATTTAGAAAATTATGGCTCACCAAGGTGTACCAAGTCTATATGGATGGGAACCCAGCAAGCGCAGCGTTGGCGAGGGTAGGGTATTCCACTCCCATTCGAGAGAGCTCTTGTATTTTGAGAAATGAGATTCAACGACCTGGCACACAGGCACTTTTGAAGGAATACCTCGAAATTTGTATCAAAATGGTGTAGTAAGTCAGCCATCTATGGAGGGAGACCAATCGACAGCAGGATGTGGGTGGAAGTATCCCCCTCCCACATTATGGAGCTTTTGCATTCTTTTGTTTGCAATTCAATGATCTCGTGCCACTCTTGTTTGAACTACCATTTTGAAAAAAAAAAAAGTCCATACCCAAATGTGTAGCCATAATAAATGCATGGAGGAGAGGTTGATACAACGAGAGGAGGGTATGAAAGGGGCTGTCCCCCAATCCTTCCCATGCGAGGGAGCCTTTGCAGATAGAATAGAAATGTAAAAAAAAAAAAAAAATCTAGGATACACATTTATGATGGAATATTTGGGAAATTATCAATCAAAGGAGTGTACAAAATCTAAGGGTAGAAACCGAGGAGGGATTGTTAATTGAAAGATACAATACCCCCTCCAACAAGAGGGATTTTCTTTAATATGTCGGAACTGAAATTAAAGATCTAGTACATACTTTGTGATGATATAGAACAAAAATGGGACAAAAGCACTGAGCGTATATGGAAGGGGACATAACGAAAGATAGTGTGGGGGAGGGGGTATGCAAAGGAGATTCTGCCTTTTAATCTGGTGCATACTATAGCTAAAATGTTCAGTGACAATTCATTTTCTGTCAAAAAAGTGAAGAAAAAAAATCTCCATCTCAGGAAATACTTGGAGGCAAAGTTTTATGTCCCCACCATTCCCCCTCCTATATTTTCTCGGGAGGCGGGGCAAATGCCTCTTGCCCTCCAAAATGAACAATCGTGCAAATATAGGAAAGCTTTTCATTTTTGGAATTCAAATAAAAATATCTCTTAAAAACATTTTTCATATAATAAGGGAAATTATCATTCCCCAAAGTATGTTATATCTGTGGAAGGAACCAAGCAGGGGGAAGGAGTCTATCGAAAGGAGATATCCCCTCTCACAGAAGGGAGATTTTGCATTTCAGAATTAAATTTTAACAATCCGATGCACACTTAAAGTGAAAAACTTGGGCAGTTTTCTGTCTAAAAAGCAAAAAGCAAAAAAAAAAAAACAACAAAAACTAACAACAACAAAACATAGTCCACATCTCAGAATTTAATGGGATGGGGGTCAACTATCCCTGCCACCACCACCCCTCCTCAAAACTGATGCCCCGGTATGTACATGTGTTTTATTCCACTTGTTGAAAAGAAGAGAGAGTTTTAAGAAACAATATTGTTCAGTGGTCGCTATCCCAGTCAAGTAAATTGTTTATCAATAACGTGATTTCCTTCACCTGTATACCTTAAGATGATGTAGGCCTGGTATTTGCCTTGCACGTTATTACATCTATTTCTTTTTTAGTATTCTCGTTTATATTTTGATGTGAAAGTTGTTTACTTTGCCAAGATTTTATTTGTACATAGAAAAAATAATCCAAGACTGAAAATGAAACTGATACAATATTTAATGATTGACATGATGCGCATATTGTGTATTTCTATAGCAATAAAAGTGAGCAATTCAAAAGGCGTGTACTCATTTCACATGAACATTAGCGATGATCCTCTGACCTCTGGAGGATATTGAAAGATATGCATCAAAATGTAAGAATATTGATGTCTGTGTGTGTGTGTGTCCAAAATTGTATGCAGAGTATTCCACACACAGTTCAATTTTGACTTCCATCTAGGACAATGAGCGGTTACTTTTTTCTCAACTACACTGTAATATCAACATCTATTGAAAAAACACGGTGGCGGCTGGGTCTAACACATTATCATTCCTTTTCGTTGGAGATCCATGCGGGATGGTCAAAACAAACATAAAAAAAACCCAGATATCTCAGACCTAATTGTTATGACAAAGCATCATATCATCCTCATATACCCAACCCAACCCTCTATGCCCAGACTGCCAGACAATGTAAACCACCCCATGGACTTACTTGGAGCTTTAGAATATCCTTTGTCAACAGAAAGAGACATCCAAACCTTTGCAGTGCCGACTAAGATCTGCCATGGAACTGATTGGTATTGGCTCTGCATCATTGACAGCAGATCTCGTTTCCTATTCTCCTCCTCCTCCTTCTTCTTCTTCTTCTTCTTCTTCTTCTTCTTCTTCTTCTTCTTCTTCTTCTTCTTCTTCATTATACTGTGTAATCTTGTGATATTCTGCCATGCAGCCTTTTCTTAATTGGTTAAAGAAGATATCCAAAGAGCTATATGAAGCAAAAAACAACAAACAAATGCAAAAACAAAAAGAGAGACATATGTATCTTTAATAACAGAGCTGAATATTGAGTATCTATCTCCTGAAGTGTTTCAACGAGATACAAGAGACAGTGGTCGAGAGTAGCCGCCACCTTTTTTTCGGAGTAGGCCTACTTTGTGTTCTTGCAAATGATGCCTGACATTTTTGGTCATTTGCCCTTTTTGAAGAATGCAGCAATAGAGCCACAACTTCCTCCTGAGTGGATATTGTGGGGTTCTTGATGCAGAACATCATCGCTGAATTTGCCTGTGCTGTACTTTCTTACAGGGATTGCCATTGTAGTTTTGTTTTGTTTTGTTTTGTTTTGTTTTTCAAGTGTGGCTGTAACACTGCTTGTTTTGCATATGATGGTCATTGCAGCTAAAGAGTGCGTATCTTCTCTGGATCATTCCAAACTTCGTGATGTTTCACCTGCATGGGTGAATGGATCCCAGATGATGCATGCATATTCCAAGACAGTCCTGAGCGGCATGGAGTAGCAAAACACCTGAACTTTATGATACTCGTATCTTCGTCTGGAGAGAGTCTTTGGTTGAAGTATAACCTTTTTAAGCTGCTGTGGCGATTTGATTCCAGCTGAGCCTCCTATTGGAACTCCAAAACATTTTGCACAATCCGCTTTCTCCATGGTTTGCCATGAAGGCTTATATATTCCCTGGGTAGGTCTCGGATGGCAATAGCTAGTTGCAATATTACACAGGATTGCTTCATGTGGAATGCATGTTGGGCCTCACAGTATGTCGAAGTTTTCAAGATGGTCCATGATGTCGCAGCTGTGGACTGTATACTCCAGGACCATGAGTCATTCATCGCAGTCATACTGTAACAACCCGCTTTACACTGGCCAATACAGGCCCACCAGCTGGAAACTATGCAAATATTGCCCATGAGCTTGACACTTAGGCAAACCAGTCCCATAATGAGTCCGACAAATGGGGGAAAAAATCTATGAGACTTACACTGAATAGATTAAACACTCTGATATCAGTCTTGTGGGCCTTGTTTTCCTCGAGTGTCGAGATAATGGCCATATTTGCCTATATTTGCTAGTCTTCATAACTAACCCAAACATAACAGTTATATTTGAGGTCACTGCCATCACTCAAGAAACGTAAGCTTTATTTCTGAAGTAATTGACCTCTCACATTTCAGAGACCTGTTACTATAAACCAATGCTCTGTGGAATATGCATACATACTTTGATCAAAACGTCAATGCGTGATTTGTACATGATTAAGCATTTACGATTACACCAATGAAGCCAAACATCAATACAGGTAAGCCTACACATGTGACCTCAGTGACCTCTCATTGTCCTGAGAGGTCAAAGTTGGATATAATGCACAGGCTAATGACCAATGTTCTATGGAATGACAATATTCTTCTATTATAGCATAAATGATTGTACATCGGGTAATACAAAGTTGACCATTGACTATCGATAGAATATCAATATTCTGATATTTTGAGGTCATTGACCTGTCACCTTCCTCAGAGGTCAAAGGTAGAGACACGTGAGTAATTTCTCTTGCTCTGTGGAATAGGAAAACAATTCAATTGTAATACAAATGAATATAACATCTAAATCATGCTTGTCATCAACCAATTGCACCAAATATCAATGTTCTGACATTTTGAGGTCATTGGCCTCATCATAGGTCATCTGAGGTCATCAGAGGTCAAAGGTAGAAATCTGACTCGAAAGGCTCAGTGGAACATTGAGGCAATTCCTCTTACAAAAATTAGTTTTTAGTACATAATTATCGTGTTTCAGTTATGAGTGACGCGTTAAAATATCAATTTTCTGACATTTTGAGGTCATTGACCTCTGGAGGTCATCAGAGGTCAAAGATAGAAACCTGTCAGGGCTCTGTGGAATATAAAGACAATTTCACTGTGACAAAAATTAAGTTTTAGTACATCATTACTGTGTTTTATCATTTACCAATGATGCAAAATATCAATTTTCTGACATTTTGAGGTCATTGACCTCTGGAGGTCATTAGAGGTCAAAGGTAGAAACCTGTCAGGGCTCTGTGGAACATAAAGACAATTTCACTGTGACAAAAATTAAGTTTTAGGACATCATTACTGTGTTTATCATTAACCAATGACGCAAAATATCAATTTTCTTAGATTTTGAGGTCATTGACCTCTAGAGGTAATCAGAGGTCAATTCAGACTTACCTCCCGATCTTAAAATTAATCTTATAGCATGTACTAACAATGGTGAAAGTTTCATGCTTTAGTCAAATTTTGCACAATTCTTCGGCTTATCTGCTCTACTAAGAATGGTAATGGGATGGACGAACATTGTCTGTGTGTGCGTCTGTGTGTGTGCGCGCGCTCGCGTGTGTGTGTGTTATCTGTGTGTGTTCATTTTTGTGTACGTTGATTCAAATTATCCCGCAGACTCATGGGGAGGGGCCTAATTCACAACGCCGCACGTTTTCCTTACAGAAATGATAATGATAATAAATATTATATAAGTATAAGAGGAAACAATGATGCTCGTAATAATCATAATGGTGTAATGGTTAAAGTGACTGAAATAGTAACTGCTGGATGTTAAATTATTGAAATGTAATCAGTAACAGCAAGAAGCATGCATTACTAGATTTCTTGTCGCGCTGGCTAATCTCATGATGAAATGACAAATGTGAAATCATTTAGGCTATAAAGAATTCATTTCCTGCTGTCGAAGATTCGCTCCTTTAATTCCCTCACTCCTAGTACTTTCAGATGTCAATGACAACTTATGTAGTTTAATTGCCTGCAGTAGTAGCAAAGTTAATTAGCTAAGATTTTTCTCGTGACTCAAACCAGTTTTCAATACCATTTCCTTACAATGACTTCAACGGCAAAACCAGACCCGATTGAGAAGGGATATCGGAAGCGATGGTTTTGATGGCTATGTTGTAATGCTGAAGTTATTGTCCCACTTTTTTTTTAACATTAACAGGTTTCTAACGATGACAAACAAGACTATACATTTTCGGAAGTTCGAACGACTACAGTCATGGCCACTTGACAGTTAGTTTAATATATCAGAATGTTTTCAACATTTTGTTCAAATTAAAAAAAGACAGGTAGCGGGAATGGAAAGGGTGGGGTACAAAATTGCAACCTCCGATGCCCCCTATACAGATAGACAAGTAAGGCATGCTTGCAAAGGAGCTCTCTCTCAAAAAAAGAAAAAAGAAAAAAAAGAATCGAAAGCTGTCTTTTCGTTTTCTGATTTTTTTTTTCGGTCTTGCGTTTCTTAAGATCCTATACTAAGGTTCGCTGGTGTAAATGAACGGAATTCAATAAATAGGGGCCTACCACTTCGAAAGGCAGCGCAATTCTGTCTATATTTATTATCTAAGTGCTTATTGAAGCGCTCTTTTATTGTTAATTGTTGTTTGTGCTGTTGTCAATTTCTGAGTAGACTTTCTCATTCTCTTTCCCTTCTTCTCTCCTTATGTACAGTATGTGTGTGTTACGTGTGTGGATGTATGATGTATGGGTGTTTGTGCGATAGTGTCTAGTTTATCTATATAGGGACCTACTTGACTTCACTGTGTGTTTATCTGTAACAGAGTATCTTGCAATTAATCTATGGCATTACATTTCTGCTGTATTGTTAGGTATTTGTATGTTGCTATCTCTGAAGATTCATCCATTAGAACAGTGTAAGAACAACACTGTGTGTGTGTACGTAGACAGTGCTGAATGGGGGATTCATCGGTTTCATTTACATTTTGCTGTTGTTCACGCATCTTCCTTTCTTCTAGTTGTGTAGTTCTGTTGTAAACCATCTTTTTTCTGTGCTTGATTTCGGTAAATTAACACACGAAAAAAAGCCTCGAAATTTAAGCAGAGAGATAGAAGCTGGGACCGCGAAGCTCGCGTACTTTTCCAGATCAAACTTCCTACTAGTTTGATAATGAGGAATTAACCAGTTCACTTTACTTCCTCTCAATTTCCTTTTAACATTTAAGGCACCTTTACATCGCACCATAGCCTAAACACAATTCCTGGTATCTGAATATTTTGTACCTGACTGTTTTGTTCATCCTTATTCTATATACGAGCACTATCACTATAATCATCCACATTCCTTCTTTTTTTTTCTTCTAACCATATAGGCCCTATTTCATTTGTAGATCGCTTGGTTTCTATACTCCTTTTAGAGACTGGCGATGACAATAAAGCATTAGGTACGCTACATCAGATAGAACGAATGTCTATTCATGCGATGCAGTGAAGGAAAAGAAAATGTATACTCAACTCCGAGGCTAAAAGGCAAACGTTTTATTGTATATGGTCTATAATTTTCAGCCTTTTCCGATGAAGTATCGCTTGCTTAACCACTGGTGTGGATATAAGAAGGCGATAAAAGAGAACCACAACAGCGTCTTTCTTTATCGTTTTACAAATGACAGGGTAACTTCAGTAAACCTTGAAACTACGGATCGTTTACTTCACCACTGTTTTCGATGCTATTATCATACCACGGGAAGACCGAAGTGAGAGTGTATACTGAGGTAGCACAACCTAGCTAATGACGATGACAAATAGGATTTTCTACGCGGACTCACTTATTTTCGAAGTTTTTTTTCTTCCCGGCGCGTTTGTCTCTCTCTATTTACTTTCTTTGCAAAGACAAATACTATAATGTGACGGAGTTCTACCTTGCTCTATTAGCAACGTTCGGGTAAAGACAAACGTTGGTAGACCTCTGTTGTGAGTTCACATAGCACTAACCTATTCTATTTTTTTTTTAAGAATTCACAGTGCTGATTGTGTGTGCTTAACACTCATCTATACTTGTGTGTACTAAACACACATCTGTCTTGTGTGTGTGTTTTTCTCTCCCCTTCCTCCTTCACTTGTCTTCGTCTTGTCTGTATGACTGTATATCTGTCTGTCCGTCTGTCTGTCTGTCTGTCTCAGTCTCTCAGAGATTCGTATCTGATCTTCTGAACTATACTTTGAAAACTTTTTTCGCTCCCACAACCTGTAACTCTTTTCTTAGCAATCTGAATGACAACCATCGTGACCATTGATGGGTATAATGTTATCATCTCCAGCTTTAGTCTGCTGGTCATTATCTATCTGATATCTGTGTTCCTCCGTCCCAACAGCCCTGAAGAAGGAAATGGCCTTACATGCCGCCGTGCTGGTATCTGCCTTCATTGGCCCTGGCGTCTTGTAGTACCCATCCATCCTTGTCAAGAGATCTCATTGACAAAAGTGATGGGCATACGGATACAGATGAATTTGGTCCAATAACCCAATACAAAGGAGAAAAAAAAAACACACCAATGAATAATACCCCTCTCTCTCGTATTATATCCATCAAGATGCTGACGAGTAGGGGCACTTGACTTGACAGGAAGTGATGAAGTGCTGGTGATGGTGTTATGATAGTAATGGCGGAAATGAAATTAGGAAAAGTGCATTATCAATTTGATCACCTTTGCCATTTTAAAGTTGTGTTCTTTTTTTTCTACCTTTTAAATTGTGGATTGGCGCCACCGACAAGGAAATGGCCCTGAAAGTTTTTTTTTTTTTTTTTTTTTTTTTTTGCTTTTGAAGAGAGAGAGAGAGAGGGGGGGGGGGGAGTAGAAAGGGAGAAAGAGACTGGTACTTGATAGAAATCCAATGTCAGGGCCCTTCAAACTTATTCAACTTTTATGAAAGTGTCCAATGAAAGCGCTGGTTCCAAAAAACAAGAAGTTTACTGGAGGGCTTGCCCGACAGAGCAAAAAATGATGCACACAAACCTTATCTCAAACCCTATCCAGTATATAAACAGACCAATAGAATTGGCTGTCAGGTTTGCCGAGGTAACCTTGTATCTGAATATACATTGTGTAAGTACCGGTATTAGCAGTCCAATGTTGTGGTTTGGCGTCCCTGCTAAAACGAAGGCCCTTCTAACTGGCGCATGGAGAGCTTATAATGAAACGTGCTTTCATATTCACGCATGTGTAAAGATACCAATCGGATTTACGTGATAACGAAGCATGGAAAGGGTCATTGCACTAGAAGAATCCATTTTATAGAAGTCAAATTACGATTTTAACCACTTTTTTTTCAACCTTTTCTTTTCAAACTTTTATAAAAAGGGCATAATTCACAGCATGATAACTATACTGCCTCAATGTTAATTTGTAGCCTATAGATATCATGACACACACGCCCACACATGCAAACATATAAGCAAACAAAGAAGAATAAATAAACAAATGAATAAATAAATGAATAAATAAACAAACAAACAAACCTAAAGAATGCTCAGTTAAAGGCATTGGGCTAAAACACACACACAGCGGACTAAGAACACGACCATGTTGAAAATGTTGAATGTTTGTCTCTACTGTCACTTATAGCGCAAGGTCACGTCATAAGGTATCTGGCTCAGTGGATGGAAACTAGCAAGATAACTAACACGTAGCTGCAGAGGATGTAACAAAAATGATAATGGGTCGCTTATAGAGAAGGGCCAAGGAAATACATGATATACATAATTTTATTATACATAATCATTCATGATGAGTAGTTACATTTGACTGGTCTTTTTTAGATATCCCCTCCTTTCATTCATGAAAATATCTTTCTTACGTCATCTCAAACGGGGATGAAAAGCCTAAATTTCCCAATGAAATAAACGACTTTCAAAACCATTACCATTCTGAGTCATGAACACGAATATGGTATTTATCTTTTTTTTATTGGTTCGTGTAATGTTACTGGTACAACTTTACATTCTGGAAATTATTATACAAATCGTATACATAATTTATGCCTGTTGTGCGTATAAAAGTGTTCATCTATACAAGGAAATCTTGTGATACAAATAAACATGCCTTGGAACGCTGTAGAGAAGGCCGTTTGAGGTCATTTCCCCCACCAGCAACTCAAAACTCTCACAAACTCTTCAATAACAAACAACACAAACAACAACAAAAAATGCAGCAACAACAACAGCCACGCAAAGTCTTTATCTCGTCGCCAATTTAAAGGTAGCAATCCTGCCAAACAAACTCATGTCACAGTATCATTACATTGTCATCAAGAATAATTAATTGAAAGGATACAAAGATGATCAAAACATGGTAAACCATCGAGTTCTGAGAAACTCAGAAAACACACACACACACACAATGGAAGCATTGTTTGAGTAAATGAATAGATTAATAACATTAAATGAATCGATATATAAATGGATAGATCATAAAGAGAGGCATATACTGTAGTCACCTCCCCCCCCCAAAAAAAAAAAAAAAATCTCGCTCTAGCTCTTCTCCGCAAATCATAAGAATTCGTAAGAATTGATATTTTTCAAGCAGCAAGAACCCATAAAGGATTATGAATGGATCTATTTCCAATTCCGCAAATCTTTCTAAATGTATTCAACTCGAGAGAAGTATATTATCTAGTCCAACAAAACGAATTTCAAATGAATAGCTAAACCAATTTTGTTTCGCTTGATCGGGTTGGTATTGACGATTAAGAAAAGAGGGGGGGGGGGAGAGGGAGAGATAGAGAGGGAGAATTAGGGGGAGAAAGAGACAGAACTGCTTATCATAGGCGCGGGAAGTGGGGGGGGGGGGGCAAAACGCATTTTTGCCCCCCCCCCCCCAAAAAAAAAAGCGCCCCCCCCCCAAAAAAAAAATAAATAGATAAACAAACAAATAAAAATAGATAAAATAAGATAGATATGTATATTATGTATATAAATGAATAAACGCGAAAAAACATAGCTACAAACGGCAGTTTTTGGACTGTAAAATGTCAAAATTTCCAAGCTCGCTCGCTTCGCTCGCTCGCATTTAATCGCTATGCCATTCTCCTTATGTTGCTGCCAGTAATTGCCAGCAGTTGCGCCTGGGCCGCCCCCCTTAATTTCCAAAACTAAACATATATATATATATATATATATATATATATATATATATGTATATATATATATATATATATATATATATATATATAGCTACAAACGGCAGTTTGGGGACTGTAAAATGTCAAAATTAATAGTCAAATTTATTTGTTATGCCATTTTCCTAACGTTGCAGCAAGTAATTGCCAGCAGTTGAGCCCGGTGCTCCTCCCCTTTAATTTCCAAAGCGAAAAACATAGCTACAACGGCAGTTTTTGGACTGTAGAATGTCAAAATTTTCAAGCTCGCTCGCTTCGCTTGCTCGCATTGAATCATTATGCCATTCTCCTAATGTTGCAGCCTGTAATTGCCAGCAATTGCGCCCGATGCGCCCCCATTAATTTCCAGAGCGAAAGATATAGCTACAAACGCCAGTTTTGGGACTGTAGAATGTCAAAATTTTCAAGTTCGCTCGCTTCGCTCGCTCGCATTGAATGGTTATGCCATTCTCCTAATATTGCCGCCAGTAATTGCCAGCAATTGCGCCCGATGCCCCCCCCCTTAGTTTCCAAAGCGAAAGATATAGCTACAAACGGCAGTTTTGGGACTGTCAATGTCAAAATTTTCAAGCTCTCTCGCTCCGCTCGCTCGCATTTTATTGTTATGCAATTCTCAACTTTCAACTTTCAACTTTATTTTCACCTCCATCAAAATGAACAAGGAAATTTATGTACATTGCATATACACGGGATATTTGTGATACAGAACAAAATTTGAAAAGGTACATAAGAAAATTATGAAAATGAAAAGTAGATGTGATTACATCTTTGTTAAATACATAAAGCGTATAATACAAGTCAACTAAGGATGAGGATGGAAGTGGAGGGTCCCACTAAGAAGCAAAGCTTGTACAATATGGGACCCTCAGAAAAATACACAAAACATCAATATAAAACACAATAAACGAACCGATGTCAACTGACATCAAAATGATTGGGAAGAGGAAAAAGAGAGAAAAGGAAAGGAAAAAAAGAGAAAAAAGGAGAGGAAAAAAAAGGGAGAAAAAAGAGGGAACTACAGCATGTGCCATCGTGGACGCAAGCAATCTGGATTTCATAATGTAAAATAAGTGATAAAATACAAGCTGGATTGAATGTAATGCAAAACATTTTTTATACGTAGTTATGTTGGTAAGAATGCAGGAGAAAAAAAAAACACATCGTTATATTTAGAACACAGACAGGGACATAGTTTAATAGGAGGACTTATGTAAAAAAGAATGATGACTTGACTGAGATGATAAAGGGAAACTAACTCTGTTGGATGTTGTAAAGTTTCAATAAAAATGATTTTAATTTATTCTTAAAGGAATTCAGAGATTGACCTGTAGTAATGTTACTGGGAAGTGAATTCCAGTACTTTGGCCCGTCGTAAATAAACGTGTTTTGAGCCAACAAAGTTCTCAGAAATGGCAAATGGAAATCATTTGATCGCCGTGTTGGATAATTATGAATGGATTGATTTCTTTGAAACATTGTTTCAAATATATTTGGGAGATTATTTTTATTATAATTATACATAAATTGTCCTAGATTAAACAAATACAAATCATTAATTTTCAATATTTTATGCTCATAAAATAGTGGGTCTGTATGGGACAAAAATGCAGTATGACATATAACACGGAGTGATTTCTTTTGCAATAAAAGTAATTTATCTAAGAATGTTTTATATGTATTTCCCCACGCGAGAATACCGTAACTTAAATATGGCAATATTAAGGATGAATATAATACGAGCAGAGACGACAAAGGAAAACAAAACTTAAGCTTATTAATTATGCCAACATTACGTAAAATAATTTTACATATACTGTCAATATGAAATTTCCAGGACAGCTTATTGTCAACTGTTACTCCAAGAAATTTTATATGGGAAACATTTTCGAGTGGAGTACCATCTAAAACAATATCAACAGGTAATGCCTCAGTAGAATTACGAAAGAGCATATATTTTGTTTTTTGAAGATTAAGAGATAGCTTATTTGCTTTTATCCACTGGGCAACATTTTCTAATTCTAAATTTATTGTATTAACAAGGGTAAAAAGATTATTGTGTGAAAAAAATAGATTTGAGTCTCCTGATGTTGCTGACAGTATATAATTTGTCGTTTCACACCGTCATTCCATAATCCATGTAAGGAAAACTTACAATGTTGCTCAATGACTGCGTTGTTGAATGTATCACATTCCGTAATGCATTGTAGTCCCATTATTGCGCACGCACACACGCACATGCATACACACCGTCAAAATTACTTTTCCACAAGGGGCCCATCCCCAACATCCCCAATGTTTCGACCCACCGTACGCCACTTTACACACACACACACACACACACATATATATATATATATATATATATATATATATATATATAGATATATAGATGTGTGTGTGTGTGTGTGTGTGTGTGTGTGTGTGTGTGTGTGTGTGTGTGTGTGTGTGTATTGTGTAACATTATGTATGGTCTATCGTGAGCCCCCTCCAATATTTGCCCCCCAATCCAAAACTGCTTCCGGCGCGCCTGCTGCTTATCGAGTGGAAACGATGGCAGGTCGAGTATCTGACAACCGCTCTGTAACTGTGTTTGTGCGTGTGTGCGTGTGCATGTGTGTGTGTTTGTTTGTGTGTGTGTGTGTGTGTGTGTGTGTGTGTGTGTGTACATGTGTGGGTAAGTACATGCATAATACGTGAGAATATCATAATTGTATTATGTGTGAATATGTTTTGAATGTGTTCTGTATTATTATCAAAAATGCAAGGTCACGCATAAAAGAAACCCTTGAAATAGCCCCAGCGCATCCGCGTGATCATCCAACTTCGATCTCGTTTCGATGTCCAATATAACAAAGTACATTGTAATCTTCTTGTTGTACCAGCATTTTATAGAAAGTGTGCGCTATATAATTGATACAGACCAGTTCTTTTTTATATACAGATCAGTATGAATAGTATGAATATCATTTCGCAGGAATCTAGAAGATACCAGCGTCTCGGCAGCTGAAGGAGAAACCGTGTTCAAACGAGACAAAATAAATGGTTGAATCACGCGACATTATAAAAGCAGCTTCCCACCACCACACACCAACACCACTTTCGTCTATGATACACTAACTTCTCGATGTACTGAGGCCTACAGCGATCAAGTTTCTACAGACGTAACAATTAAAGAAAAGATTTTGGTTTCGAATGGTGTCCAGTCGAGTGTGTTCATCCTTGAGCATTGAGACAAAATGATAAATAAGATGTCCCTTTTTTTAACACAATTAGGAGGGACATACTTCAGTGATATTAATAACGAAAGCTTTGCAACAAAAGTGTATATTTGAAACATGAGTCAGAAATAAGCACAATACATCACCTTTGATTTCGATTTATTTTGTCAGCTGAAGATATATATTATCATGGTGATATAAACACCATCAGCTCGGCCTTGATGTCGCTCTTACAAAGGAATAGAGGATGCCATTCATTTTCCATTTACCTCATTTGGAAGCCTGTCCAATATGTGTTATTCGGAATAAAATTTCATTTGAATTGAATTGAAATGAAATGAATATCCACCCTGCCGACCACGCTTATTTTTATAGAACTTTTCGTCTCTAGTATATAAAAACTTCTCATGATCCCTCCACAAATCATGTATTATGCTATTAGTTTCTTGTATTTCCATTTTGTGTTCATCGTTCCATGTTTTGTGGTGTATAATAATATGCATGCATTGTTTATACCGTTGTTCGTCATGTGTCATTCAAATTCATTAATATTATGTGCACTTATATCACATTGTATGTACCTTTGTATTCTTTTAGGATTATCTGGAAATGATTGAATTGAATTGAATTGAATTGAATTGAATTGAATTGAATTAAATTGATTTTAATGGCACGCTCACACACACACATACACACATTTACAAACACTGAGTAGAACTAAGTGTGTATGAGAACAATCACGTTGTGCTCTATGTGTTTTTTTTTTTTTAAGGGGCAAAAGGGGAAAAAATCGATAATTTCCAGACGATCACTGGAAAGACCGCCACATACAATGCCAAGATGGCATCACGCCAGTCTACGCTGGTTTGCATCCGTTATACCATCTCAGTTTGCAGCAATGGAAAAGGAACTGTGTGCGTCGACAATTCCATCGACATCACTTTCGTTGTGATGAACATAGGTCTGACTCAATACCCAACAATCATCTGCTTGTCTAGATTGATTACGAACTCGCTTTAAATATCTAGATATTGATCACCATATTATGTAGCTCATGATGCTCTCATTTTCAACGGACTCACTGCATTTTATGAACCGCACCTCATCTTTGTAGTCTACATTGTTTGCTCTTCTCATGCGTTTGCCTCGGCAAATATTACCAACACGAAATAAAAGAAAAGGAAATAAGTAAAATGGGCCCGCTATAAGTTGACCTTATGAAGGCGACAAGAGACATCGCTTTCACCGTGATTTTCATAATGGATATTCCCCTCCAGAGCCTGACAAGAATATGGTGATGAAGTAAAATTTTCATAATGATATTGAGGGGAGAGGGAGAGAGGGAGAGTGCATGTACGCTGAGCTTGGGGGAAGGATAAGGTATACAGACGGCGGAACGCGTCCGGGTTGCCAAGCAACCTGACCTCTGATTCGATCCGCGGGAAAGAAAAGTACATGTACTACACAATTAAAGTACACGTGTATAATAAGAGACTCGAGATCACTCACGGTGCTCACAGGAGTACGCAAGCGCGTGTGAAGCTATGATAATACAGCATACATTTGCGGAGCTGTGTGTGATGACTTGAAGAAACATACGCTTATGATTTACTTAGAAAATAATATTAAATGTATACCACTCAGCCAATAGAAAAGAACAAAAAAAAAATCAGATGAAGGATTCCTCCCCTCCCCCCTCCCCCCCCCCCCAAAAAAAAAAATAATGATAAATAGATGTAATAAAACTGGGAAGGTGAGATTTCATGATTTTTCACGATGCGGGCATGCTGTTCGTTGTCAATTTGAAAACAATTGTCAGAGATCATATAATAATGATGATGATGATGATGATGATGATGATAATAATAATAATAATAATAATAATAATAATAATAATAATAATAATAATAATAATAATAATAATAATGATAATAATAATAAACTGGCACTTATATAGCGCATAATCAATTAAAAAGTGCTCTATGCGCTTTACATACCGCTCTCCAATATCGTTACATTACAATAAAAATAAGTAAGTCTTTAAGTTTCTCTTGAAAGATTCTGTTGATGTACATATCCGTGAATGTGCTGGCAAACTATTCCACAGTTTGGGGTCACAAAAATCAAAGCTAGCCTCTGCTCTTTTTGAAACAGCTCTTGGAATATGTAAAGATGAAGTGTCTTCACCAGAGCGCAATCTGTAACGTGGCCTGTGTGGTGGGGATAGTATGGATAGACTATACAAAATGTTCAGGTGCCAATTTATGTATTTACTTTTAGACAATCATTGCAACCTTGTATGAAATTCTTTTCTCAACAGGCAACCAGTGCAGCTGTTTCAACAAAGGCATATAGCTCTGTCATGCTTCTTTACTTTGCATATAATCCGGGTAGCGCGATTTTGAATGCGCTGCAACCTCTCAACATTTTTTTTTTGACATTAACTAACAGAGAGTGTGAGTAATCCAGCCTGCTGAGCACAAGGGATTCAATAGCATGCGTACAGGCTTCTTATTTGAGCGTCTTTCTTATCCTATAAATATTATACAGATGAAAGTTGAGAGATTTACAGAGTGCAGTTACCTGACCAGACATAGATAAAGAATAGTCAATGTAGACACGTGGGCCCGAATTCACGAAGGTGGTACAAAATAGAAACCATGGTTTAAACCATGGACAAAAACCATGGAGCGTCAAGTGTCGCACGGAATATTTCGTTACGATATTGGTCATTTCGTCGACAAAATGACCGTTTTGTTAACGAAATTATCATTTCGTGGACGAAATGTTCATTTAGTTACAAAATGTTGTCATTTCGTTACAAAATAATAATCTTATCGACGAAATGACTGATTTCGTAACGAAATATTCAATGAGACACTTAGCGCTCCATAGTTTTTGTCCATGGTTTAAACCATGGTTTCATTATTTTATACCACCTTCGTGAATTCGGGTCTTAGAGTCTTAACAAAATTTGAGGGGACAATGGAGGCATTACCGACAGACATCGACACCCTTTGTGGAAGATGATGACCGAGTTTGGACGAAACAAATAACAATGCCTCAGTTTTTGCATCATTCAGCTGTAACTTGCTCATCACCATCCACTGATTTACATCATGAATGGACATTAACATCAGGAAGACAATGTCCTTTTTGGTGGAGTGTCTGCCGACAATATAACCCCAAATAGGAGTCAGAAATAATCGGATGGGTGAAAGTTGAATACACAAATATTAATGTGAAGGACACAGGTTATCTTATCCTTAACAAATAAGTGAGGGGACCAACAGGTGATTTATTTCCGTAGGATTTCAAGAAACAACCTTTTACTGAGTTATAAATCTGTCACTAACTTAGCTAATTCCTCTAATTCTCGTAAAGGTTTAAGTGGTGAAGACTATTCGAGGAGCAGGAAGCGATGTGCATTCTTCGTTTTCGTCAAATAATGTTTTCGCTCGGAAATTTCACCGGCACACCATCAATTTGATCTACTTCAGGTAGAAAAGAAAAAGACCTCATCCTACATGTCATAAATTTCTGGCAAGATAAACAAGGCTAGATAGGGTCCTATTGGTCAGGAACACTTTGGCAATAATCTCTGCTTTTTCAAGTTTCGCTTGTTCTTGGTACTTCATTGCATTCTGAGATGACGTGAAATATATGATAATCCCTGCCAGAAAAAAAAAAAAAAAATCCATCGAACAATTCAGACGTTGTTTTGCTGTAATTTTTTTTTTTATGATTAAGGAAGTCATGGTAAGACACTTTCCATTTAATTAGTTTGAAATAACACCTTGGCTAAATATCTCAAAACAAGTTTAAGGACAACTAAAACAGGGATCCAGGGAAAATAAGACAATACCGTTTCTATGATTCAATTTGCTTACTTTTCCTTTCTTGCAATCTGGATTGTCATTGAAGATGAGTGTTTAAAAAAAAAGGAAGTACGCAGCGCTCAAAAGTTGCCTTCAAAACAAGTCCATCCATAACATTAGACAAGATAATCAAAGAGAATCGATGTTTAGATTGCACATGGATCCAACGAGTATAGAAAATACGTCAATCATCCATATCGTTTTCTGCTTTGACACCTCTGCGAAACGCCTTGACACCTTCATGGATCTGCAAATAGGAGCAATCTACTTAATCCTCATGGAAGGAGATTTCGCTTCGTATCTTAGCAACGCGGCAAGCTTCTGCTCGGATATCATTATGGACTCGAACAAACTGTCTTCCTGCTAACATCCTCTTCACATAGTACAAGATGACGCTTTGGTGGGAAAATACACACACACAACACACACACACACAAACCAAAACCGTCTAAGATTAAAAAAGTACAGGTAAGACAACCAAGCCCTCCGAGTTGAACGTACTTTGAAAGGTAAGTCCAACATGGTACACAATACTACCCTTACACTGTGCAGCAGGGGTTACAATAGCTTTTTATATAGTCTTATACTTCAGACCCCCAATGATCAGTTTACTCTATCACATTGTAGATTGTGTCGCTGTCACGTTTAGTGTGATTTCTCTTCCCAAATTTGCACTTCGTATAACCTACTGCAAAGTGAATTCCAAATATTTAATCTCTGCTCTTAAATAAAACAAGCTAAAATAACATCACGCCCCGTAAACATCTCATCTCTTTCTGGTGGCCAACAGTGTCCATAAAAGGGCTCCAAATCCTACCGATACATTAAGCTGATTGTCACAGAATATTGCATCGTCATATACAATTCTGTTATTCAGATAGGACTAAGTTTGTCCACCAGTGGTTTAACGTTTAGTTTCCCAAGTAGTAGAATTTGAATGAGAGAAAAGGCCATAAAAAGCCATAAAACTCAACTGATAAAATTTGTATTCGTTTTACATGTGCTTTTTACACAAACACACACACACACACACACACACACACACACACACACACACACACACACACACACACACACACACACACACACACACACACACACACACACACATTACTTAATTCAGGACACGACATTACCCGTGGCCGGTTGCCCGCGGAGCCACCAAAAATAATGTCCGGCCACCAAACTTTCTAAAAGCATATTGTAGCACCTTTATTTTGTAGCGTATGTTCGATGGCGTATTGGCGGTGTTACATTGATGACCACTGTCAATCCATGGGTCACTGACACCAGTGACTCACATATTACATGATGGGGATGATGGGGGAAGAAACTTAGCACTGGTAGACAATGGGGAGACAGGTTATCCAGAAATGTTTATGGGAGAGTTTAGGCTCCTAGGGAGGTAGGGTGTGTGGACTGACCACAGGATGTGATGACCAGTCGGGTTGGACAAAATTCTGAGAATAACAATGAAGGAGTTTTCCCTCATGTCTGTAGTGGTTGAAGCTTGGGTTTGAAGCAACAACACTCTTCCATTTGATATATTACAATATCTTTTGATGGCCCGATCGGGCAACTAAGATTAAAAAATAGATTTCAATTTCACGTTCTATTTAGTCCCAATACGCTTCCATTTTTTTTATTTTTTTTTTCATTTTTATTTTTTTTTATTTTTTTGTTTTATTTTATTTTGTTTTATTTTTTTATTTTTTTTATTTTTCTTTTTGGTATGTTTGTAGTTGTATTTTGGTATTTTTGTATTATTCTGGTATAGATATTAATTTTCCGGTAAACTGTGCGCTTAGAAACATCGGTATTAAGCGCCTTATAAATGCATTGTATTATTATTATTATTATTGTATTATTATTCTGGGCCACCAGCATTTCAGATTTACTGATGTTAGTGTCATGCCCTGCATAATGTAGTTTTTGCTTCTCTTCTCTCTGTCTGTCAGTCTGCACGAAGGCATATTTTGTTACGAGCGATTAGTTCTACCACAATACTTCTAAATGAAGCACAAAGGTCTCCAATGACTGTGTATACTTGTGAAACACATCCTTGTAGAGTCGTGTAAGTCTATACTTGTAAGATGACACTGTGTAGTGGTTAATTGAGGAAGTTGTGTGGCTCATAATTGCCCCAGATCATCGTTAACCCTACATGATCTCATTAAATACCTGGAAACCACGATGGGTTTGGAAGACTCACTGCTAAGTCGATGACAGCAATAAGCGTATCATTCATTATGAATATGAAATATGAAGTGTCACGATAAATACAATCTCTTGCGCGCAATTAGCGATGTTCTGACACAATCAGTATATAAATATTCATTAAGTACTGTGAGATTGGGCCGAATTACTGATAGTTGGAGCTTTAAATCCGTTATGATGGGTTCGTTGTTGCTATGCCGAGCAAGCCTTGAACAAATTCTATGATTGTCAAGAATAATCATCGCTATGAATGTGATGCATACAATTTGAATTTTAAATTCTGTATTTCGTAAATCGGGCTATTTTTTGGTTTATATGTGTTTTGTCGAAAAATGTAATAAATTCAATTCAACTTTGAATTGAATTGAACTGAATATTTACCAGTTCTCTGTCTACATGCATCTCCTTGCGCGGAATGAAATTTGAGCGCATAAGTTGTTGATAATATGTCTGGCACGGATGCGTCAGGTTACTTTCCGGTTGACAGAAATCCCTTTAAAAATTGAATGATATATTATGCATAAATGGTTTATCTGAAGCTACCCTGGCCGTACTGTATCTCATGCTCTTGAGTATATCCAATGCGTCATCGCGTCGATCCATTTTGCATTCAGTGGTCGCAGTGGCGGTTCCCACTTGCGTTCGGTAGGGATTACCCATCACCCCTATAGCCACAGAGACCATACCCGCTGACAAATTTGCTCGGGGTGTACGGCCAGTGTATGTAAAAGCAGCGTTGCCAATGCTCAACACTGTCAGGCTAAGAATGTTAATAAAACTGTTAAAACAATTCGAACATTCCACAAAATAAATGAGGTCATTTCAAAGCAGAGAACTACATAGAGGATTGTGCGAATTATTTCCTGGTAAGCATGCAGTCAAGGCCCTGAATCGGTGTTTCCGTCTATCTGAGTTAAACCACAAACGATGTGCATTATCTCCATTTAGGGAATTACAGTTACCATCCCATCACACATGTACATGAATCAGAGTAACCACATAACCTAACCATTTGCAGATGAAACAAAACCCCAGCATTAGTGCTTTAAAATAATCTTAAAATGTGAGTTAGGGATAGAAACAGCCACTGTAAAAATTTGAATCGGTAAAATCGATATTAAGTATGTTAAACATACAAAGTGTGAACAATAGTTGTAATAATAAAAATAATGTTTCCAGACTAAACCGTCTACAGTGACGGTTTATTGAGAAAATATTGATAACATTATTGAATTGAATTGAATTGAAATGGTTTATTGATATCAACATCGTCGCAGCCAAAGGCCGAATTGTGACGTTTTACAGCAAATGATATAAAAGAATACATAAAAATTGCTCAAAAGAGGAATTCATGTTCAAAAAGATGAACTATACACATAAATATCCATAACAAACTCAAATGAAGCGTACGACTTATTCTATGAAATATTATACACTTAACACTTAAAAAAGACATCGCGAGACTAATATTGCACAATATCATGATATACATTTCAGATTGCAAAGAAATATCAATCTTTTTGTTAATGTTATCTTACCTCCCATTTCTCTCTCTCTCTCTCTCTCTCTCTGTCTTTCTCCCTCACTCCCTCCCTATCCCTCTTTCCTAGGTATGTTTCACTGTGCCTATATTTCCCTCCTTTTCTCCCTCTCTCTCTCTCTCTCCCTCTCATCATTATATGTCCTTCGTTGCATGTCAGGCTTTTCACGAAAATTTTACATGACAGGATGTTTTGTGGTACAACAGACCTACACATAAGTAAGCATTAAATGTCATATCTTGACAATTTTTTAAATCACTGTTCCCAAAGGTAAACAGGACCTTTAAGATCAAAAGTTAAGTGAAGCACAGCCATTCGAATGATTACAAAATACTTTTATGTACTCCCCTATCCCCTGCATTGTTCTGATATTCATACCTGTTGTTTCAATGGTAAGAAAGATACAGAAAGACGGTGTGTGTGTTTGTGTGTGATGGGGGGGGGGGAGATCGCGATATATAGAGATAATTTTCCAGCATGAACCAAAATCATAAACCACGAATTATTGTTTTGAGATTATGGAATTTCCCTCGTATCGCCATGAGGTAATTAAAATGATGTTGCGTGTACTTCACTACCAACACAGAGCTCGGCAACTGTGACCTTGTGCTCTATTGTTTTCATTATATGACATACTATTATGGGTCAGAATCATGTGATGAAAAATAGGAAACCATGAGGAAGTCAATGGTATTCGACGAGGGTACTATATAAAATCTGGCAAATTTATCACGGACAACGCTGCTCGAATTTGAAAAGCAGTGTCTGTGTTGTGACTGTTGTTCAAATCCGGAAATAAAATGTTGATACCCAGCGCTGCCATGGTCGGCTGATTTGTGTATTCAGTTCACTGCGTGCCATACGATCCATACAATGCTTTGTCGACAGTAAAGTCGACTTGAAAACAACAATAACTCGGAGGGGAATCTCCGGTAACAATATATGCTTACAGAAATATGAGCAGCTTCAGCCTTACACAATGTGGAGAGTTGATCACCATTTTTTTTTTTTAATTTAGCAATAAATGTGTAAGGCCAAGTAAAAAAAGAAAGTAGTTTCTCGTCCGGGTTTTTTGAGCAAGGCGATGAGGGAGGTTCTTACTATTTGATATCTTACTATTTTTTCGAGGATTGTCAAAATGAAAGTAATATGTGTTTCTCGTCCGGTAATTCTGAGAAAAGTAACGAGAGAGGGCTTTACTATTTTCTATATCCAATTTATGAAATGAAATATCACTCTGTTAAGTGGTAGCTGTGTTATGAGAGACCAGGTCCCAAGTGTAATACTTGCCTGCACTCTCAAACATTTTCAGACAAATAGATATATGTACCATACTTGAAATGAAACTTCATGCATGCAGAAATACATTTGCTTTTTCTTTCCATTACAGATGTCAAGGGAAAATGACCATCTTAATACTGGTATTTAGTGTTGTAATGGCATTTCTGATACCAGTGTACTTGCAATTCTGATGTATTGTGCTATTAATTGAAACAGGTATAAAACATGTCTTTCAACAAATTTACGACTGAAATAAATTCCATGATATTCAAAACACTGCTTTATTTATTATTGTGTTTGTGACATTTTGTGTCCACACAGCTGGTACAGTGTATGTATAATTATGCATTTCTTCACAGTACAATTGTAGCACATTCAACTGGAAACTGGCTTGTACAATTGCAGATGGATGTCAAAATGATGCGATTTATGGCATTATAGCATTAAACAAAGATGTTTCTTCATGTTCTAAAAAGACATTTGATAATCACTCATCATTTGGATGATGATTGTACAAGTGGAAACTCGATATAACGAGATGGTCGGGACCGAGTCGTGTTCCTCGTTATAGCCGATATCTCGTTATATCAGTAGGCATAAAAGAAGGCATAACATCCAGACATTAATTTGCACACGTGGGACTACCCATCATCTTTCAATCAATACTGATAACTTGCTAATGTGTGTGAGGTAATTACTCACCTTTATGGGTAAGAAGATGTTTTTTCGCCAATGAAATCCAATATCAAGAATGTTTTTCTTATCAATTGTAGAATAGATGTTTGAATTTGTAAATCTACATAGCTTGCGATTGTTTGGTTTCCGGCAAAACCACAACACCTCCCACGCAATACTTACCTTTTTAGATAAAGTTTCAAAAGCTATTGATCAATTTCATCATACAATCGGCGTTTTACTGGACTACTCCAAGGCCTTTAATACCATTGACCACAACATACTTTTTTATAAATTATCATATTATGGTATCCGAGGAAAGGCCTTGGAGTGGTTTAGAAGTTACCTTTCTAACCGTAAGCAATTTGTTTATGTTAATGGGCATACATCTGTCATGCAAAATGTTGATTGTGGAGTGCCTCAAGGAAGTTTGCTTGGACCTCTTTTATTCATCCTTTACATTAACGATATGCCGAATTCATCAAGTATTCTTTCCTTTCTATTATTTGCTGATGATTCTAATGTTTTTTTTTGTCACATTCTGATCCTAATATGTTAATTGATGTTTTAAATGTTGAACTGGATAAATTACTTCAATGGATAAGAGCAAATAAATTGTCCATAAATATTAAAAAAACTAAATGTATGATTTTTAGTAACTCTTTAGAAAATGTACCTAGAAATGTATATTTGAATGATACAGTTATCGAAGAAGTCTCTTCAATTAAATTCCTAGGTTTGATTATTGACCGTAAACTTACTTGGAATTTACATATTGATTCCATAAGCCGTATTATTTCAAGAAATATAGGTGTTATAAATAAAGTTAAATTTTGTTTACCCAAAAATGTCCTTTTAATGTTATATTCATCTATGATTTTACCTTATTTGAATTATGGTATACTCGCCTGGGGAAACACACATTCTTCTCATTTGGAACGATTACTTTTGTTACAGAAAAAAGCTCTTCGTATTATTTGCAATGAATCGTGGAGAAGTCATACTGATGTGTTATTCCATGAAAACAAAATCCTAAAAGTTAAGGATTTGTATTTGTTACACCTAGGACAATTCATGTACAAACTTACCAATAATTCTCTCCCATTTGTGTTTGAGTCCATGTTCACTAAAAATAGATCTGTTCATTTTTATCCTACCCGGCAATCCAACTCATTTCATTTGCCGTTAACTAGGACTATGTTTGCTAAATCCATGTTTTCTTTTACTGGCCCCAAATTTTGGAACACTCTCAATAATAGTATGAAACAAGTTCTAAGTTTAAACACATTCACATTTAAACTGAAGAAGTTGTTCATAAATTCTTATATAGTTGAATGAGTTATATTTTGATTAGCCTTAATTCTGAGCTCTCTTTTATATTCGTTATATTCACTCTTTTCTTTTATCTATTCCTTTCCCACATTATGTACATATACCTCGGTGATCCACCGCATCATGTGCCTCGCGTGTGCTGGTATAGACCCTTCATCTCTTCTCCTTTCTCGCCTTTCCCTGTCCTCTTGTCTCTTTCTGTTTCTTCTTTCAAATTAATTTCCTCTTTTCCTCTTTTCCTCTTTTTCCTTTACTGTGTTTTGTTTTTTTTTTCTCTCTATCTTTCTCTTTACAAGAGAGGTTGCTTGTGTTGTTTGTCCGTCTGTTTGTTTGTTTGTTTGTTCATATGTATAGGTTTGTAAGTGTTATACACCGATATATTATGTCTAGCTAATTGCTTTTTGATGTTATTTAGTCTTTTTGTCCACGAGGAGACTGCAAAATACAAGCTTGCTTTTTAGCATGTCTCCTCCATTTCCTGCAACTTTAGTTTCAATTCAATTTTCATTGTTCACTTTGCTTTTGTGATGCGTAGTATTGTCAACTTCACGTATTTTTCTTTGTTACTACATTGCATTGATGTTGTGTTATTTTGTGTATGAAAATGTTGTTGGAAATGAAATAAATGAAATGAAATGAAATGAAATTGTGTGAAGATCGTCTGTGGATTGGTATGTGGTTATGGTATGGGTGTTGTGTGTGGAAAGCTTGAATATGGTCTGCACAATGCTGTGTGCCGGTGTGTGACACATTCTGTATGTACATTATGACGGCATGTGTGTGTGTAGATTGGGAATTCCCTACGTAGAAAGCCAATCACAGCATCAGATTGCCTCACACTTGCTAAACGTCATGATGATGTCATGTATACGGCCGTCCCACCACATTTTCTGCATGTATCAGTGCGCGCACACACACACACACATACACGTACAACATGCGGTGCTAGCTGTAGAGTGAACTGTCATGAAGAAAATGTGTGTGTACAAGACAGTTTTTGGCGCATCAAGCTTTACAATCTCGGACCGTGATAGCACAGGCGAAGTTAAGCTTTTAAATACCCGAAGACATTTTGCTTTACCTCGCTATATATATATATATATATCAGGTTTGATTGGCTATGTTTTTCTTTGTTTGGAAATCACAAAATTTATCTCGTTATAGCAGTTATTTCGTTATAGCCGATCTCGCTATAAGAGTAGCATTTTACATGGACTTGTGTGGAAGGAAATTTGGGACCGGGAAAATTTCCTCGTAATAACCGATATTATACTAATGATGCATAGGATAGAGTGTGTTAGTGAAGGTGCGGCGCGCTCGAGAGTATTGACAATGGTGCGACATGCACGAGGCGCAGCCGAGTGCATGTTTGCAACCGTTGTCAATACTCGAGAGTGAGCCGCACCTTCACTAACGCCACGAAATAATCCTGTGCATCATTAGTTTTATAAAATGGGTCGAAAACTAACAGCATTATTCACGTACCTTTGTGGGTCAATACCAGTCAGCTACATGTAGCACTCGCTCAAAAGTCAAGATGTCCGAAGATATGTTCGTCCCAAACATTTACGCACGTCGCACTCGGAAATCCCGCACACTATAAGTACTGTACGTACGTGTATACGTACGCCACGTACTGTTTATGCACAAGAAAGGCCGCCGGCTGTTGTGGCAGCCCGCGGCCCGAACTAGAAGTTGTTTACAGGATTGACAGCGCGTATAGTAGCGCGTGACGCACTTGTAACAACTGATTGAGTGCGCACTGCTAGTGTAAAACATTGTGACGTACGTCAGGCCAGGGAGGTGGAAGAGAGACTCTTCTTAGTGCTTACCTGAAGAAAATAATGCACGCACACGTGACTCATTTCAGCGCTTCCAATTGGCTACATTCTTGAACCCATTTTATAACTCGTTATAGCAGTGTTCGTTTTATATACCGAGCTTCCCCTGCCCTGTATACCACACTACAGATGTTACGATTCACGGCCGTGTCCGTGAATTTACGTCGTAAAGAAAAGTATCCCGCAGAAATACGATACAAACCAGAATCCGTGGAAAAGTTATTTATTTTGTAGATACACCCATTTTATAATTCCATATTTGCTGGAAAAGCGCACTCATTTTCTCTTCAAAATGCATCGCCGTCGATGCAACGTTACAGAGCAGAGTGTACGGGCCTCTTAACATTCGAATGTGTTCATGCGTGCGATGGCCTGGGGACCCGTTTGGACAGCTAGCAAGTTACAGACACGGCCGAAAAAATAGTAAATATCAAAAAAGTCGATGCGGCAACAGAAAATCGATGCAAGCGGGGAGCGGACTGGGACGAGAAATATGAATTTCTTGGTATTTTCAGCGCCATTTTGAAAATAGTAAATAGTAAAAAAATCGATGCGGCGGCCAAAATCGATGCGCGCGAGGACGAGAAACTGGTTTCTTTTTTTACTTGGCCTAATGTTTGAGCACGATAGAGATGCTAATGAGGCACTACAGCAACACATCATAAATATTCATGATTTATTTTATCGATTGAAAATACTCGTTAAATACCCAGGGCCCCGTTGCTAGAAACTTTGCGTTTAAACGCAACTTGCAACTGATTGTCACTGGCCAATCAAAATCATTGTTGCATGCATGTCTTCTTCATAGGGCAGACCCTGAGCCAATCAGAATGGTTGTTTCAAAATTAGCAATTATTTGCAATTGATTGCAACTTTCTTGCAACGGGGCCCAGGTCAGGAATGTTCTGAAAGAGGCGCATTTGGGCTGTTGATGTTTGATGATTGTTCTCTTTTTGGCGTTTTTATTTTGATACGTTCATTCGTTTTGCTGCATAATGTTTTATTGCACATTAAAAACTTTATGCTCGAGAACGATTTGTTTGACTATTTTTTGTTGCTGCATCTTTCAGATTAAAGGCAACACTAATTATGATATATTTTGAATTGTGTAATAATTATGATTCTATATACCATAATAATGATAAAGATATACGATTTTTGTATTCTTTTGTATTTGAATATGATGTAATTGTAGTTTGTTGTTATGTTTCTTTAGATGTGAAATAAACTTTTTACTTCAACTTGAATTAAAGCATTATTGAAATTAGCAGCGCCCTTTCAGATAACGACTTCTCATACAGAATTTACAAAAATCGTCCTCCGAATTTATTTTATCAGAAGAAGATCTTCCAACCAATTTCTTTAAAATAATGCCTTTCTAGCTCTAAGTCACAGTTTTGATCTCAATATTGCACAACTAATGTCTTACCCTTCTCAGTCACTAGTCCACCCATGCTTCCATGAAACAGCCTGGACACAAAGACTACACATGAATTAAACATCACATTTCTAATGGCATAATACATTACATACTATTTGGTTCCATGACATTTACTCCTGGGACAATTGCTCCCATAAAAAAAATCTGCACGCTAAGCTAAACATCATTTCTACCCACAAACATAACCCTAACCCTTATCATAATCCTCACATCAAACTAAGCCTAAAACCCAATCACAACATAACCCTGAGTCCTTGGAGGAAATAAGACAGGAGGAATTGTCGCAGGAGCAAATGTCGTGTCGCCATTTTTGTAGCAAAAACTGTAATTTACAAGGTATAGCAGCGATGGACTGTGTGTATTGATACATTCGTTTGCCAGTGTGATGAGATTGAGTGCTTGATTGCTTTTCATTCAGATATGAAAAGCAATGAAACGAAACGAAATGAAATAACGTGAATGACCCTGAATTAACATTTTCAATGGATGAATGTTAATTTGAAACGTGAGACCAGCAAGGATACAACAAGATACATTTTGATGAAAGGCAGAATCACATCGAATCGGTTGACGGAGCTATTCGTATATGATCAGGCAGACTGCTGGGTCATTCGATGACCGCTTCGACGCCGGCAAAAAGCAATACTCATACGATCTTTGATTAATACCACTGGGCTTCTACTACACAGGGGAATTCAAACATGAATGGATGATGACTCCTGATTAGTCGCCCTCACAGTCCTCTTTCCATAATATCTCTCCTCCATCAGCACTGATCACAAGAAGCAGAACGTGTATACTTTAAAAGGTAAAAATGATAAATCAACATTTCAAATGTTGTCACTCCTTCAACTTTTTTTTTTTTGTAAATTCTAGATCTAACATTCAAAATGTCAGATTTACCATTTCTGAATTGGTAGTTCAACATTTGAATGTTAGATTTAACATATGGAGTGTTATTTAACAATTTGGCAAAAGGTGGGAGCAATGATAACAGTTAAATTGTTGATTCACTATTTCACAATGAAGATTATAATTATGACGTCACTACCTTTATCTAATTTCATATCTTTATTTTTTTCATTTTTGCGATATGATTGTTCCTTTTCCCGCCATTTGAGACGGTTCTTAAAGCAGAGGAATCCAGTGGGTTTAATCTCGCCTTCCATGGCTCATGACTTGAAATCAAAAGACAAAAACAGCCGCTAAATACAGTGAAATATGATTTCAATTTGTCTGGAACTAAGGCAAATAATTCTGTTTCTGTCCTCGCGGCTAATCCTCACCACGAGAATGATTAACGTTATCCACGCTCGGTCTGTTTCAACGACAGGAGGATGATTCGGTCCTATTAAAGGGTAAATTATGTCTACGCGAACTGGTCTAGACACATCGACGATGAATGCTGATCTACTATAACCCCTTAGAATTAGCAATGCCCATATCGTGCATTAAAGAGTAGATGTATTAAGCAGTAAAGAAAGAAAAAAATATATATACATATATATACATATATATATATATATATATATATATATATATACATATATATATATATATATATATATATATGTATACATACATAAACATATTGTATATATATATATATATATTGTAACAGAGAGAAGGAAAACTGACCAAAAAACAAATAATAAATAGTGAAAACTTTGAGCAAAGAAATTATCGGGTTTTCATCGGGATTCGTACCCGAGACCTCAAGATTACTAGACCGGTGCTCTACCGACTGTGCTATTGAAAGCCCTAGTTCGGTGTTCGTCCCAAGCCCTTAATTCTCTTTGCTCGTGTGTGTCCCGAATCCCGATGAAAACCCATTTTCTTTGCTCGAAGCTTTCACTATATATATATATATATATATATATATATATATATATATATAGTGAAAATGAATAAATAAAATGAAATGAAATGAAATGAAATCATCAATCATCTTACAGGCTAAGACAGGTTAGAAACTATCATAGTTACAGAATTTTGAAACCTCAGGCGTTCCCAACGAAATAGTGAATTTGTCACAATCACATAATCATGCAAAGTAGATAAGGGCAACAACTCTCCAATTTAAAAAAAAAAAAAACTGCAATGACTGAGCGATGACTCACTGGATGGATTTCGCCTCAAGTGTCGCTGAATCAAGGAGGTGACACGAATTTTCTACTCATTTCCCTCGCTGAATCCACAAAATCGACCATCACATGAATAACTACTCATGCTTAAAGCCACGACAAACAAGCCTGCAGAAATTTATAATGCACTGCTGCAGTACAACATGTCTACAACAATTATAAACGTGAGACTATAAGAGAGCAATTGTTTTTGTATTTTTATCTTTCAATGAAGAAGAAAGAATTGTATAAGTCATACAACATAGTTATTTCTAATACGCGATCAATTCATTTTGCCACCCCCCCCCCCCCTCAGTGGTGACGACAAGCATCTTTCTACTGTTGTTGTTGTTGTTGTTGTTGTCATTGCTGTTGCTGTTGCTGTTGATGTTGTTGTCATTGCTTGTAATGGTTATCCAGGTAAACAAAGAAAATAACCTCGAATACAAAAAGTCACCCACAAAGGTATTCGAGTCCTGTGTCCACATTATTTACCCAATGATATCTAACAAAGTGAGAGAAAAAAAAAAACATGTCAAGGCAGAACCTTACTGCATTTCATAGCTACGAAAATCATATTTTCTCCTGAACTTTTTTTTTCTGTGCTCGAAGTGTTAACATGCTCTTCAAGATTCAAAATTGAATTTTATTCTCAACCTCTTAACTTTGATTAGAGCGCTGATTCCAATGACCAATTTAATTCTTGAAATATGACCGTCGGTTGGGCTTTCTTGTACGTTTGATTATTGCCTATTACATTTCTTTATTTCATTTTATTGTACGCAATGTGTTTACATGACGTAATTGGATAGATGTCTGCGCGCAGCTCCTAAATAGCATTAAATTTAGCAGAATTGATAAGCAATATCAGAGGGGTGTGCTCCGATTCCGTGAATGAAAAATAACTAGACTCGTCAGGAGGAGTTTTGACGTTTTATGACTTTGCCCATGCATTCACACTTAGGGCATAAAAGGCATGATCCATGACTGCGTTTGGTACGTTTTCTAAAAATAGACACTCTAAGCGCCCTGAGAATACATTCCTTAGGTCGATAGTCTTCTGCTTGTTTCATCAATCTCTGTTCACAATATTATTCCTCATAATGAGTTGCTATATCGTCCTTTATGAATCCTTAAAACAAAATTATGTAGATTTTAAAGCAGAAAGTGCGAAGAGGGGTATTGACAATGAGATTGCGGTTGGATATTTAAAAGAGTGTTGCTAGTTAGACGACTTCTGCTCTTCATGTCAAGGCGCTTGGAACACGCGACATGAATTTCGTGAGAACGAATCACTACTATGAATTCAGCACTAAGATAATGATTTCTCATCTCATCCCTAAGAAAAAGTTTGAGGAAAAAAAGTATATTCAACCTTTGAGTATCTATATATGCATTACTTATTCATATTCCTAATTACTGATTTCGTAATTGCTCCTCTGTTCTTGTCAATCATGTCATGATTTGTGTATAGCTGATTGTTTGTATCAAAGCGCCATGCGCATCGAAAGGCAGACCAGTCCTATCCGCTCTACAAGTAGCTACCATTATCATCATTATATGATTTATCATACCTGTTACCGCAGGATTCCTTTCTCTCCCCCCCCCCCCCGGAAAAATCTGTAGCAGTGTAGTGTAATAATGAACATACTGGTGTGTGATAAGGGACGGCTAACGCAGTATACAGTGTATACTTCGGGCACAATGATCCCAATTCTGCATCCAAGAGTGTAGTGTCACACATTAGTAAATACCTGAAGAAGCACATTGCATAATAATTTGCGGTGTCACTTTGCACTCTTTTCTTACATTGACATAGCGGGTATGGATCGTCCCGCAATTTTCACCGTAAGATGATATTGCCGGCAGAGGGCATGCAGTCGTTGAAGTGACGTCAAGGCTGCCTACACTCCAATTCAACAGTTTTGCCTTTACTACAAATAGTATTGTAACAAGAAGGAACAACAAAGTGTCACGGATATCGGATTGGAATTCTCTCTGAAACATATAGTGCCATATTATTATATCAATGAGGCACAAGCACTGGTTTCAGAAATTATTGTCCAGTGTCATTCTACTTCCTGAAAACAGTGGTTCGTACTTTGTTAATAGAAATTACATGAATTTGCGATGCCTTTAGTCTTTATTGATACCATCAATCTCTTAAACAATCCTTTACCGCATTACAACATGTACACGTATACTACAACAGTGCACGAAAATCCGGAAATCGGATCAGAGATAACGATAGTTGTTAGCTAGCTGAGTTTGTGCTCTCAAAGTTTTGTTTTGCAAATGTTGTTTTTGCGCCTCCTACAACTTCCCTATCGTTATTCCTTTCGCTATAGCTGTGTGTACAGTGTACAGTGTACAGTGTGTGTTTGACAATATTTTTGGCTAGGAAAGGATCTCAGTCGAAAAGCTCACCATCATTTTCATATCTGCAGCCTCGGGGGATACCATACCCCTGCCTTCGTTGTGCTTGGCAACGATGGCCTCAGCGTCGGCAGTCGTAAAGTCTGTTGATCTCCTCTTCCGGCTATGAACGAACTCTGCTTCATGGCTCCTCTTAATTCTCATCGAAGTCGACGACGACGACCACAGCGTCTTCGGGAGATCGACAACGGTGTCCCTGTTCACCCGGTGGACGCTCCTCCTCTCGACATGGCTGTCCACTTCCCGGAAGAAGAGCGCCTTGCTCGTGTCCACCCGCACGTCATCGCCGTGTTCGAGGCCGAAGGCTGCTACAGCGGAGTGCGCGGCGAGGACTGCGACACACGCTGACCATAGAGTAGCAGACGACACTAGCTTCATCTTCTTCCACTGCACAGGTCTAAAACTCTAGACAATTGCTGTTTTCCTCAGAAATGATCACTACTCGTCGCAGTCTACTTCGTATTTTCTCCTAGTCTCTCTCTCTCCCCTTAAGAAAGCTCTGAAATGCCACCTTCTCGTATAGCAAATGCAGCTTAACACTGGTAACCTAGCGGGCTGCCACGCTCGTGTGCCGCTAATTGCTTTGAATAGGCATACGCATTAGCAAAGCAGGATCAGAACCGAAACACCGAAAAGGAGACTGACGTTTTGATGGTATTGCTCCGTTCTATTCAAAGCTTTTATTTGAGAGCGAGGTACGTACAACAAGAGGTGTGGTCACGCTTGAGTGGAATGCTCTCTCCCGGTACAGAAATACGTCAGGGCACGCATTGTCGGCTTGCTTAAATGCAATCCTATCACGAGCCCGCAGAATCCTGCATTAACCCACTGGGTGCCACATAATTTCCTGTCCATAGGTTTGTGTGGGGAAAGTTTTACACACTTGACTAATTGGCACAGAAAGGGTTCACGGCTAAACTGTAATCACTACACACTTCATACTCTCGATGAGTAAGAAACTATTTGACTGCTCTGTGAGGGTGGGGCATTCACGAAGTCAACAGTGTTGATACATTTTTTTTTAATTCACGCATAAACAGTATCGAATAGAGGACGTTTCTTTAGATGTATTACATGTAATATTGGATTTGACCAAATTTGATCTTATTTCATTTCATTTACCACAGTTCCTTCTGACAGTTTGCCAAATATTTTCCTCATTCATATTTGATTGGTAAACACTGATATTAATAGAGTTGGAATGTAAAAAAAAAAAAAAAACTATGATAATTAATTAAAGCTGAGTATCCGGATTACACTCCAATTAAAACTCTGACGAATGGGTATGTATTTGATGTATGTGTGTGTGTGTGTGTGTTCTTGGGCGGGGGCGTGGTTTCGGAATCTTGTTACAGTGCAGCACTTGGAACATTGAAATATTTTTCTGTGTTTTAATATTCACCTTGCTCATTTTTAAAGAATATTAGTAACCTTGAATTCTAGATGACGATGGGTTAAAATCGCGTATCAGTGGAACCAGCTTCTCTTGTCTCTCGTTAAACACGAGTAATTTAAATAAAAATGATTTAGGGTTTTTGTGATTCTTTCGTAAACCACTAAACCTGGTATGATGACCGAATTTCCTCTGAAATTGTCATTCCATTCCTCCCTCTCCATGATTCCACAAAACAAAGACGAATTCACACCACACGAAGATTAGAATATTATTAAAAGTCCTTCGGCCCTAAACTAACTCAATCCTTGGTCACATCCTTATAGGTAGGGATGACATAGCATTGTGAGGGACGTACCACATACACCGGCAGTGCAAACAGCTTGATAAATAAGCCGTTGATCCTTTATCGTGAATTCGACAGCAATTCGATGAACTGTTGAAAATGAAAATATGTTATCTTACTAAATAAAGTTTATAAAATATCACTAAGGTCATCTAGATTTACAATCAAATCGGGGGTGGTGGTATGTGTCAAGGATGTGTTCATGGTTGGTTGGGGTAAGGGTCAATACCCCCCCCCCCCCCGAGTCTGTTGCTGAAACATTGTGCTACGTAAATTGATAAGCTATGAAGAGCATGATATCTTGATATACGTAAAGCAAATCAAATAAACAATATGCTGAAAAATCATATTTAATTATTTGAACTAGAAAACTGGAAATGAAATCACTTGCTGCGACGTTTCGCTTATTGCAGTTTGCTTCTCGGGGCGAATGAAGCTTCAGTTGATTCATTATGATCTTGTACTTCGGCTGGATGAATGAGAAGAATTTATATCAGTCGACATGCTGTAAAGTTAAACTCACAGCAATCTTATATCGTGCTGATGAATGAATTTTGGTTTGATGTGTGTCTTTGAAAGAGCGAGTTTGATGAAGCAATCTGCATCACTGCATATTCAAATATGTTGTTTCTCGCCCAAACTAGATCATGCTTCACCTGAATGACTGTATATCCCTTGTCCATGGGATCTGACTAAAAACATGCACTATGAAAGGAGGGGATATCAGCCTTGCAACCACCCCTGTCCAATGTGTTAGCAAAATAAAGTACAATTTCATGAGGCAGCCAAACAACAACAACAAACAACTTCCAATCTGTAAATCATTAAACCTACATCTCTGTTTTTTATATGTTGGTCCCTATATAAGTAAAAATACAAAAGAAAGATAAATCAATTGCATTCTCACATCAACACATTTAACGTTAACAACTTTGACTAGCCAAGCACGTAGAGCAAATATTAAGTTCACTTAAAGGGAAACTCCACTTCTTTGAGTTGACTTAAATGAAAAAAGTAAATATCTGAAGTACGTGTGTTCGACACGTTTGAGATAAGTTAAGCCACGAAAATTTATTTGTTTAAGGAAAAATATTTGATGAACATACACTTGGCATTTAACTTTACATACTGTCATTCAGACATTCTTAATTTCAATATTTTCTAAGTGTAAGCCTAAAAAGTTCCCTTTCTGGACTCAAGATTCACACTGACCTGCTGATAGCTCTATCAGAGGTTGCGAGCAACGGCATGAACGTATTCATGTTCGGTATCTTTGAATACAAACAATGTATCAATTTTCCGTCAAAAGAATATGAAATGGTTATATTATTCGTTGTATACTCTCTAGTGCAGAACCTTTGGGATATTGTGTCGAACGGAAGAAGTTAATGTGCATGAGTTTGAGGTAATAATTATGATATTCCAGTGGTAATTTACTTATCTGTATGCATGAGTGAAAGTTCGAGGGCATAGGATAGTATTCTACGTACGAAAGTCTGCACATAAGCATCTGATCAAGCCGATCTTTTCTACGATGTAGTGTAGGACAATATGATTGAGTCACTGTTATACACAAAACGGAAAGAACAGATGACAAGTAGGGAAACAATGTAAAAATAAGAAAACTTACTAAACAATGGAATAAAAATAATATAAAAGGAATTCCCTTATTCACCAATTGCAGCGTGTTCTTTTATAACATGCAATAGCGAGGCTTCTTTTAAGATCTATCCAATTAAGTAGTTTGACTTAGTTTGGTCTGGTTATATTTCGGGTTTTTTTTTTCTCCAAGTACAGTAACAAGTTGATGCAATGCATGAGAGGAAAGTAGAAGACACAAAGCGATACGCAGGAATTGCTACTGTAGGAATATACCAATATTATGACGGGGATTGTATTGTAATCATATTACGTAAACGAGGGAAAAACAATAAAGACCGCCATCATAATAAGCAGAGATTGGCTTGGGTGGAGTCCCATCTTATACATTCATGTTACTATGCCGTTTACACGTTACCTTTTACTCTACATACTAATTTTCTCAGGGAATGATGATAGATTGTGTATTGTTTTTCTTATGAGGCATGAAAATAAAATGTTCATTAGACGTTTGACCTTGAGAAAGACCCCTTTTTAATTTCCCGTCGGGGCGTGAGACCTCGTAGGTCTTGGGATCATGCGGACACTCAGCTGTCGCTTGACGTTGAGGAAACTAGGTGAAGAGGTGGCATACCACAGCTTCATCGTATCCTGCCGATATTGACTCTATATCAGATCCAAGTCACGATAAGCCCGCTTGTGTTTGAGTCAGAATCTATACCCCGTGAAATATTAACTTCAAAGTAGGCGACATGATTATGACGGGCAAACATGGTATTTCAAATAATATTAACGTGGACAGGTCAGTTGACATTCCTATGAGGCGTCAAAGTGGTTTGGTGCACTCAGTGAATGTTGCAGCTTTACTGTACCTGTTGCATAGACACAAATACGGTCCAGTTAGTTCCCCTGAAACAGGGAGAGTGCAGACCCGTGTTGGGCTGAGTGATGGGTTATTCCCGTGGGATCGTAGGTGGCGCCGTTCTTTTTTCATGTTGTGCTAAGGTTTGCTCTGTGTTGAACCCACTGACTGGTTGAAACGCGGGAGAGGTCTCTCGGTCTATGCGTGACTTATACAAGTTTTAGACCGTCATTCTTTGTACTCTGCAGTAAGGAGATTAAATTTTTGATAAGCTGATGATTAATTCCCGTCTTTTACTCAATTCATTAATCATTTCTATTTCATTTACGTACTTACCAAATCACCTATTCACTTATGTCCTTATTTTGCTGACGCCAAATGTAAATCTAGCTGCGTAGGAACAATGGAATGAATGGTTCAGAATAAAAAGATAAGAGGGAAGTGGGCTCTTCCCCCCCCCCCAACTTTTAAAAACGCTCCGCCGGCCCTGACCAAGGCTCTTGTTTGCAATGACACTCTGGTACCATATATCTCAGTGTAAGCGACATTTGGCACATTCTAATGGATCTAATGAATCTGAAGAACAATCAATCATATCTTCATATTTCACCCAAAATATAGAAACCATAATCCTAAAACAGTAGATGAAACTGAATTTCTAAAAAGATGTCTTTTGAATTCATATGGGCTCATTAGATATTCGATCGGCAACTGCAGTGATATGACACTATCATTTAGTCATATAAATATATAAATAAATATCTATATATATATATATATATATATATATATATATATATATATATATATATATATATTACATGTATATACATATATATGTATATTACATGTATATACATATATATTATGTATATATATTGTATATACATATATCATATATATATGTTATATATATATATACACACACACACACACACACACACACATATATATATATATATATATATATATATATATATATATATATATATATATATCAAAAGACTGTTATACATCTGTAAGGATATTTCGTTCTTTTGTTCTTTTCCAATTTTTATGTATATCACTCAATCAATCATATAATAATATAATAACAATAATAATAATAAGGTCTTATTTACCCAGGGTATAGCCTCTTCAGTATTGCCACTGCTCTACCAGAGGGCCCTGCCATTATTATTACCCTAGCTTTGCCGGGTACCCATTTATACACCTGGGTCGAGAGGGACATTGCTGGTAAAAACATCTTGTCCAAGGATGTAAGCACTGGGCGGGATTCGAACTCGCGGTCCTCCGTTCGGGAGTCGGGAGTCTTATCCACTATGCCACAGCGCCCCCAAATATAATTTGTTGTATTACGTATGGGGGAATGCACCCTTGCAAGCACTGCTTTTCAGCATTCCTCCTCATTTCCAGTACTTCCGTATACTTACAATATTTTGTAAACTTATCCATTGTTTTGTGTTATGATGAAATTTATGTATTCAATTTCTGTAAAGAATTTATTTGTTTCTGTTGGAAATGGAAAAATGAATGAATGAATGAATGAATGAATGAAATATTAACATATCACGATTATGCACTATGTCTTCTCTACCAAGGTCTTACAAATAAATACAAGTAAAAAAAAACTATTTAACAAAATATGGCTGTATTGCTGGACAGCTATTCTTGATCGATTGACGTTTTGACGGTTTTTTCTCCAAATAAGACTGTCTGAAAAACTCATGTGTGGGATCAATTAAAAAAAAAATCCGAAATCACACGATAAAGAAAACGTATCCTGAATTTGAAATATGAAGAACATAAGAAAAACGTTCAACAGCGATAGGGAACGGTAGACAAAATTAATGACGCACTTAACAAAGATCGCATTAACTATTCATTCGTCGAAAGAGGGCGGTGTACAACCAATTCCGAGTTGGGCTGCTGGAAAAATTGCGACGTCCCGAAAGTCTGTTGCTTTGCGTGAATGGACACCTCTCTCTCGTAGACATGCAATGATCTTGGCTTAGATACATATCAGTTTATCAGGTGACCTTTCAACAAGACTCTGTTAACAGACAAGTAGCTCTTGGTGGAAAAAAGTAAAAAGAAACAATGGGGCAATGCACGATATTTCTATTTGCAGGTTATTAGATACCCTGCGATGCGTTGCCATCTACCTAAGATAAGCATTAGCTATTTAGCCCAAGAAAGATAGGCATACTGTAAACTAAAGCAATGAAGACCTATCATTAAATAAAGATATGGAGGCATGCTGTACTCCTGTGTCAAGATCGCAACAAACAAAGAAATATAGAAACAAACAAACAAACAAACAGGGCATCATGTTTACTGTGGTTTTATGGCGGTTCACTATACTTGAAAATTTTATTTTGGTATACTCGCTCATTCCATTACCGTTGCGACTGAAGCTTCTTTAACCCATTACTTCTAATTCATCACAATTGCCCATAGAGTTAGCGAATGACGCACCGGGATCCAATAAACAATGGGTTATCACCCATGTCAACCAATACATTTTGGATGTGCTTTCGTCGTTGCACCTGACAGGTTATTTTGTTAGCAACGTTTTAACAGTAAATTATTTATGCCCTTCACATACATATCATAACTTTGGAAACTAATGTTTTATCTCCAAATCATTATAGTCTTACTATTTCACAGATAGTGGTATTATCATCATTCCCATCATCAATAGTAATCAGTCTGACTATTTGCTTTGCTATCACTTCTGCTGCTCTTAAACGGACATGCACAACAATTCTAGTGTGACAATCACATAACTGCAAGCACTTTCCACAACTGTCACATGTATGCCATTTGTACATTTGTACAATAACCGATCACATCTACCACTCTTGCTAAGACTACGACTACTCTATAGCTGCCACCACAACTATCATTATTGTCATCTACTACTACTACTACTACTACTACTACTACTACTACTACTACTACTACTACTACTACTACTACTACTTTACGACAACTACTACCATTATTTCTACTACTACTACTACTTTACGACAACTACTACCATTATTTCTACTACTACTACTACTACTACTACTACTGCTACTACTACTACTAATACTGCTGCTGCTGCTACTACTTCCACGGAAACGATCAAAGAGCATATCAAGGTAATTTGTTTTCGATGATATAACTACAGTTATGTAGTCGTCGAATCTATTCACATTTATCTAGGTTGCACAATTCTGCATCATGAGTTCACTCCACCCTCAAAATGAAAATAAAAAATTCGAATTCCATTAAAAGTTAAAATACCTGCGTGTTTTATAGAAGACACATGGAGTTCGTAGGCAGATCGAATGTGAGGGTGAAGGCTAGAATGTAAGAATACTATATAAAGAATGACATTACGATTATAGTGATTATAGATAGATTTGCAGACACTTAGAAAAAGAGATAAGTAAGGGGCAGAAAAGCACGTATACCGTAGAAAGAAATATCTTTCTATATCAAGAATAGATGAATCATTCAGAGAAAGGGAGACTTTGACAAATTTTGACAAACAACGTTACTTGCACAACCACGAAAAAAAATATATATTTTGATCATAAAAGGCTCATATTTCCACCAATTTCTTAGCTACAAAACAAGTTTTTCTCTGAACTATGACATCAGGATTCACCATGTCTATTGGATTGTGCAGTCTGATGTCCTAGGTGTGCTAAAAAAAAATCTCGCACAATAAAGTCTTAATTGCCAGATTAATTTTCAACTCAAACGGACGTTCATCCACCATTTTAGAACACGCTGAATGCAGTGGTTCGTCGATCGATAAGTTGACGGGGTAGAAATGTAGTGTAACAGCTGTCGTGTGGCACGAAACACACATTTAATAGATTCATCTCTGCGCTGCCTATTCTCCTCCTTCCTTTTGGGGTTTCGTGTTTCATATTCTGTCAACACAGTTAGCATGGATTTGTTACAATTTGCATATTGATGATCAAGCAAATACAGCAGCATACACGCACCACCAAGCGTTCCCTTTTCCTTTTACTATTGCTCCAGATGACTGCTGTGGAACAGAACAAGAGCGATGAATGTAACTACAAGGTAGCTTGAATTGATTGATTAGGAATGCTCAGGTTGGATTAAAAAAAAAAGAAAAAAAAAGAAATTGAGGAAAGAAAGAGAAAGAAGGAGAGTAGGCCTAGAAAGGGAGAAGAGGAGAAAGAGAGAGAGAGAGAGAGAGAGAGTGAGTGAGGGAGAGAGAGGGAGAATACGACAGAGAAATATAATTTCAAAATTGAAATTGAAAAATTGAAAGTAATTACGCAGTATGAACATTTTGCAAATTGGTGCTATTTATGTGGTCATGCGATCATTCGTATGTCGATGTGAAGATAAGATTACTGCAAACACATGGATAAGTAGTGTCCTTGGTGAAAGGGAGAAATTGATGTGAAGACCGACAAAAGGTAAAATGACAATATTTCAATTGAATGAGCTCAGGAATTAACGATGCAGATATCGTTTTATGATTGCAAACGAACTGCTAATGGGCCAGGAGAAATGTGGCATGATTACGAGCGTGCCCCAATCTGAAATGCACATCAATTATTTAGAGGCTCGATGGGGGAAACACAGCATAGCGAATAATTTATGAGACTGTATTATTGGCTTTCGTCATACATTGACATCGTCACGGCCGCCACTCCGATTGCAATATCACACTCGTTTTCAGTTCCCTATCTAGCATTGCACCATATTCGTTTTCCAATAATGAAAGCAAAGATTGCGCGTACAATCATACATGCTGGGGGCGCTGTATTAACACGAAACTAACCTTACTGCCTGCAGAAATGAAATACTTTTTTCCCTGGAAGACACATTATGATGATTTACGAATGGGGAAATGTTTAATCTATTCAGCATTTCTTTTTCTTTGATTTACTTCAAACTTTCAAACAATCCTCGGGGTGTGCCAGGAAGGTTTTTAAGCACAGTACTGCACGAATTGTCGTTGTAGAAAATGAAAAGTGCGTGCCATTAATTGTACTGCCTTTATGATAACATCCCCCTGCTCTCGAATTCTCGCTGTCGCTTGCTCACTGTCCTGCGTTTAACGCTGTGTATGCTTCTGCATAATAGGTATAGCATATCTGTGTAAATGTACATATATACATATCATTATACATAGGTATAACTTGCTATCTGTATGTATGTCTATACATACGTATACGAAGTGTGTGTCCTTCAGTTCTTGTTTTGTCTATACATACTGACGATAAATAAAATTCTGTTGTAGTGCATCCAATCTATGTTATTAAGGATTGATACAATCGAGACCTTCACAACTTTTCCGCGGCCATTTTGTTTGTTTCGATACGGCCTGTGACCACCACGCCTTTTTCAGTCGTCGTGTTGACAGATAGAACAATGGCCATGAGGTGTACACTGCGATAACAGGTGTAGAGGGATCTATTCGTTTTGCGTTTCACAGTCACGCTCTTCAGCACTTACCCCAAAAGGCGCCACGGCTTACATGATGTACATCGCGAATGGTCATTATTGTATCCTAGCGTCTAAAATTGGGTATAATCTTTTCCGTCTTAGTGGAGCGGCATAGCTTGAAAAATTAGAGGAATTGTGCATTTTATGATAAAAGCACCAAATTTCGCACACATGTTGACAATGACATTTGAAATAAATTCACATATTGGGCCATCGTAAATAGCGCCCTCAGCGGCCATGGCAGCCATTTTTCAAAATGGCCGCCATAAATGCCACTTTTCGTAAAAATTTTCAAATTTCAGGAGGAAAAATCAATAAGGATTTGCACACGAGTGGGAAATAACATTTAAAATAGATTTAAACATTGGGCCACAGCAAATTGCGCCCTCAACGGAAATGGCAGCCATTTTCAAAATGGCCGCCATAAATGCCATTTTTCGCAAAAAAAAAGTTAAGAATTTCAGAAGGGAAAACCAGTAAGATTTTGCAAACGAGTGGGAAATAACATTCAAAATAAGTTCAAATATTGGGCCATCGTAAATAGCGCCCTCAACGGCCATAGCAGCCATTTTTTTTCAAAATGGCCGCCATAAATGCCATTTTTCGTAAAAATTTACAAATTTCAGAAGGGAAAATCAATAAGATTTTGCAAATGTGTCGGAAATAGCATTGAAAATAAATTCAGATATTGGGCCATCGCAAATTGTGCCCTCAACGGCGATGACAGGGATTTTTTAAATGGCCGCCATAAATGCCAGTTTTCGTAAAATTTTAAAGATTTCAGAAGGGAAAATCAATAAGATTTTGCAAACGAGTGGGAAATAACATTCAAAATAAATTTAGATATTGGGCCATCGCAAATTGCGCCCTCAACGGCCATGGCAGCCATTTTTTTTCAAAATGGCCGCCATAAATGCCAGTTTCCGTAAGATTTTACAAATTTCAGAAGGGAAAATCAATAAGATTTTGCAAACGGGTGGAATATAACATTCAAAATAAATTTAGATATTGGGCCATCGCAAATTGTGCCCCCAATGGTCATGGCAGCCATTTTTTCAAAATGGTCGCCATAAATGCAATTTTTTCTCTGAATTTACTAATTCCACAAGAAAAGTCAATAAGATCTTGCACTCAATTCAAAAATTTCGCTTGAAATATATCTTGCGCCTATGTATTACATTATTGTAAATAGCGCCCTCAATGGCCATTGCAGCCATTTTTCAAAATGGCCACCATGGATTCCATTATTTTTTATTTCCTGATTTCACAAAAGGAAAAGTCAATAAGATTTTGCACACAATTTGAAAATCATGTTTGAAATAATTATTTGTATTAGATTATTATAATAAATATTTGTATTAGATTATTATAATAAATATTTGTATTAGATTATTATGATACTGCCCTCAACGGCCATTGCCGCCATATTCCAAAATTGCTGCAATGTCATAATCATTTTGTTTTAAAAAATGGTAATTTAAGAAAGAAAAGTCAACAAATGTGTACATAAATTGAAAATCATGTTTAAAATCAAACAATATATCCAGGTTGCACTAACTCTAGAAATTGTTCCTTCGCAAATTTTCATGAAGAAAGAAATGCTAATAACTTTAATTGCAGCCATTTTCCAAAATGGCTGTCATAGATGCCATTTTTCTTTTATGAAGATGTCCTAATGCCGGAAGAAGACAATAAACATTTAAAAAGAAATATAAAGAAATATATTTAAAAAAAGATACAAAGAAGTTTAAACATTGAGCCATCATAAGCTGTGTTCTCAATGGCTATTTCAGCTATTTGTCAAAATGGCTACAATACACTCTTCTTTTTCTTTCTTTTTTTTTTGAAAATTTGCTTAACTTTAGAAGGAGAAGACAGTAGAATACTCACAGAGACATTGTGTAATCTGAAATATGGTGTTAAAGAAATCATTTGAGGAACAACTAAAATAAACAAGGCAAATGCTTAGCGATTATATCTCACCAATGATGAATGCATATTTTAGGTGGCAAACATGAAAAATTTCCAAAAAAGAGTAATATGAATATCCAGGGATAATGGCGCCATGTATCAACTTTGACAGTAACACCATATCATTGAATATATGGGACTATATGACGTGTATCTATTCTAAAATGTAACTTCCTAAACATTCTTAAGACATTCTTAAAGGGAAGATAAACCCAAAGAGCAATGTGGATTGAGTGAAAGCAGCAACATTAGTAGAACACATCAGTGAAAGTTTGAAGAAAATCGGACAATCGATGCAAAAGTTATGAATTTTTAAAGTTTTGGTGTTGGAACCGCTGGATGAGGAGACTACTAGAGGTTATGACGTATGAGTGGACAACAATACAAAGAAAATATAAAGGAAATTCGACAAAAATTCACTTTTCTAGAATTATGAAAGAGCAATGGACCAACCGCTTTCAGAAAGCAGGGGGAATAATTGCTACTCTTAACATATGTCAATATCAAGTTGATGGAATTTGTAATTTTCATGAAAAATTGATTTTTATAGTATTTTCTTTATATTTTCTTGGCATTCTTGTCCACTCATACGTCATAACCTCTAGTAGTCTCCTCATCCAGCGGTTCCAACACCAAAAGTTTAAAAATTCATAACTTTTGCATCGATTGTCCGATTTTCTTCAAACTTTCACGGATGTGTTCTACTAATGTTGCTGCTTTCACTCAATCCACATTGCTCTTGGGGTTTATCTTCCCTTTAATGGCCTTTCATTTTTACGAAAAAGACTTTATGCTATGCTTCCATAAAAACACATACATTTGATATCCATACTGCTAGCCGTCACACGCAAAATACTGCAATTAGAACTAAACTGAAAACATGAATTTAGAACTAACCCATCAATGAAACCTTTTTTTTTTCAATTTAAATTTCTTTGAACACCAGATTGCATTAGATTTAACTGCTCTTCAGCAGTATTCTATTGCTTTCTCCTTCTGGAATAGGCAAATAAAAAAAAAGGAGTGTGTGGAAGCCATTTTGACAAAGAGCTGCCATAGCCGTTGGGGACGATGTTTAAATGGTGGCTCAATATCTTCATTTCAAATTCAAATTCAAACTTGAATTTATTTGAATGTCTTTTGTCAATTTCCACAAGAAATTGTATTGTCTTCTGGCATTATCATATTTTCAAAAAATAAATAGCATTTATAGTGGCCATTTGGAAAATGGCTGCCATGGTTGTTGATGTTGCCATTTGTAATGGCCTCATATATTATTTTCTTTTGAATATGATTTTCAACATATGTACAAATTTCATTGATTTTTCTCTCTGATATTAGCAAATCTTTCCAAAAAAAAAAAGAAAATAAAAAAGAAGCAGACATCCATGGCGGTCAGCATGGCCCTTGAGGGCGCCTTCTAAGAAGACCTTAGACTTAAATTTATTTTTGAGCAGAATTTTCAACTTGTTTTCAAAGTCTTATTGACTTTTCCTTCTGACATCAGCAAATTTTTGGAAAAAAATGGTGGGGGGGGGGGGGGGGGGGCATCCATGGCAGCTGTTTGAAACTTAGTGGCTGCTATGGCTGTTGAGGGTGCACTTTTGGATGGCCTATTATTAAATTCAGTTTGAATGTAATTTTCCACCTTTGTGGAAATTCTGATTGACGTCTGCAAAAAAAAAAAAAAGACATTCATGGTGGCCATTTTGAAAAATGGCTGGAATGGCCATTGAGGGGGCAATTTGCAATGGCCCAATAAGTTTACTTTTGAATGTAATTTCCCACCTGTTTGCAAAATCTCGTTGGCTTTTCCTTCTGATTTTAGTAAATCTTTTCGAAAATATAGCATTTATGGCGGCCATTTTGAATGTCATTTCCCATTTATAACCAGAATTTCATTGACTTTTCCTTTTGAAATTAGCATTTTTTTTTAATGAAAAAGTGGCACTTATGGTGACCATTAAAAAAAAAAAAAAGGCTGCCATAGCCATTGAGGGCGCAATTTTCAATTGCCAAATATCTGGATTTATTTTGGATGTAATTTCCTGCTTGTTTGCACAAAAGAGAGAAAAAAATTGGCTCTTCCTTCTGAAATTTGCATTTTTAAACAAAAAATGGCATTTATGGCGGCCATTTTGAGAAAATGGCTACCATGGCCGTTGAGGGCGCAATTTCCGATGGCCCAATATCTAGATTTATTTTGAATGTAATTAACATTTATGGGCAAAATCTTATTAACTTTTCTCTTCTGAAATTTGCAAAATCATAGAAGTGGCACATTAGACAGCCATTTTAAAAAATGGCTGTCATGGACGTTGAGGGCGCAGTTAACAATGGCAAAATATTAAAATTCATTTTGAATGTAATTTCCCACTTGTTTGCAAAATCTTACTGGCTTTCCCTTCTGAAGTCAGCAAATGTTTTGAAAAAAATGACATTTATGGCGGCCATTTTGAAAAATGGCTGCCATGGGCGTTGAGGGCGCTATTCCCGATGGCTCGATATCTAGATTTATTTTGAATGTAATTTCCCATTTGTGACCAAAATCTTGTTTACTCTTCTCTCCTAAAATTAGCAAATTTTACGAAAACATGGCATTTATGGCAGCCATTTTGAAAAATGGCTGCCATGGACGTTGAGGGCGCTATTTAGGATGGCCCAATATCTAAATTTAATCTGAACGTAATTGTCAACCTGTGTACGAAATTTGGTGCTTTTATCACAAAATGCACAATTGTTCGGCTATGCCGCTCCACTATCTGGAATTAGCAGTTTATCGTTCTATGCGCGTATGACTTATCGGCTAAATCCTGCGATCATCCTATCTCACTTTAGCTGGAAAAAAAAATGTACTTGACACGCCCATTTCCGCTTCAAGCTGAATTATGGCATGTTAAATTTTATGGTCAGAATTTCAGCTCTAATCTTTACCCAAGTTTAATTGCGACAGGTGTTACGTCTATCTATTTCCATGAAATCCCTTTTCCTTCATTTTCTCACTAATAAAACAGGGTTTTTTTTCTTCCATATATATATATATATATATATATATATATATATATATATATATACCAAGTCATATTTTAACTCCCATAAACACATTGAAAATGATAAACAAAATTGCAGTTATTTTTGTGTATGATCTCTCCGTGATCCCATCTTACTCATTATGTGCAATATCAAATATATTATCATGGACATCATTTCATAGGGGCATGCCGTACGATTGTGTGCCCCTCATTTTTTCCTCCTTGTGTTATGTATGAGTGTAATAATGATATGGAGAACGAGACAGAATAGGAGCTGAGTGATCAGAATATATAGAGGGAAAGATGAGATATGAATAGCGAAAGGGAGAATGTCAATATGTGTGTGTTTGTTTGTCTGTATGGATATATATACCATTGTATACTTTCAGATTTGTATGCTTTTTTTTGTCAGAAAAATCGGTAGATGGAAGCTAATGGCTGCGCAGTCTACAGACTAGCGGCTGTGTGTGTGTGTGTGTAAGTGTGTATTTGTGTATAAAGATATACACATGTGCATGTGTGTGTCTGTATTATATATATGTGTGCGTGTGTGTATATTATATACATGTGTGTGTGTGAGTGTGTGTGTGTTTGTGTATGTGCATGAGTGAGCCAGAGTGCAAGAACTACACGCTGATGCTATCGTGTAGGGTCTAACAGGTGTGAGCGGCTGAATATTGTCTTTAGATGCCAAGTTCTGCGTTGGGTGTTGACACAGCCGTGCCAAACCACCTTCCGAAAACGGGACAATTTATTGGACGCTTACTACGCACTCTTTCGTAGCTCAGCCGCCATCGTTTTGAAGTACATGAACTACCAATAACCTTTTATCCCCTTTCGTGTCAGTTTGACGAGCTGTCGGCTTACCTCAACCGCATCTCTTTCTTTGTTTCGGCGTTATTTCATCGCGCAGTCACAGCTAGAACGTCTGCGGATTTCGGTTTCCTGGGGTTTTTACCTGCTCGCGTTTGAAAGCTTCAAGTGGATCGCGCGCCGCCACTCTGGGCCTTATTTGGTTGGATAGAGACTCGGACGGAGAGTTATAGAGAGATTTACGAGAAAAATACAAAAAATGGCATGCAAAGCAGCAAAACTCAGGTCGTACAGCGATTTACTGTCCCAGGATCAACCTCTTACTGCCGATGATTTTGCCGGCGTCTGGGAGCATTTCGATTCTGATGGTAAGTAAGCTCTTGCGAGTATTCCGTCTGTTAAACTTTATCTCTAATGCCAGGGCCCTTTTAATTCTTAGCTGTTTATGATCTCTTTTGCTGTACATTTCAAGTTCGGAAAGCAACGCGTATATATATATATATATATATATATATATATATATATTTCCTTATAGTGCAAATCCATCATTTTGAATTTGCTTTAGATTTATGTATGCCTCGAAGGAGATTAAACTACGACAGTGTAAGGTACCAAATATGTCTGGAATCAGTGTAAATGATGTATGTCACCCTTCCTTTGTTATGACAAACAGCTTCATATCAATCTAAGCTTCATCCAGCAATTAACTTTCATCAGTGAATTACATCAATGATTTGTTTTAGCGAAGCATTATCACTCATCATAAATCACTTTTCACGCTACACGATTTTCATCCTTTAGTATTCGAAATTCCCCTTTTGTTGAAATTCACCGAAGCTCACCATCTTTAATGTACTCGCAGTCGTACAGGTCCAAGCCTGATGGATTATGTTCGAACGAGAATTTAGCATGTACGTCTGTTAGATCTGGCTGTATGTTCTCCATGTATACCGGTGATTGTGTGTGAGCTTGTATCTTGTGAAAATACCGTGCGGCGTTGTTAGTTTCCATGGAATTCAGAGTGATGTTTTCCCGTGGTATTTACACTATGTTGGCATAATAGAGACAACGATTTGCAAAGAATATCACCACAAAAAAAAAATGCATCCGCACATACACCCTTATGTATTATTGTATCAACATGCGATTTGTGTTATCCACATCATTGATAAACATCGATGTTACCATCATGTGTATCATTCTTCGTTCACTCTGCGATGTAGAGCTAGAGAGAGCAATAGAGAGAGAGACAAAGATAGAGAGGGGAAGAGAGGGGGAGGGGAAGAGATGGAGAAAGAGCTGAAGAGAGAGAGAGAGAGAGAGAGAGAGAGAGAGAAAGAGAGAGAGAAGGGGGAGGAGATGAGAGATGAGGAGAGAGGGAGAGTTTGTGTTCCCCTTCCTACGACGCGATCTCATGGCTGACCACATCATTGGTAGCCACGCCCTCTTTTGCTCGCTGTCAGTGTTTTCCGCCTGAGAAAGCCCACAGCGGGTCGCTGCACCCATCGACGAAGATGGCAACAAATTATAGCATTGTAGGCATCGCTAGGGCAGCTCCTCCATGATGAAATTCCCAGGTCAATGCTTTTGCCTATTTACCTCCGTTAATGATTGTATTCTTTCACATATCTCAGTAAAACGTTTTCCTCTCTTCCTCTATTTTCCCTGCCTACCCTCATATTTCCCTCTTTATCGCCAACGCCCCCCCCCCCCCCGGTCATTATTTTCATAAAAGGATAACCTTCGAACAGAAATTCTAGGATATGAATAGGTACCCTGGTTTAATGCTCACAGCATCTGCAGTTACATTTGAAGTGCATGAATGTGTACTATTCTGTTCTCATAATATGTTTTGAATACAGAGTGACGAAGCGTCCATTCATTCGCTAAAGAAGCGCGCATATGAGGTAGTCATATTTCGAGATTTTTTTTTTCAATCAATGGAATATTGATTTCCATTTCTACTAATGCGTGGTATAACCTCGTTGGCGCATTAAATTCGTTCCCATTTATGCCAGTTCCGATTATTCTCATAGAGCGTCGATGGTTTGAATATTTGAACTTCATGATTACTCTGATTCAATATATTCTCTTTTTCTGTTTTAACTGTGTCAAACAATTTTATAGTTTTGGGTGACACACTTCTTCTCTTCATCATTTATCATGTGCAAAAGGACAGGATATGAGATTATGAATGATGGACAGGTCACACCGATTTGAACTTACTACCTTTTTCATGTTTGTTTGCCTGCCTTTTTGTTTTGTACAGAAACTCTTCAGATATTTCCCTTAACCCTATAAAGCCCAAGCTATTTTTGACCCCTTCCAGGCCCAAGGGGCACATTGTGCCCCCCTATATAACTTCTTTATTATATGATGTATCACCATCATATTTGGCACATCGGTAGAGCAACTTATACGTGACCCAACATTTGAAAATTTTCAAGGTCACCTATTAAGGGCGCTATTTACCAAAATATAAAGAAATACATATGAAATATGCTGAAATCATATTTTTTCTTTATATTTATTTATCCCAGTGTATATGTTTTTATTTTATATCAATCATTTTCATATTTGCCACAAAGGAAAAGCAAGTCAACCTTCATTATTTGTTATGGTTGAAATTTCTCAAGGTCAACATGTGGGGCGCTATTCATTACAATATAAAGAAATACATGGTGTGTATGAAACCTATGATATTGATTGGGATATGTACAAATATTGGTTTCACATCTAATAATAATATCATAATGGAATTTTAAGTTTGCAGATTGATAATATGATCATCAAATGATATTACAGGCAAGGCTGGTGTGATAATGTCACAAAATAAAAGGATAGTCTTCGGAAAATGCTGTATTTTCATTATTTCTATTATATCTATTGTTTGATGCCTATCTGAAATAAAAATAAAGGAAATAACAAGAAGACCTATTCAGGGTAATTCAAGACCATAATTACTTCACATTTTGGTCCTTCAGCAAATTACAGCCAAGAAAACCCTCATTTCATCCATTATTATATTGTTGATTGAAATAATATTTGAACAGAAAAACATGCAAAATCTGATGAACATGGTTGTCAGTTTACGGTTGCCATGGCAACCAGCAATATCAGATATAGCTAAACTATATATCAAAATGTCTGCAATAAGATTTTAGGAAAAGTTACCAAATTTGGTTGAAATCGGGTAAAGGGTGTAGGAGTGGCAAACGAAAATCTGGTAGGGGCACAATGTGCCCCCCCCCCCCCTCTTGTGCTTTTTATAGGGTTAACAGTAGACACAGGTGTGTCTTCGGCAGAAGTGCCATTAATAAGGTTGTTATACGCATCCTGGGATCATCTTTTGCTGCATAAGGATGACCTTTTCTGCCTACCTGGTCTAAGCATTAGTAATAATGCAACATGAATGTCTTCAAATTTGTTGTTGTTGTTTCTGTTTCTATGCAGTCATTGGAACGGTGTATCGAACGATACATCCAATATGAAATATGACTAAGATCTTGCATTATTACGGAGCCCAAGTGGTGAACTTATCTATATATTGATGTAGGAAACCCAGAACCCAGCGAAAAGAACAAAGATAAATCTTCTAAAACTTTCCCTCTATATCTCATTATTAGTTTTTTGTTTGTTGTTTGTTTGTTTTTGTTTGTTCATTTTCCATCTGAAAAGATGGCTGGATAGCCCATATTCAGCTACGTTAAGCTGGTCTTCCATGGGGTCCAGTTGGATGCGAGGTGGACCAACTTCACCGGGTTAAACACCATAAATCGTTGTTTTTTCATCGAGATCCAGACCAACAACATTTTTTTTTTTTTGGGGGGGGGGGGGGGGGGTTATTTGGTATGCAGAATGATGGTCCACAAAAATTCTTACGTGACAGGCATGATACAATAATCAACCCGGAAGAACTTTCGGCATGTACTCTCGAGGTGATAGTTGTCAGCATCCAAGCCTATCTTTACAACTTCGAAGTCTGGGCAGAGATGGATATTGACCCAAGATATTATGGCATATTAGATAGTACGGTTTTGTAGGGGGAGGAGAAGGGCGCATGTATTGATCAACAGTACCTGTCAGTAGTGGGTGAGATGGTGATAGCAAAAACTGATATCATCTCTCAAACATTCTAATCTAACCATACGTCTTTCATTTCCCTTTCTTCATTTGTCTTTTGGTTGTATCATTGCGTATAAATTGATAATAATTGCACTTTATATTGCGTGGAGTCAAGCCAATACGAAAATAAAGAAACTTGCAGCAGTAAACGGACATGAAAACACGTCTTGACAAAACTTGGTCGAAATCCCAAGGGATTTATAGATTAGTGATTAATAGATGAACGGACTGTATAAATTGTGTTGCTCTGATGCGGAGAATGGACCGAAGAACCATGCAAAATGAACAAGGAGAAAAGGTCGTCGTTTTTGTCATGCCATCGTACGTGATTTCTTTCTTTGTGTGTGTGTGTGTCAATGCAACGCCGAAATATTGGCTCAGCTTGCGCAGAGCAGGCAAAGTTGTCGGACCGAGTCTTGTACCCGCTCGATCACCGCCTCGGCGAGTACAGAGGGCTCATGTCGTATTTGCTTTAATAAGCCGTGTCCTGGCCCTTTCAACAGTACCACCTTCTCACAGGTCGGACGAGAAGAAAGCCAATCTAGGCAGGCAGACGGGCACTTGCTGTTTGTCTGAGTATGAAAATAGCACTTTCACGATGACTTTCACAGAGGCGCAGCTAGAGTCTGAGGACGTAGCTCATTGCAAATTTCCGGTGCTTCATGCATAATATCGAGGCGGGTATTTGCCCAAACGATACAATATCTTTCCCATGTGATCGTCATCAAGGGATTATGTTGAAATGCAGACATAGTGCTGATCATCCCGATTATGACGCCAGAAATCGCGGCTTGTCCGTAATTTGAAATGACACGTAGAGTCGCGTCTTGTTTCCTCAAGCCCCGTTAGATAATGGTCGTTGAACGGAACGCTGCACGCGGAATTGCGCCAAGGGGTCCAAGTACGGCACGTCGTGGGTATCAAGTGCTGAACCTGATACGTACGATTTGGTTCGCCATGCAAGTCAAATCAACATTTGAGATTGTGTCCATGCGAGGCCCAGCGCCCCCCCCCCCCCCCCCCCAGCAACCCATGAGACTTTGCCCAATTTAATTCTACATTGTTGAGAGACACACAGAACCGAATGGGAACGCCGTCTTTGATATAACATTAGGGCGTGCCACGTCTTTGTTGGATCAAATGTGTTATTGGCATTTGCATGCCAGTCATTCTATGTGTGTGTGTGTGTGTGTGTGTGTGTGTGTGTGTGTGTGTGTGTGTGTGTTTTGTGTTCGCGTGTGTGTGTGTGTTCGTGTGTATGTGTGTTTGAATGTACATGAAATTTACCTGAATTCTCGGCTTAATTCTATAAAAGACATGTAATGACGAACTTTGAACAATTTTGAAAGTGAACATATTGACAATTCTAAACGAATTTATGTGATGTTGGAAATCAGATTTGAATTGAATTGAAAATCTAAGAAAAACGATTAGAAAAGAACATATTTCGAAGGAACTAAAAAAAATACGTCAATTTGATTTGATCTTCTTTACTTCCGCGCCGAAAATGACTTAAATAGCAAATGACTTTAACGAATCAAGCACTTAATGAATTATTTTGCAGCGTTTACACTTTACACTTACATTTCTCATACATCGAATGCTTTTCATCGAATTTCCCAATCGATTAACATCAATTCTTGTCGCAGCTTTCGCATCAGTTCCTTATCAGCTGAAATGCAAGTGACGTCGTAAAATGCATATTGCAATTACTACAAAGAATCGTGGATGTTTTAAAGGCATGCGCATCAAGACATCGCGCAATCACATCACCATGAAATGGTAACCCTTCCCATCATCATCGGTGGTCATCCATTTTTTTTGCTCCTTCATTACGAATTCCTCTTCTTATTATCCAGTATTTTGAAGCATCCCCCCCCCCCCAACGGCATTACCCTTAAGGAAAAAAAAATCGGAAATGGACGTGTGACTAGGCGTGCAATTATCGGAATGAATGAAGGACGGGGTACCGTTCCACAGAATCAGCTTAAATGAGTTTGCAGTATTTTGAGTTTACTTGAAAAGGAGAGAGAGAGAGAGGGGGGGGGGGGTGGAGTGTGTGTGTGTGTGTGTGTGTGTGTGTGTGTGTGAGAGAGAGAGATAGGGCGTGTCAGCTGAAGAAAGGTAAGAGAAAGGCAGAATGAACCGGCAGACTTCAACGTTGACCACTGTGCGCCTATAGCATCAACTTATGGCACTTTTTTTTCTCTCTACAGTGAAGGAGCAATTTTCGTGATTTTCCTCGCAGTTAATGTCTACGAGCATTTAATGTGTGTGTGTGTGTGTGTGTGTGTGTGTGTGTGTGTGTGTGTGTGTGTGTGTGTGTGTGTGTGTGTTTGCGTGCGCATAGCAGGTGTTGTTGCTTTTCAAAAGATGATCTGGCCTAATATTCTTCTACTTAACCTAAATGTACCTATGTTGTTAGTGAGTAAGTACAATCGATAAATCCATATAGCTCTCTGCTTTTATTCACACATCTCAGAAAATACCTTGTGCCCAGATAACATCTATTTTTCCTTCATTTTCAGAAGGATAAATTTAGCTCAAAATATCAACGGGTTCATGCTGCAGTGAAATGTATAGGGTATACTCATAACGCGCTTCAGGTCTGATTCCTTGATTGGACTCACATGCAATAGTTTCGTTGGAGTAGCGAGTCCCATCCTATCTTTTTGAAGAAAGGTCTTTTAGCTATAACCACGAGTGAAACCAATCGCTACATAGTGCATATCAAATCGCGGTAAATGTGCCTTTTTAACAACCGGATTATCTATAAATAAGAGTTTAACTCTCGAATGCAAAATGTACGACATCTTAGTTGAAGTGTAGTTTGTCATTGGTGACAAATCAAAAGTGACAAATAGCTTCTAATGCTGATGCATTCTGAACTCGGTCTGGTTCTAGGAGTTAATTCCCAGTCGTGTAATTACCCCGCCCATCACTATTATAGGATCCCGTGAGATCCTCATAAGAAGCGAGCAAGACATCGTTAAAAGTCTGCCCGGAGATCGGAGGGGAGTCGAGAAGACTATTCAGTGTGACCTTAATGTGCAAAGCAAATGAAAGGAGAAAAAAAAGTAAAACAAACAAACGAACGGACAAACGATGCAGAGAGACAGAAACCGAGAACGAGAGAAATAAAGAGAGAAAGAGAGAAGAGAGAGAGGGAGAGGGAGAGAGAGAGAGAAAGAGAGTGAGAGAAGAGAGAGGGGAAGGGAGAGTTGGGGAGTGGTGGTAATGGCAAAACATCTGTCGCGCTAATGTGATAGAAAGAGTTATCTCCGGGAGCTTAGCCATTACACCATTAGGTATCTGGGTCTAGTTGTGGTAGAATGATAATGGTAAAACGTAAAGGTTTTAATAGGTAGATCACATGCGACACCATTGTGTCGACATTGGTAAACTCTGCATTTAGTCCTATCATGTCTTAAATAGTTTGGGCTAATAAATTGGGCATGGAATGTTCATCTTCTCGTCTGAATTTCTCGTCAGTTCGACACGACTCAGACGCTTATTGTTACATTGCATTTTAGTATTTTAGGCTGTTGAGTTTCGTGAGAGTTTACAATGTTTCTGAAAATCATCCCGTCCATCTAGTCCCCAAGTGGCATTGGAATTATTCATTTTCAATTGCGTCTCAATAGAACAGTACTGAGAATTTTCGCCATTTATTCCACATGAAATAAAGATGAGAAATTGAATCGTCGTCAGAACGATGATACCATACATTAATAAACATCATCGCGTTTGTTTGCGTGTGACATAGCTCTGAATATCAAATTAACAAATCCTATACTTTATTCTGCAAAGTACTATTCATATTTCTGGAGAAATGAGAAAAGGTTATGTGAGTGTGTGTCTGTTTGTCTGTTTGTTTGTTTGTGTGTGTGCGTTTGAGTGTGTGTGTGTTTTTTTTTTTTTTCATTACCATCGGCTGAGCACTCGGCATGATGCAGTATACGGAGGGGATAGAAACTTGTAGAACATTAAATCTATTGATTTCACACGTTCTGGAGAGTTGTGTATCGGGGCATGGTAAACGTGTCGTTGTGCTTGTACGCGCGTATTGATGCACTTGTTCGTGTTGACGAATATGTGTGTGTGTATATTTTAGTGATTGTGTGTATAATGTGTGTGTGTGTGTGCGTGTGTGTGTGCTTTGTGTATGTTTCTGCACACATGATGCCTTACGATAAGAATGAACTACGTGAAATACACAAATGCAAGAGAACTAGGTGTGGCTGCTTGCGACGCTGCTGCTGCCTCCCTAGCTCTCGAAGCTTCCCCGTGGCGCCTCGTGCTGTATGATGCTCGCTTTTCCATTATGCACAATAAACCGAAGTCTGTTCATGCATGCGTGTGTATGTGTCTGTGAGGGTGTGTGTGTGTGTGTGTGTCCTGTTGTACATGACACTGGTCGGAGCTCCCTGGCGTGCGATGTCTGCCATGCGATGCAGTTTCACACGTGTGTAGGTGAATGTGATGTGGAAATACGAGGGATCCCGGACTGCGCTAAATCGTCACAGGGTGTGGTTACTGCAGAATTTCAGTTTTCCATCAGTTTGTGTATCATATCATTCTACTAGAGTGAATGGATGAATAAAGGAATAAATGAATAAATGAATAAACAAATAAAAAATTGAAAAAAAAAATAGATTTATAGTTGATAAGTGGGAATTTGTATACATAACAATTATACTCAGGTACGTGTTAGTCAAATTTGTTTAATGTTGTTAACATTCTAACTCTCTCTCTCCCCCTCTCTCTCTATATATATATCTACACGCGTGTATATCTATATAATACATATACACACATCACACACACACACACACACACACACATATATATATTATATATATATATATATATATATATATATATATATATATATATATATATATATAGTAATGCTTGCCTACGCTTATCATTGCATATCTTTTTGCCATGACTTGTGTCATCACAGTATCCAAATCCACTCATTCATTCATGCGTGTTGTACGTGCATTGAGCAAATCAAGGAAAATGCTCTATGTATAGCGGTGAAATACTGAGGCAGCATCCATGATTGGGGTTCACAGCGGCTTCTTCAGCACACACAACTCAGGCGAAATGACATAAATACGTATAATTTCTGCTTAAAGGGTATTGAGATTAATGAACGCAGAGAACCATGCGTAACTACAGTGGAATATTGGCAAATCAATCACTGACGAGCAATTGTTGACTTCTGATTGTACTTTAAAATATGAGGGAACTTGGAAAAAAAAAAGCCTGCCGAGAAAAATTGATTGGTTCTCTCTCATATTCAGATTGTGTAATTAGCCTAGTGCATATCCCTCGATGGCTGTCACGTTCTCCCGCCTGCATAAATTGCGAGCGTTTTTCCATTGGAATCAGCTGCTCCAATATGCCGGAAGTCATAATCATTACCTAAAGTGTTCGGTTGCCATTATCATCTGAAGTGGCGTGATGATTTCAGCAATTTTTGCTTGCATCAGCAAAGCGCGCTGTTCGATTGTTTTTTTATGGCGCCCTTGATCACAGTGAACCCTATCTCTCTTCCAAGTTAATTTAAGCAGCTTCCGGCAGGCAGTGGAAAGCGCCATATCGATGTAACGAAAGTTTGCGTGAACGCTCACATTTTGCCATTCCGGCACTGTGTGTTCAGATCTGCAATTGCTTTTAGTTGGTTTATTGCCTTGTTGAGGCAAACAATAATAAATAAGATTTGTCAGGTGGAGGCAAAATGTTATTATGTTCGGAAACCTAAAGGCATTCTTTACCATTTGCAGATAAAACAAAAACCGACCTTTAGTGCTTCAAAATAGTTCTAAAGTGAGTAAGGGATAGAAACAATCAAAGTAAAAATGTTAATCAGTGCAATCAATGTAGGTATTGTTAAATACTTTAAAACATAGATTGCCAGATGTTCTGGTGTTGCTCCACGTCACCGCAATAACTTTATTTCTCATACTGAAATCATGCTCCTTGTAGTTGATATGCTGCCTACATTTTCTTCTCTTTTCTTTTTGTACCGTTTATACGATTAGTTTAAAAAACTAACACGTTAATTATTCTAATTGTTGTATCTTACTTTACAGATACAGCACATATGAAATCTTTGTGCCGTACTTGTTTGATGTCCAGCGTACTCAAATCATTCCAAAAGAATGAATGTCAGATAAAAGAAACTTGCAGACTTATAATAATGAACCGAAGACGATATTTGCGCGTTCAACAAAGTGATCAAATTGGAGGTCGTTTTAACAGAAAAGAATGCACAGATCACGTTTCTTTCCTAGTAGAACTAAAGTCATACTACATTACGTATAACTCATAAGGGTCTTAAAAAAAGGAAAATTGAAGCCAGGGCTATGTTTAATAGAAATGAATTGTAATGTATTGAAATACCAGCAATCCAAACTTGCCCCTTCTCCCCCCCCCCCCCCATTTTTTCCAAAACACAATATTACTTCAGTATACCATGATATGTGTCTTTCCCTTCCTTTCAGATCAAACGCAAATCATCACTCTGGTCTTTCTCGTTAAGGGTTGCTTGAGAAGGTATTGTCGAGTTATTTGTCGCAATAGTATTTGAAACAAATAAGTCATTCGCTTCCTCAATTAAACTCATTAGTATGGTAGTGACGTTCAAGATGAAATCCCCGTGGACCCTCTTAAAGATTCTGTGTGTATGTAAGTACCCTTCTCCCCTCTTCTGTGTACGAATTGCAAACATGTTATAATGGTATTATTGGGAAACAAAAAATACGATGAAAACGCGACGAGGACTGCCGCAATTGTCATTCTTTCAGCCCTCCTGACGTATCAGAACTCTGCTGAATATACATTTTTTTTTTATTTTATCAATATCTTGCAGCCAACATGTTTTTTTTTTTTTTTCAAATACACTCGTTCCAGATAGAGATGTCATGTGGTATCGAAAACAATATGAGTATGTGTCTCCCTTTCGAAGAACAAAATGGAACAACAGTCACAGTGTAAACTCCCTTTAAGTTCCGGCAAGAGTATTTGACATTCGAAATCTGTCGCAAAGAGGAAAGAGAATGTATACAATGCGGCTGGTATGTAGGAAGAAAATGTGTGGTGCACTTTCGCCCATTGTACACTGAAATAGATTTATTAACACTCAAATAAAGTATAATTGTTGCACAACATGGCAGGCTCAACCGCCGCCATGGAGAAACTGTGCAATCTTCTTTTGATTACGGGTCGCATTTGCACTGAATATAAAGTGGACTTTCGGAAAGTCAAATTGTCTTGTCCTGTGCATACTTCAATAGTTATTGGAAAGATTAGAAACATTGAAGGCTGCATGCATAATGGACCTCTGATATGATCAAGACGTCCTAAACAAAATTTGTCTTAGAAGTGCAGATGAATCAGACTTCAAAATCAGATTTCTGTACTTTTTTAATTTCTGCAAGCACATGTCTTGAAATTCAGGATAAAGGTGTACTTCCTTACACTTCTTCTCGGTGAAAATATGCAATATGAGGCATGAGTTTTCTTTAATTTGTCTGTCCGCTGTCTATAAATTGAAGAAAACTCATATCTCACATCTTCACCTCTCTGCTTAGAAATCTCTTACTTTCAATATACAATACATTTGAGTATAAAAAAGACAAAATCAACTAATTTGAGTGGTGTCTATGGTAGTACGTTCGTTCATGTCATGGCCGGCAGAACGAGGGGGGGGGGGGGGCAGGGGGTATCGCCCCCCTTTTTGTTACACCATACAAAGGAATACATAAGGTGTCACCACTTTGGGCCCCCACACTTTTTTTACCCCGGAAGTACGTACGTGGCACTAGAAAGAAATAGATAGAAACGTTGAAGTCAGTTTTACTCTGTTTTTTTTTTATGTCAAAACAAGCACTTTTGATAACATTTAATTTTTCTAAGTCAGTTTGACCATTGGTGCACGATGCTTCACGGAAGTCAATCCCTCTAGATGCAATGTACGAGATGAAAATGTACAGAGTATCAGGATGATAATGCTATGATACATGGTAAAGAAAAATACGGGCACAGTCCTTTGAAAGACATGCATGCAGATGTTTTGAAACAAGACCAACACTTTGGTCCGAATTCACGAAGGTGAAACAATTTGTATGGAGCGCCAAGTGTCGCATGGCCAATTTCGTTACGAAATCATTCATTTCGTATAGAGATACAACATTTCGTCGACGAAATGATTATTTCGTTAACGACATGGACATTTCGTCAACAAAATGGTAATTTCGTCGACGAAATGACTGATTTCATAACGAAATTGACCATGCAACACCTGGAGTCCCATAAAATTGTCCATGGTTTAAACCATGGTTTCAATTGTACCACCTTCCTGAATTCGGGCCATAGTGTCTAATTTCAATATATCATAGGTCTTTCAGAGGCATACGAAGTAAATAGTAATGCAAAGACTCATAAAGTTTTCAAAGCATTCTTTCCAAGTTTGAAGTGTAGTAACTCTGATATTGACAGGCTCGGTAATTGTGGTAAATGTTTAAGATTTATGAATGAAATAAATGCTAAAGTTATTATTGCAGTACAAATATTGATAACTAATGTGATTTTGTAATGATCATAAATGGATGATGACAATAAAAGTCATATTTACCCGAGCGTGTCATCATTATGGCGTTGAAATAATTAAAATTATCATGATTTGTGATCATATCACATACCCCTATTGACGAAGTAGTCTCACTTGATGACAGGAGTCTAAGTTTTGCATGTGGTTTACATGATAATTATGGTCATATGAAACTATAAAAAAAAAATCTGGCCCACCATTAAAAAAAAAAAAATAGAGTAGGGAAAGAGAGATAGTACTTGGCAGTCTGTTGCGTGTTTCTTGCACTTGAGACGCCAGGCGTCACCTTACAAAGAATCCAATCACTGGGGTGGGGTTTTCTGTTTCGTTTAAGGGAGTAATAGGTTCAGTTGAGGACAATAATGAACGATGGGGATCGCAGAGACAGCGCCTTGGCTTGCCAATCACCATATAAATAAGCCAATTCGATGATATCTTCACGACAGCTTAAGCTCGCATCTCCTCTCATGGGAATTTCGCCACGGGCAAGAACGAAGCATATTTAACATAAATTAATGGCGCATACGCACACACACACATACACACACACACACACATACATACACACACAAACTTATACACAAACCACTTATGCTCACGAAAAGGCTTCTCTTTCAGAGTGTTGTGTGTCTAAAATGCAATATTAAAAGATTGTCCACATTGTATATTCAAACCAACGAGGTTAATAAAAAAGAACGAATATATACCACAGCACTATCGAAATCACAACAATGGCCTCAATCACGCCACGACAATAAAAGAGAGGGAGAGAGAGGGATAGAGAGAGAGGGAATGTCTGTAGATTATAAGTGGAAAGATATGAAATATGGAGAAAGAAAGGGAACGGGAGACTGAATGCAAAAGAGCAGAGAGAGGGAGAGAGAGAACAGGAAAAGATGAGCGGAACAGAAAAAGGAGCACTGGCAAATTGATTCTTCAGTGTTCGGCTTGACTTACAAAAAGAAAAAAGTAGGTTAATTCCTTATCGAGTTTTTAATGCATTCCATTAAAACCAGCGGAAGGATCGAGTGAGTGAAATTAAGATGTCGGATATCGTTATCTGAGATAATTAATACACGATAAAGCAGCCAAGCTAACGTTATTCTCCTTCCTCACGGTTTAAAAGTCCTGTTTACCTTTGGGAGCAGTGATTTAAAAAATGTTCAAGATATCAAATATGATGCATATGCGTAGGTCTGTTGTACTACAAAACATCCTACCATATAAATCTTCTCAATAAAGCCTAAAATATAAGGAGATATCAGTATTTTTCCTAATAAACCGTAACTGTAGACGGTTTTCATTTCATTTCATTTCATTTTATTGTTTCTGTATGGTACACTATAATCAACTCTGATCACTTTCAGAAATAAACACATGATTCATTATAATTCATGGCTGATTTTGCACATGACAGGTAAGCAAATCATTGTGACAGAGAACGAAGACATAATGATAACAAACAAAAAAGTCAAGGTACCATACAGGAGGATCCCCAGTAAGCCGAGCTTGATGTTGGGGCCTCTACACAAATAAATAGTTTCAACCAACTATCGGTTTACTTAACTACAACAAAACAAACTAGTTTTACACAACAAAAACAGTTACACAACAAAACATACACGGACATGTACGCAGGTGATGCTAAGAAAGAAAAACAAAGAAGAAGGGGACAGCGATAATGAAAGATGGTGAGAAAGAACAGGAGAGAGAGAAATAGAAAGACTCCTCGTTCACTGTACAATAACAATTAGTTTGGAAATATATTTATTATAACTACTGTTTACATTTTGTGTATTTAACAATGCTTAACATTATTAGTGGAAAAGTGAGCAAAGAAAATGGGATTCCATCGGGATTCGAACCCGAGACCTCCGGATTGCTAGACCGGTGCTCTACCGACTGAGCTATAGAAAGCCCTAGTGCAGTGTTCGTCCCAGAAACCCTTAATTCTCAATGCTCGGGTGGTCAGAAGCTATAGCAGTGTGTTTTTGTGTGACACACACGCACACACTTGAACCTGGCATAAACCCGAAGGATAATTCAACTTGTAGTCAAGGCGCTAATTCCTGTACGGGCCTTAATTAAGGAGTTCGTTCAACCCACCCCGCAGAAAAGGTTTGACCACACAGAGTGGTAGATGGGACCTCCAGGAACACCCCCAGGTAGTATGTGAGTCGAAATTGTGGTATCAATAAAATTTTACAGGCCATTTTAGTTGCGACAAGACCTTATTGTTCAAAAAAGAGTCTGCGTACGCCAAGACTACTACACGCACCACTAGCACTGCTACAGGCGCCAGTGCCAGTGGTGCGTGTAGTAGTCTTAGCGCACGCAGACTTTTTCCTCGGCAAACAAGGGTTTTTGCCAGCAAACTCACTAGCTGAGGTCAGTGTAGTTTAGTTTCTAGCCGTTTTTATTTCGTGTATATTTTTTCCGAGTTGCAGCAAGCCGAGGGAGGTTGCATACCCAGTGATTGTGACCCCAAACCGTTCGGGCGTCGCAATCACTTGGTATGCGCCTTCGCTCGGCTTAGCACAATAAAGTGGGCTTCTACACATGCGCAAGCTGCAACTCGGAGAGATGAAAACGAAATAAAAACGACTAGAAACTACACTGGGGTCGGTTACGGCTGGCACTGAAAATTACAACATAATAACAGATTTTGCAGTTATTTCATAAATAATTCCTCAAAACACCGTAAAACCATATATATAAATATATATATATATGTTGCTGACTCTAAAAAGCTAATATCAGAATATCGTCGGCTTTGCTCTCTGTATTAACATAGATTTTGAAGGGAATTTTGTGTCCATACATTGGTGGAAACAACATTTGCCTGTAATTTGAAGTCAAATATGTGTTAAAAGTACGGTAAATGGTTATTATGCAGAATGACATGCTTATTGAGCTGTTTGAAAATATGGGCATTAGTTCTTAAGTATTGACAGCTGAATCCTGATTGGATATTACTGGTTGCCATGGCAACAGGAAAAAACTTTTTTGAACAATAACCAATAGAAATGTTTGTTTTTAATTCACCTATCTACAAAAAAAAAAAAAAAACTGAACAAAAAATACCAAAATTTGCAGCAGTTGGAGGCATTTTTTGGATTATCAATCACCTGTATACATCTGGTTACCATGGTAACCATGCACAATATTTTAACTTACAATGTATCCCATTGTTTTGTTGACATCTCTAGCAACATATATATATATATATATATATATATATATGGTTTTACGGTGTTTTGAGGAATTATTCATGAAATAACTGCAAAAAACTGTGATTAATGTTGTACTTTTCAGCCGTAACCTACCCCAGTCTAGTTTCTAGTCGTTTTTATTTCGTTTTCATCTCTCCGAGTTGCAGCTTGCGCATGTGTAGAAGCCCACTTTATTGTGCTAAGCCGAGCGAAGGCGCATACCAAGTGATTGCGACGCCCGAACGGTTTGGGGTCACAATCACTGGGTATGCAATCTCACTCGGCTTGCTGCAACTCGGAAAAAATATACACGAAATAAAAACGGCTAGAAACTAAACTACACTGACCTCAGCTAGTGAGTTTGCTGGCAAAAACCCTTGTTTGCCGAGGAAAAAGTCTGCGTGCGCTAAGACTACTACACGCACCACTGGCACTGGCGCCTGTAGCAGTGCTAGTGGTGCGTGTAGTAGTCTTGGCGTACGCAGACTCTTTTTCGAACAATAAGGTCTTGTCGCAACTAAAATAGCCTGTAAAATTTTATTGATACCACAATTTCGACTCACATACTATCTAGGGGTGTTCCAGAGAGTCCAACCGACCACCCTATGCAGTCAAACCTTTTCTGCGGGGTGGGTTGAACGAAGTCATTTTTTCTGGGTCCCTGCGCCTGGACTATTGGGGATAAATGCGAGGGATCACCGAAGTGATGCAGCTTTTTGAGTTTGTAACAAACATTGATTATACTGGTTCAAAATTTTACATTGGTTGTTTCCAACACACACACACACTCACATACACACGCACAGGCACGCGCGCATAATAAAGACAATAAATCCGCTGTTTCATAGAGGCATCTATTGTGACTTTATTGACACGTATCATCAAAACTATCCTAACTTTGGCAAATCTTATCCCAGACAGTATTTTGCTTCATGAATGAATTGTGGGGAGACCGTCACCTTCCTCTCTTTTCATTACAAACAATTCTCTGTCGAGGTAGAAAAAAAAATCCCCAAAATAGATACAACAAGATTAAAGATTGTCAAGGGCACACCGGCCAATGACTTACACTATGAAAGCAGCATCAGTTAAGCGCACAAATTGTTATCTAATAGGAAACGCGCAATACCCCGTATTTTCTGAGTTACCACTTTGGGGATGTTTACGCTTTCTGGCGTATTTTTCTTTCTTATATGCTTTCTCCTTTCCAGTCAAAGCTTACCTGAAACTCAACATCACGCATTTCGATCTTCTTTTCCGCGTGCGTCAACCGCCCTGCTCGAGGATAACATCCGGATTCTGTACAACGCGGAGCCGTTTTTAGGTATCACCGCTTCTATATTTGGGGATGTCTCCCAAATTTCGCACGGTAATTTGGGTGTCTCGATCGGTCTAAATTTGGCCACGTCATTACTCATGTAAAAAGCTTTCCGTCCACAGGAGAATGCTTGCGGTGAATCTTTTCAACAAAAAGGGTTCGGTTGATATGCCTTTTCATGGATTTGTTTTGGGCGACAAACTGCATACACATTCGACGAAAAGGACTCTGCACTTTAATAAAATCGCTGAATAATTGAAGTATGATGAGAGAGGTTTCAAGAGGATTTAACACGCATCTCCTTTCCTGATTCAGGGAGACGTTAGAACAAAAGTTACTGAAGAGCAATGAAACATCGAATATTCACACCATCAAAACTTGTACATTTCACTCATTGATTTATCACCCCTTCTCATCTCTGGGACATAATGCATATGGACATGCCCCCCCCCCCCCCCAAAAAAAAAAAAAAAAAAAAAAACCCAACAACAACAACAATAACAACAACAAACAAACAAACAAACAAACAACAAAACCACCAACACATGTTTCAACTAAAAGTCGGAAAATTATCCAATATTGCTTCTCTTCATTTACACAATATTTCGCAAAGCTGTTAGTAATACGGTTATGATACTAAAATATTGCCCTATTTCGGCAGGATTTTGAAATATCCTTGTGAATTAGAATGAAAAAAAAATCCATGAAGTATATCGCAATTTATACAATACGTAATATTAAATCCATATTGCATTGATTTTGTCTACTTACACTTACTATACTAACACTTCAAAAGTAATGCCTCTAGCATTATGCAAATCCAAATAAAAATTGTCATAGTTGCACGCAAGCACTAATTCAGAAAAATTCTTAACGCACACAGCTACACACACACACACACACACATACGCGAACATGCACAAAAAACAAACAAACTTAGATTAGCCAACATACACTTATGCTATGATACTAGTCAAGGTCCTCAAGAGTTGAAATAGACGTAGATGAATTAATCAGTCGGCCCAGGAGCTGAAGGGTTAAACACTGCTAGTGATTGTACATAGCAATCACATATATTGCCCTGTGGAAAGCACTCACAAGATCCCCCAACTGGCGGCTTGGCGCTTTTCTCTAGCCTGATAATCGGCTCTCGCTCACCCCCCTGTATGCCTCAAGGCCATTTGTTTTTGTAGACTTGAACATGGTTGTCCCAGGGGAGCACCCTGCCCTCTATTCGCTTTCAACATGTTTCCCTCCGTCGGCTCGCCCAGGGGAGACGGGAGAGGGAGAGGATCTCAGTGAATAGATGAGGAGGGGAATCTGGAAAGACAGTGGTGAGATAAAACAGCACAGAGTCATCAGGTCGAGATAGAGAAGTATTAACAGAGAGAGTGATGACAAGATCTAAAAAGATTGGTTGATGTTGTGTTTTTTTTTTTTTTATAAAGCGGCGTAGGATTGACGGGTAAGAGAATGATCTGATAACACAATTACTATTCGGCTTCAATAAATCGATTTGCAATTAAGCGATGTCTTTTCGCATCCATTGTGTTTTAACCGCACTGACGCAAACGCGAAAGCAAGTAGAAAAGTCAATCTCCAGCTTTCGACAAAGTATGTTTATTCGTCTTTCAAATTCCCACTTTCTCAAATAAAAGAAACTTTAAACAGCACCAAGACTATCATCGTAACTATTTTCTTTATCAATCTGTTCAAGCTGACTCGTTCTTTTTTTTTTTCCTTCTGGATTGTTTCCTGAAGGAGTATAGTGGTTGGATCAAACGAAGAGCAAAAATCCAGAGCACCTGGCAATGTGAGAAAATAATCCTAAATAATCACACCTCGCTTTACACAACATTATTTTCTTGAACATGATCTTAGGAGAAAGGTACTGAACAGATAAAAAATATGAATACACATTATAGTTACCGTGTGAAAATATTTTATGGGAACACTACTGTGCAAATGTTGGATTGAATTATGAATAAAACAGCAGGTATATTCAGTTCGTATGATTATCTGAAGTATAGAAGCTATAAATACTATGAAAATACATAATTTCTCAGCCTGAGAAGAGTCAGCAGAAAATAATGAAGCGCTATAATGTCACAAGGCGTGTAGAAATCCATTCTTTTTACAGTGTCATACTGTGTGTGCTCAACACAGGTAAAGAGAAAAAGGCACACTGTACAATGATTCAATACCACACACAAATTTCACAATTAAATTTTAATATGATCTTCCTGATAACCTAATGATGATGCATACAATTTCTGCGTTTGTACGAAATATACCGCTGATATATTATATGAGATAATTCTCTGCTTAGTATAGCAACCTTTGTCATAAAGCATACACAGGACTTTATTCATTTCTGAATTGCAGCAAAGTGGTCTGTTTGCTCGATTCAAATCCAATGGACTGTATTTCGTGTGTATTCCTTTCTTTTGGTTTACCAATGATGGCAAGGTGACACGTATGACGCCTAACTTTTTTCTGTTTTCTCCAGACAATGCTTGAATTCTTTGTTAAAAAAAACACACAACATAAATATATGCAGGCATTTCAAATATATTTTGCAGATTTAGCCTTGTAGAGGAGCAACGTCTTGATATTCGACTTTTTTATGTGATCAATTTTCGTCATGATTACTTTGTCAGCATGACATCCCGTTGTCATTCTATTATTTGGATTCATTTTTTTTTAAACAAAAAATGTAAATTTCATTATGTTTTGTCCAAACAACTTGCATAGATTAATGGTGTCCTGTCTGCAATTCAATAAATGAAGCAAGGAAATAAAATCTGTAAACTGAAAAAAAAAAAAAAATTTGTAAGCAACCAAAATATAGGTGAATTATCTTCTACTACGAGATGCTTGTTCACTCCCTTTAAACAAAGCCATTTCTCTGACCTTGTATTGAGTATCATTCCATCGCATTTATTCGACCTCGGCTGGTCATTTGTTCCAGCCGCGGCGTTCATTCAGTTATCCAGAAGCAGTGCTATTACTGTTAATTAGCCGGAGGACAGAGACACTGGATCGACGAGTAATGGTATTACCGGATTTAATTTATGACGTCACAGACATACTACAATCACTACACTCTATGGCAGCCTGAGTTGGCAGCAGCGGTAGACCAATGGGGAAGAGATAATCAATACGGTAGTGAAAAAAGAAATAAGCTTTTCCCATATTTTGTACAAATAGTGAGTCAGGACAAAAGGATTTCCAGCTATATAACACGTATTTTCATTTTATTTAATATTCTGTTTCCCCCTTTTTGTCAGCGTCAAGAGAAACAGGTAAATAATAAAGCAGATTTGGCTGTTATATTCTTCATCTAGATTAAAGGAAAATATTAAACCCAATACTATTGTAATACACAGGTAAATAATAATTTACCTGTGTCTTTATTACATGTTATTATGTTCATCACATTGTTGTACCTCGATTTCGTGACATTATCTGTCTATGCGAACATTTCGTTGTATTCCTAATTATTTTGTTAAAAATGAAATGAATCAACTTGAACTTGAACTTGAATATAATCTATTAGTTTAAAGAGATTTTAACCACCTGACTTCCAAAATTTGATATGAACAGTGTAAAGTGTTAACAGCCCCATTGTACTGAATGACTACAAACTGAGTTCGTAATATAGATGATGACTGATTGAGATTGATAACGAGCACACTTTAGCGTGGTATGTATTACTAAGCATGAATATGTATTTTATCATCATTAAACGAATGCTAGTTTAAAATTCAATTGAAATTAATTTCAATTTTACTAAGATTTAATGGTTCTTATTCCGTAAGATGTCGTGATTACTAAATCCAAGAAAAAAAAAACAGTCCAGGAAGCGTATATCTCGACGATATTTGTGGGAATAAATCTTTATATTATGATAATTGTTGCTATCATACCAACTAACAGTCGTATTCTAATTCACAGCCCTGATTGGTTGTTACGGAATCAAAGAAATGGTTGTAAAAAAAAGTTGTTTTAAAGAGCTCAGGATACTTACATGGTAGGGAAAAATAAGTAACGTGTGATTACAAACTTAATATCAATTTCGAATCAACGGTTCAATCCGTTTCAACAATTATAGTCATAAAAGGGGAATTATTTTAACATTGGGTCCTGCTTGTAACAGCTTGCATCGTTTTTTGTCACACCTGCTGTTAAATTACGTCATGCTTAAACCTATTACATGAACGCAACACAACGTAGATTATTAAAAAATGAAATTATGGCGGCAATAATGCTTTCCTGCGGAATGACAACTATGACTCTTTTATGTAGTATTGAAATAATTTACACTTGCGCGTATCGCAGGATCGAGAAATGAGAACTACGTTGGTTTTATATCAATGATCAATTTTGACAATTTCCAGCCGTACAGGATATATCACAGAGTAACGGACGGAAAAAAATGCTTATTGGAGACCAAGCTCAGGCTATTTTTCAGACTGAAAGGTTTACATTTTTAGTCAACGGAAAATACATATCACTCAATATCTAAATAAATACACGTTTCATTTATTATAGATAACATCATGACGTGTGTTTGGTTACTGTCTGGTTAACGTAACTATCCTAACTAATAATTCTTAAAACTCATTGCTCATCATTCAAGTAACGGATAATAATGTAGAACCCCTCTAAACGCATTTTTTTTTTTTTTTGGTCAGACACAGCCCTTAGGTGTCATCAGTAGATCACAAGCTTAGGATTGATTCAAACATAGGAGCAATTAACAGTCTAAGAGGAGAAGAGGAAAACGTGGAATCCCTGTATAAGACATACTGGTCTCTCTGACATATAATGATGAATGCTAATTGCTGTTACGTAACACGGATCTCAAACGGATTAGCTCCTCGTCTCACTTTGAGGGTCGTTTCTTTCCTACCTCCCGAAACCACTTATACGCCAGTCTCTTCACGATATGAAAAAAAAAACATTAACAACAATAACCCGAAGACAATCGATAATAGAAACCAGTGCACGAGTTTGTGCCTGGAATATTTACATGTCATTAAAGGATATGTGTGATAGAATTAGAGCAGGATAATACAGTGGAGTAGTGGTTATTGTATTACATAACAGGAGATTCACAAGAGCATGTTGTCCATTGAAGGTAATTACGAGTGTCATTAGCTTGAATATATTTGCTTTTACTCTCGTGGTGTATAATGTTTCATGTAGCGTTTTTCACCCTGTGCAGTATTATAGATTTTTAACGCATATAAGAGAAGCATGATGTATCTATCATGATTTTGCAGTTCCATACTATGTCAAAATTTACTAGAATAAATGAATTAAATCAAACAGAATAACAGAAGTGTCATCAAAATCGGACTTAAAATAAAAAATCTCAAATTTACAAACTTACATATAAATGTATTTTTTCACGAAATTATAGTTGCAATTATGTATGCAAATTATGTGAGTTGATAATAATCTTACTTTCAAATACCCGCATATAACTGCAGATTCTAATTAGATTTCTGCATTTAACAAGAAGTTAAAGTAAATACTGATAAAATAATAATGGATATATATAGCTCATTTTAAAGTATAAGTTCAAATGCGCGTCACACTGAACTTATCATAATGGAGAAAGTGAGTTTTTAGATTTTATGAAAGACATTGATGCATTCATGGATGCAGAGAGTTTAGGGTAGTTGATTCTGAAGTTTTGGAGCAGCTATAGGAGATGAAAATGTTATATTACCAAGTGTGGCCAGCATCTTGGAAGTGAGATGGTTCAGTGTGGTGTCTTGCGAGGAGCGGAGTGTGTACCTGGATGGTTGACAAATTAGTATGGAGGAGCTTGAGAACTGTGGAGGCATTTGAAAGGGGACAGAAGTATAACTTGTAGTGGATTATGGACCTGAAAGGAAGACAGTTTAGCTGACGGAGGACAGGATCCGTGTGGGAGAAACTAAGTGTGTTTGCAACAATGAAAAGTTTGTATTGTTCGTAACGATGTGGTGTTAATGTTCTATTGTTGACTAAAATATGATTTTTGGGGGGTTCTTTTTCAAATACGTTAGGGAGAGATTAGTTAGTCACCGTATTTCTAACTGTACCATACAAAAATGCTGAGCATAGGGTACACAGAGGGTGAATAAGCCATAAAAAAACAACAACTCATATACTTGAGGATTTTCTTTCCAAAAGATTATTCTAGTATTGCTGAGTGCAAGCACGAAACTAGAACTTTAGCCCCCCCCCCCCTTTTTTTTTTGCGGGACACTTTCATGTTACCCATCCGATAGCGAATCCACCATATCGCATCATGTTGGAAACGGAAAAGTATGCATACACACACACAAACAAACACACGCACACACATTCACACATACTTCCGCAGAGAAACAAGGCTGAAGAATGCAGCTTTTTTTCTGCTCAACATTTCATTCTTCCTCTCTAAAAAACTGGAGAAAAATAAGAAGGTGCCCTCAAACGGGCCCCCGAAGCCGATACCGCTCCTTCATCTTAGTCCAAGATGAAAAACTAATTTACATGCGTAGCCTGTCATGCGAGACCGTATCTGATATGCTGTACATCATAGGCAGAGTGTGTGTGTCGTGTGTGGAACACTGCTTCCAACACAACTTGTATTTGAGACTCCGCGGTCAAGAACAGAAAACGACAAGGAAGTACGAAAACGAGTCGGAGAAACAGCATTTTTTGTAGGTCGTCGAAGCGCTTTCCGACGCCATATGCCCGCCGTCAGGACAGCGCCATTGTATGTTCAGTCATGATATCAGAGACGGAGGTGTGAATTTTCACAGCTCTTCCCCAGGTTGGAATTGATAATGCGAGCGCGACTTCTTGACGCAGACTACGACGCACCAGCCCCTCCCTGGCGCTATAATGTCCCATGGTAATATACTGCGATATGCAACTTGGAGATTATGCGAAGTTTTTCCTCGACGCTCACTCAGTGTGTATATGACATGTAATCCGCTTGTCGACTGGCGTCAGCTATCATAAAGAATTGAAATAGGCTGATCTTTCATTTAGTTATGGTGTAGTTATAGAAGATGGGGAAATCATAATTCCTGCCATGACCTAGTTCATGCGAATACCATTCAAGCCCTCCTTCATCTGTATGTTAATGAAGATGTTGTTCTCGTTCGGCTGTAATCTCGCTGATTCATGTGGCAAAATATGAATTCCTCAAGTACAGTCACTCCAGTGATGGAATTGTGTGTTTTCACAGAATGGCGCCTGCAGTTAGACGGAAAAGAAGATGTGCCTAGTTAATAAAACCGAACCCCTGAAGATAAGTTTCTAAATCTCTTACTGAACATGTAAATGTATACTGTTTACAGCGGGACAGTTGAAGAAAAACAACTTTTTTTTTTTGTCTCGTTCATCTGTGTCTGATGTATGTGCAACACAAAAGTTTGTTAAGGGAATGAAAGAAATCAAACTCACAAATTAACAAACAAACAAAGATATGGATATATTTCTCTTGTTGTTGCTGTTCTTAGTAGTTATGTGTAAAATTCTTTATGTTTTCAATTTAAGCTCAGTAAAACTGAGTCACTGCAGATATATTATGTGAAATCAGAAATATGAAACGGCCTTTTAAAAGAAGCAGGTCGATACCTGCATAACCAAATAAACTCAACGTATATATTTCGTAAAACATTTCAGGAACAAATCGAAATACATTCAACGAGCGAATGAGTGTTAGAGGACAGGGTTGTATAGGATTGAAGAGGCAATTGTTAGAAGCCGATCTCGAAGAAGCTAGCCATGGTTATAATTCTACGAGACCGTAGCTCCAAACTACATGGGAGCTCTGTCAGCCATTCTAATGTTAACTGCGGTATTTGACTTCTTAACTGTGATCATGGAGGGGGGGGGGGGTTGTTAGGGGGCTAGGGGATGTGGTGATGGTGTGGTGGAAAGGGAGGGTTTTTCTATACCTTCCAAGATCTGCATGGACTATTATATAAAATGGGATAATGTTTAGCCACTAATGGTGGAAGACCTCTTTTGAGGGGGCTCCAAATCTCCGAGAATGTCCCTTGTTGATGGCATTGGGCGTAACAATTGCATGCATGCATCAATCAGCTCATCTAAGCCTGTGCTGTATTTTTCCTATTAAACGGTATGATAGTAATTTTCATTTTAGGCGTACGACGTCATCCAGTTGTTGTTCAAGCCAGGTCGCCAAAAAAAAAAATATTTCTAATGCACATTTACTAAACGACCTTGACTCTGATAGATTGATATTGGTAAGCCACAAGCCACTTTACACGATTATTTAGCTGAAATGAGCTGGCTTTTATCGGAGAGCATACCCTGTATCGCATGATGATTTTTTCGCCGAGGGCATGTCTGCATGTGGAAGATATGGCTATACATTAGCGAAGCCAGGACAGACGTGACTGAGGCTTGTAAGCCATGAAAACAATGTGTTTTTTTTTTCCTTGCCGAAACATGGAGATTATTCGCCTTTGACATTTTTAGTCAGTTTAAAATTCATGTTCTATCCATCCCATGATCCAACTACCACCAGCATCTCCTCTCATAATGGCGATAAAGCTATGAATGATTAACTAAAGCCAACACGGCGACACATCCAAAGTTAACATAGGTGGGCCCTGGCACAGGGACTTACATTTGTCTTTGGTTATTCAGCCGGAAATAATTGCACAGACTGACTATACCCCCCCCCCCCACACACCTTTACCTCACAAGATACCAGTTTGAAGAAGATAATGATCAATATCATCCCCCTTTCGCGCAAAATTTTGCGTCTACATTTTTGGCTCTATTACGGACGAAACAAAATTTACACTGCAAAACAGTAATAGAAGAAGGGAAAGATAGTATACCCAAGACAAGAAAAGACTGCACGACAGCAAACATTCTTGTTTACCTTTCTCCTTGGTTAGAGCTTGCCTGGGGGAAGAGACACAATGTTGCTTTGTCGTCAGGGGAAGATGTGAACGAAGGGACAAATTTTTAAGGACGTAGAAGCAATATCTGAGCGAAAAACAACGTGATGAAAAAAAGAAAGAAAGATAGAGGATGATGATGATGAGATGAAATTAAAGGGAGAGTGGTCATAATGCTGGCGGGGACGATGAAAATTCCAAGTATTCTCCGAATGATATCACAAATATGAAAGCCGCAGGGTGGATGATCAAAACCAAATGACTGAATGACACGAAGGATAGTTGTAATGAGTAAAATGGTGCGGTGAAGAACTAAACATATAACTTCTATGGCGTAAGCAAAACAACACAAAGAAATAATGTCCATAAAGATTTTCAAGAATAAGACTTTTCTGAGGTTAGAAAGTATATAGCAAATCTTACTTTTTTTTTATTTCTGCATTGTCGGAAATCACTCATACTGTCGTTAATTGATATAGTGAGTCTTCATTATTTGGTAGGACAGTGCAGTGGAAAGCACAATCTATTTTTCTTTTATCCTATGATATTAGGGACTTTGCTGTACGTTAGAGTTAAATATTTGTAAGATCATGATGCTATGTCCCCCCCCCCCCACCCAGAAGAAATAATAATACTGTGCATCCGAATGTGCACTGTACATTTTGTCATGGAGTGTGTGTTGGCGAGTGTTTCTGCATATAATACAAAGTGGTGTGGCTGTATGTGTAGAACCACCAGTGAATTGATGAATCGTATAGCATATGCCTACGTTGCCTCGAGGCAAACTAGCATTTGTTTGAGATTTAATTACACTGAAGCAAAGAAAGCCATCACTTGATGTTTTCAGTTCTTTACCTAACTCAGCGCTTCCTAATTATGATCTGCCTATAGTATTTAATCTATCATCAATTAAAACATTTGCAATTTGCAACGTTTTCCATTCTCTTCAGTGGCCTGCGTTGAGATTTTTATCAGCCCATATTTGCGCTATTTTTTAAGGGGATGTATGACAAATAATAACATGGTAATTCGCCCTAATTGGACGGCACAAAACCGCTCCCAGCTACATACATTACGATATCTCGTGATGTGCGTCACTGGGTCTGATGGTGGCTCGTTGGTTTTGACCTTTCGCGAGTTCCCCTTCCCGCGGGGTCAAATGGAAATAACAAGTACAGGAGCTATAGCGAAATGATATGCCGAGACCAACGTGGCTTGAAGCTACTCTATTTAGTCCTAAACGTTATTACAATTTTAAAGCCACTTAAAAAGAGAGTTTCTTGTCGGTATCGACTTAATTGTCGCCTTAGAGACTGGTGCGATGAAAGCTACTGCATGTGGTCATGCCCTGAGCAAGAATAAGTCCGGTCATCGTGCTTATTGGTGATGTTATAGGGTACAGTCATAGCGCACCGGATAATTATTACCACATATTCACCCCTCCCACACACACACACACACACGAAATACTTAGAACAACTCATACAGCTATATACTTAGATAATGACTTAATATTACTTTTTAACGCCATGGAGTTTGGTCGGATATAGCAAAGCAAATATTCTGATGTGTGTAGGTTGGTTTTTTTTTTTGATACGTACGTAAAATTATCATTTTATCACAAAAAAAAAAACTTTTACAACTCTCTTGATCACTTGAGTCTTCGAAACAAATGTTAATACAAATCAAAAGAGAAGTCACTTATACCCCCCACGAGAAAAATTGTACTTTTTTTCGTTAAATATGTGAATGTTGTCATCAGATTTGGAAGGTGGATAGGAACTCGTAATGACGTGATTAGTTATTTGATTTTGTTATCATTATTATTATTATCATTGTTGCTGTTGTTGTTGGTGGTGGTGGTGGCCGTGTCATTTGGTGCCTAGTCTATTGGCTGTTAAATCAAAACCATGCAGGAAGCAGATTTTTTTTTTTTTTTATAGAAAGTTTATACGGTATTGTTAAAAGCAATTGTAGGAGTTGACATTGCGAAATTAATTGTTTCTCTACTTTGTTTTGTTATCGAAAAATGAAGAGAAACAGAGGAATGAAGATGATGAATGTATTAAAAATCTTTATTATGGATTTTTAATACTGCAATTGTAAAACATCAACACAATCACGTGATTTGTGTAATCTATATGTTTGAAAATGTAAGTAAAAGTAATTCAAGTTCAACACACGTCAGAAAAAAAAAAATACGTCTAAGAACGTATCATGCAAACTGGGACACGCGGAACGAATGAGGAACGAGATCATGAAAATGTAGCTACTCGCACATAACATTCTGTAAGCATCATCCCACTTAGCTTACATCTTCAAGGCAAATACAGTACAGAACCAAAAGTAAAGATTAATATACAATAATTATGTGTGGTTTATTTCACCACCCTGCGCATGGTTCTCCACCGATGGAAAAGGGGATGTTAACATTGTGAACCAATCAAAGAATTCACCTACAACGAAATATAGCCGAGCGTCCCTCGTGGTTTCTCATTGGCATGCAGTCATAATTCATTCCTGTCAGTTCAGACAGTGTGAATCCTTGTGGGACTCAAATGCTTGATTGGGTATCTCGATGGAACGGACAGCTTTTATACGGCAACAGCTCCATCCATCTATTCGATCTAAATTTACCAGGCAACTGATATACAGGAAACCTTCCCAACCTCCGCATCAGTGTTTTCCCTTTCTATATTGCTGATGGTTGTAGAATGAAAACGTCCTTGTCGATCTCGGAGGAAAACAGGACATTCATCATATCACTTCGACACCTTGAAAATTGTTGATAACCAGATGTAATCAATCACAGAAGTATTTCTTTCCACTTCCAACTTACCGACACGACCGATATGATAATCTGTACTAGAGAACAAAGATAAATAACACTTAAATCTCCTGTAGTAAGGGATATAACTGCGATTAGTGATGATTCCGGTCGCAATATTACTCTCATCCATTTCCGAGTCATACTCTCAATGGATCTTCAATTGAGTAATTGCCAGAAACACCTGGGGACAAGCGTCTAATCTAGGCTTTTCAAACGCCATGATGTATAATGGTCGTATATTTCTCTTTGTGTGAGTAATAGTGATAACATTATTATGATCTTATTAACTCAGGGCAACTTTTTCCATGCATATCTTCACTGACGAAAAGTCTCGTCATTATTGCCAATATCAATACACATCTTATATCGTACTCCTCGGCTGCCATGAGGAACACAGTGGGTAAAACAATATTGTCCAAGCACGTAAGCGCCTTGAAGGTTTCGAATCCAGGACCTCTTGCTTCAGGAGAAAGATGGAACGTCATCCACTGTACACAACCGTGTTCTGTTGCAATGGGATTCGGAGGGGAGCGTGGCTCGGTCACGTGGTTATTGGTGCGCGGGGAGGCGCCGCCCATCGATTCGAACTCAATTAGCCGTGGCCAGGAGATCCGATTCTCGTCTGTGCGGTCAGAAGGGCGATTTACTCCATTGATTGGGTTGATTTACCACCTACATTACAAGGGGAGAGAGAGTGGATAGGTAGACAGACAGAAAGATATAAGACTATTAGGCCTATATATTATAGTTATGATAAGAATGAAGAATTTTGAACATGAAATAAATACATTTTACACATATCACACGATAACCTACCCAATTTTTAGCATTTCAAAATGAATAAAAAAAAAATCACAACAAACCCATGACTTTCTGAGGGTCCCGCCCATAGAGTCTTCCCCGGGAAGAATGGGGTGCCATTGACTCTTGACCCTTAACCTATAGCGAGCACTACCCTTTCATATGCATACATACATTATACGAATTAACAATATGAACACGACTGTGCATCATTACATTAAATACACACACACACACACACACACACACACGCACATACACACACACACACACACATATATATATATATATATATATATATATATATATATATGTGTGTGTGTGTGTGTGTGTGTGTGTTGGTGAAATAATATCAAACAAGAGGACTTGAGAAAGAGCGAATCGCTTGAAAATTTGGTTTCTGTCTTATTTTTTATATATAAATATATAATATATATATATATATATATATATGTGTGTGTGTGTTTTGTGTGCGTGTGTGTGTCTGTCTGTCTGTGTGTGTGAGTGAGTGTCTGTGTGTGTGTGGGTAGATCGCAAATACATTTACTATGAAAAAGGTATTGTGATAGCTTGATTTATTATGACCTAGATAGAAAGGTGGGTAGATAGAAATAGACAAGAGAGAGAGAGAGAGAGAGAGTAAGAGAAGTTAATCAATGATGCCGTGTCACTGCATATTACAGACAGCGGTCAATCCACTCTTTCAGTTATGGAAGGAATTAGTTAATTGCAACCACACGCGTGTCTCTACCAGTGCGATGTCAAGTGTTTTCCGTCCGTTCATCCAATCGAGAATGAATAATTGAACAGGGACAATGAAAATAAGGCACCCCTATTGGGGTGGTGTGTGTGAGCACATCGGTCATGAAGTACCGGTACTAAGATTTGCATCACATGTCGCATGCATAAAATGTAGGTATAGGCCCTACATCAAGAAATCCGTCCCACCGTCAGTAAAGCAAATCCACGTTGAGTATATAAATCACTGCCCGTTTTTCATGCCGCTATCGCAATTACTGCTTAGTGATGTGATGCGTCATCGCGAAAGTCGTACAATGTCGGGAGAATAATATTTTAGTTTTTGACACATATGAATTTATCAGATGCTAAGCGTTAAATTTATATATAATTTGTCGTACTCCATCAGAAGGAAAATAATTAAAAAGAAATAAAAGAATTAGAAAACTGTGGAGGCTATATTGCCACAGTCGGCATTTGTCTTTCATTAGTTCATTGCCTTTCATTACATGATGACGCACAACTTATATGACCAAATGCGTACATGAATGTAGACAATACTGAGATTTGCAGAAAATATCGGCCACTTAAGCCGTATTTATTTGTGCAGATAAGTTAAACCTAAATGACACAGGCGAGCCAATGTTAAAATGTTGTAGAATGTATATTTGAATGCTCATAATTTATATTTTGCAATTTACAAACATCATCATGTAATTTTCATGGCGTTCCCCATGTTTGTAAAAATAACTATTAATTTTTGTCAGTGACGAAAGAATCGCGCGAATTATCATTTTGAAAAAAAAAAATTGAGTTTTATTCTTCACAAATTCGTCGTCAGAAAAAAAAAAGAAGAAGAAGAAATTATAAGCATATCCAAGTTATATCATGTCGTCTGGAGAACTGATTTAAAAAAAAAAAGAATCGAATTGAATGAAATTTCAAATTTGCGCTGCAACATCTAAGTCACAGAAATGAAGCAAATTATCACGGCAATTGATTGAGTGGCTCAATCTCTCCAAAAAATATATTGTGCAGGTAATTTATCATCAATTTAGCATGCACAAAATGATTTCATGGACAGTGATGGATATGATATTGTGGTTCGAAAACGTTGATTATCGCAAAATAATGCTCAGGTGATAAAGACTTTATCACTTATCAATGAATTGCTGACTTCCTTTGTCTCGAGAAACGAAATCGACCTAGATGATATCTCATTGCTGGATAAAACGAAAATGTAAAAATTCCATAAAGAGCTGACATACTCGTAAGTTTATCATGGGGGGGGGGGGAGGGTAATAACGACACTTCAAACGCAGGCCTCGAAGTCCCATCCACTGCACATAATTTGTGGCGGGTGCAGGCTATTTATGTACAGTCAGGACGTCTGTGATGGACGCATCGACGAATTGCCTCTTCAGTCACGAACAACACAATCAAACGCACACACACACACACACACACACTGCAATGATAACAACAACAACAACAATAAGAAGAACAAAAACAATATATCAGATTTTCTCCTCCGGCGACTCGCATCACACAAACACACACCAGCATGCATGATAATTCGTTGGTGCAAATCACTTCAAGGACAGCGGCTCGGCACACCACATTGCCCCCTTGTCTGGTGGGTCCTTCCGTGGCTCATGATCACGTGGTGGATGATGTGACGAAAAATGAGATTTGCGCCAAAAGAAATAATCCATCCTTTTGGCGGGAAGATAAGTGGATGGGCCATGGGGCTGGTTTAGGGGGAGGGAGCAGACGAGAGGGCTCGTGCAGAAAGGATTGGGGGAGATGTTATATCCTGATGGAACTTTGAAAGGAAAAGCTTTTAGAAAGAAAATCATTTTCCGATTCTTTCGATACTTTGTTTAGGCACAAAAGCAACCTTCAGTGCTTTTCTCAATTAACCATACATTTTTTCTTTAGTAAGCAGCGAGACTAAGTCATATTTAATTATTCAATTACTCAGAAGATTGAAAGAGCTAACTGTAAAATTCTCCTCGTGTAATGTGTTTTCCTCAAATTTTAAGATTCTTTCGGCTTCATCTTCAATCGACGTAAAATACCTTGATTAATCAGTCGGGAAAATGTTCTGACATGAATGTATCCAACAGCTGTCTGACTTCTTGTCTGCTGGGGAAATCACTTGCTCTGCAAATGTGAAAGTACAAACCACACACACACACACACGCACATACCTGAATATATATATATATATATATATATATATATATATATATATATACCAGTGGACGTCGCTGTAATGCATAAGCCCCTTTAATAAGCTTCCTATCCTCGGCCTTTCGTCAGATCTGCAAAAGCAACGATAAGCACATACAGTCATTTACAATATGCAGTGATCGTGCGTTTAATGAAAATTTGCAGGTAGCCCCATTTATAGCACATAATGTACATTCGTAGGCGTAACCTCAATAGCATACATGATCAGAGTGTGCGCACATATCATAAATATATATTCAGAGGCATATTGTTTAAATGTCTGTTAATATATATATATATATATACACAATGTGAGGATATGTTAGGTTGGATATAATATATATTATATATATATATATATATATATATATATACACAATGTGTGGATATGTTAGGTTGGATATAAACACAATAATCAATTTATGGTCAATTCAACAAATATCAGTTTAAACAAATTGCAATTTTGTTGTCACTATAACTATGAAATATCCTAAGTTAAGGCACCATCATTTCCCTGTAGATCATTACGAGCTCCCTGCTACCATATATATATATATACAAATATCATATATACAGTGTGTGTGTGTGCATTAAAAAACCGACTGGCATAGAAAAAATGTGATGGAAAGACATGGTGATTCAGGGAGCATGTAGGTATTGGCGTCTGAGTTTCTGAAAAAAAAATCGTGTGTCCAATGTAAAAGAAACATCGACCTTCTAGTGTTTTGGTCATCTGTTCATGTGTGCATCTATGCCTATTGTTCGTTTTGTCACAACTGTGCACAAAAATCACGATCGCAACACATAAATCTACTAAATCTACATGAAGCTCTCTGTACTTCAAATTTCAACATCAGTACATTAAAAAAAAGAGAATATAAGGTAGGGGTGGGGTTGCAACACGAGGCTAGAAGCGACGGTTCTATACCGCTGATGTCGCTCTCATCAATATGTGTGCATGCATAATTTTCTTGAGCATACCCCTCGTCGGTTATACGGGCGAGAGAACGATTATGGACTCATGTCTAGCCCGCTGGTATTCACGTGACAGCAACATTATCATTCAACCTCACCAACCACAATACGGCAGCAGAGCCAGCTGATTATGATAAATCTGTCCCGCAGATCAGTCCATATGAAAATCTAGAGGTCTGATTACGGGCGATTTAGACAATGTTCACTGCGCGAATGATCTGGAATAGGGGCATGATGCAAGGGAGACGGGCATGCAGTCCAGTGAGTTCACATCAGAAGTAGATAGACTGCATCCAGTGTGGGTGTTCTATGGGTTTTAATAAAGGGGTGCTCCAAGTCGAACTGGCGGTGAAATCTTTTTTTTTTCCTATTCTTTATACGTCCTTTTCGATTATCTCAACAAGTGTCGTTCCACAATACAGGAGAAGTGAACGCAAATGGAAGTTTGAGAACCTGGCAGAGGCACAAAAATTGGGTCGACAGATCACCTTGTGGTGGTAATGCGTCAGCTATAAACATTCTCCACTTTATCTATCTCTTTCTCCCTCCCTCTCTATCTATCTATCTATCTATCTATCTATCTATCTATCTATCTATCTATCCTATCTCTTCCTCTAATCTCTCTTCTTGTATCCTTTCCCCTCACCACCTGCCCTCTGAAAGGGAAATATCTTCGCAATTCTTACCCGGAAGAGAAAATGGACGCGTTCAAGTAGTGCGATCATACAAAGACTCCAGTTTCAATTTCCAGGTGGAATCTCTGTAGAACCTGAACGACAATTTTTCCTATCAATGTATCGATGGAGTTTTGACCGACGTATTTTTCCCATTCCTTTTTGTTCATGTGTGAGTGTTCTTGACCGTGCTAACTCTCAGCCATTCTCTGATTATCTAACGGTCACCAGTATGCTTGACAAAAATACCTGAAAAGGAAGCTCCTGAACAATATATAATCAAACCACTTGGAAGAGCTCTCAAAATGTATAATGGCAGATATGGAGAAACATCAAGTTAAGCTGCTTGCCTTTTTATTTTCTAATAATGGAGGAAGAACCCGATTGAATGTTTTGATATTTTGATTTTTGTTTTGTTCTTTCCTTAGTAGTTCTTCTCTCTCGTTCATTATTTTTTTTTTCTTGCAATGTAAATGATTATGAACCAACCCCGTGTTGAGGCAGAAATCATCCCGTACTCAGCGTCACTTTAGAAGTCCATTATGGCATTAGGAGAATATTGCGACGCTTTGATGCAAAACAGAAATGACAGCGAAGGAAAAAAAGGGGGAAATAGGAGAGAGAGAGAGAGAGAGAGAGAGATGGGGGTTGAAGGAAACAGAGAGGGGAGGGGTGGGGGAGGAAGACATGCAGACAGAGATTGGTGATGGGCAAAATTGTTATTTTGTCCAGCCATTAGCTGGATGATATGAGAGCGAGAAATCCGGACTAAATGCTAAAATGAAAGACAATAATGACGTGATGCCTTCGAGTCATAATAAACTAGACCCAGAACGACACACTTACAGGCTCTGGAGGAGAATCGGACTTGATGAAACTTTTTAAGTTTTCCTGTTAATGATTTTGTCCACAATAATTTAAGTAAAATACGCAAAAAAGAAAAAATATGCGGATTATATTCTTTGCACAGCTTTATATTGTACAATTGTGTAATTAGTTCAAAGTTGTCATAATCGTAGATTGCAAGATTTTATGAAGTGCAATTACTCGGAATACTCAGTCATCAGGTATTATTATAGCGCATTAATGAAGTCAAGATTCAGGAAATATGAGGTAATGACTTCCATTGCGCTTAGACTACCTTACTAAATACTCTGTGGGGTCAACTTGAGACATTTTTGACGTATCAATTACTCTTTAAACTCTCATGCATGCTGGCAAGAAAGGGGTGGGATGTGCGGGGGGGGGGGGGGATTCCAAAGTTCATAAAAATATCATGCGATGACATCAGTTCGTACCCTAGTATTTTTCACCTCGGTTTCCGTGAAACTATATAAGATAATCTCTATTTTTTCTCTCTCAGGTGTCAAGTTCCCTTGCCTTGAATAAAAAAAAAAACCGAAAAGGATGGAAGAGAGAGAGAGAAAGGTGTGCGTGGGTGGAGGGCGGGATGGGGTGGGGTGAGATGGAAGGGGGTAGGGAGTAGCTCCAATCCAAAGAAACGAGAGATTCTAACCACCAATGTCCCATTGCCTGCAATATAATTAAATGTTCTACTTCAACATCTTCAAAGTTTCCATTAAGGTTTCAATCCAAGAATATTTCGATAAGTCGCAAATATTCGAGGCAATCACATACGCTAAATGGTTCTGACGGATATTTTTCTACTCTCTTTTATTTCAGTCGTCATTTCCTTTCTTCAGTTATTACATCGCAGATATTTCTCCCCTACCATTTTGATTACGACCGACGATCGACTCCCGATAAGATGATATTAAACCTAGTCCCAAATGTCTGTGCACTTTGCAAAGGGGACCCCATCGTCCAATAATATGACAATCTCAGTTCACTATAAAGCTATTCCCGCTCTCCAAAGATGTGTTTCATGCAGGCTTCTTTTCTGTTTAGTTTTTCACAATGAGAAGTTGGTTATCTGCGTGAAACAATCGAATACTTGTGTTACGTGCTACTTTTATCCCGAGGAGGCAAACCACTATTGATTATGCTTTCAGAGCTTACTGTTTTGGATTAGATATAAGTTCATATTGGTATAGTTATCATGGAGCTTTCGAGAAAAGGCTACCGTAGAAAGAAAGAATGGAGAAAAAAGAGGAATATAGTTATCCGCAAGGAAAAAATTATTGTATAAGTATTTCTCAACAATATTGTAATTTATTAGTTTAATTATATTTAGTTTAGACACACGTGTTCCTGGTGAGCGTTTTTTCACAATATTGTAAAAGCAAAATTGGTTTTGATTACTGTGTTGAGAGAGAGAGAGAAAGATGAGATATCATTACCTCTTAAAACCACTATGAACAAATTATATTTCTCACTTCAGCTAAACGCCGAATATTGTGTATTCTTTATTATGTAGCACGAGGAATTTTAAATTAAAAATCTTTAAATTTCTGTAGCAAAATGTGTTTTGTGTATTAAGATTAAGAGTTTTATGAGTACATATATAATTGGTGTTGTATTACATTGGTATCACACATTCAGATAGGGCCTCATCCACGTCAAGCTCTGCTTATGATGACGGTCCCCTGTATTGATTTCTCCTTTGTTAATAGATACAGTATGCCTTAATATGTTATTTTCATTCATAATTATGCCACTTCAGACGGAATGTTGTTACGCAAATGATTTTTCTTTGTATTGATTTGTATGTATCTGTATCATTTTGTTTTCATTTGCAATTGTATTCGGAGAAAGAAAATGCAGAAATAAACCAAACAAACAAACAAACAAACAAATGCAACTTTAGCTTTCACTATATTTGTGTCGCCCTATACCCTCTGACATATTTATGCTAATTGTTGCCTAAACACTCCAGCATCTTTTATTTCTTCTTTTTTTTGTGTGTGTGTGGCTGATTTGCGGTGACATTCGTCTGAAAAGAATTCTTCATTCCATGTATTATTTTTTTAATTCTCTCTCTCTCTCTCTCTCTCTTATCATTTTCTCATCCTTATTGCTATATCACAAAAACAACAAAAATCTACTTTCGCATTGAAGGTACATTGTCTGAATGGAATCTCTTTCTACCAACGACAGCTGTTTCATAAAGAGTTACAATTGATCTTATTGATAGCTCCCTTCATCAAGCGTATTGTAATGAATCGAGAGTAAAGTTCACTGTCGATCTAAGTCTATTTCATACAGATACTTAGGCTTGATTTACAGCACAGGTTGAAAAGTAGATCAAACGGGGCTTTTTTATCGCATCAGTCGTAAAAAGATCAATCTTAAGATCAATCTTATTGAAACGGGCCCCTGATGTCATTTAAAATTATTTTGCATGGTCTTATTGCCTCTTATCTTATGATTATCACTTAGTTACCCAAGTCTAACCACTTACACCTGACTTACACGGAGTACAGTATGTCCATTGACAATGCGATCATATTATTTCGGAAGAATACCTACGATACAATGACTTGTAATATATATAGAATGTTTTCTTTACCTTATCAATGGCATATTCATAAATTTCTCTCATCATATTTTGTAATCGATATATGCATTTATATCTTCTGTTGAAATGTATTTCCATGTTTTGTTGTAAATGGAAAAATGAATGATTGAATGAACGAATGAACGAACGAATGAATGAATGAATGAATGAATGAACGAATGAATGAACGAATGAATAAAATGAATGGATTTATATTTGAAATCAAAATCAGCTGCATGACATACGTTATTTGTATACATTTTTTTTTACCTTGTTCTTTCCAGGCAATGGATACATTGAGGGAAAAGAGCTGACCAATTTCTTCAAAGAACTCCTTGGAACAAAGATCGACGCTCAGGTTAGTTCCAAGTCTAGTCCACTCTTCGTATTGGCACAAACGTGACGTGTTTGTCTGTATGTCATATAGTGTGTGTATATCAGTGTGTGCTTGCGTACGTGCGTGTGTTTGTGTGTGTGTGTGTGTGTGTGTGTGTGTGTGTGTGTGTGTGTGTGTGTTTGTGTGTGTTTATGTGTGTGTGCTTGTCTGTTAATGTGATGTTTGTATGACAACATAGTACATGTATAAAACTTTAAGTTGTGGTGTAACTTTGACAGGCAGTCTACCTATAAGGTGGTTCGTGAGAGAAACCCAAAGGAGGTGGGAAAGAGTTATAATTTTCCCCTTCTTTACTTTCGGGAATCGATTTTGCGCCTTCTCCGCTGTTTGTTACACAGTCAGAACGGTTGATACAGCGCGACGTCTACTGGGGGAAACTCGTGTTTGCTGACTCGGAGGCTATTTACCGTCGCGAACGCTTGAGGTGTCAGGGCCTCAAGCAGACGCCTTTTTCGTGTCGAACGTACGGAACGCGGAAAGTGCAATGAATTAAAAATCATACAGGGCTGAACGATTCTGACATGTCTATTTATACCACGGCTCATGAAGCTATCTACTTCTCTGTAAGTAACGAGAATGATAGCATGTCGAGGTAAATGTCAGCACAAGAAAACAAAAGAAAAATGAGAGCATAAATTCGAATGTTCTGTACATTGAAATTGACGACGACAAACGATAAACGACTAAACGACTCTCATGCAGATATGCTTCCGGATGAATTGCTTTGTTTAGTTGTTGTTGTTTTTTCACAGCACAGCTTCCAAAGCTCTTCGTCATTCGTTTGAAAGGCCTGGTTGATTATAATAAACGGTAAAACTCATTTCTTATTTGAAAATATCATAGTGAGGGGAGCTTAAATCGGGAGTTAAATTGAATGAATTACTAAACATTGTTTACGCATTGATTGGATTTTAAACACATGGACATCATGTCGTGTGTGGAACTAGGCTCTGCACGAATAAATATTATATACTTCTATACTGCTACCAAAATAATAATAATGAAAGTAGTAGTTCTAATAACGATAGTTGTAGGCACCTAATGATGATAAAGAGTTCAGCGATGGTGATAGGGATAACAAAGAGAATACGGTTTTTATAATGCATTTTGACGTTTCATACCTCTGGCAAGGTCTCTACGAGAGAAGAGGAGAATTGAAGATTTAAACACATCGGAATCGATGATCATCTCTTTGACCATTTCTTTCGATGGTCACCTTTTGACCAACTCGTTCAGTGTATGAGAACGGCTTTACTGTTGTCCCGAATACGATGGGTTCTGCAATGTGTCAATACCTTTTTTTCTTTTACATGCATGAATCTTTTGGAAGTTTTCTTTAAATATTTGATATAGATCAGATTCAGATCAGATCAAAAAACCAACAAAAACAACAACAACAATATCGACACAACTTTTGGAATATGCGAGATTAAGAATCCAAAACAAATTGTATTTTGTTCTCAAAATGAGATTTTTGTCATTACGATTTGTTCATTAGCAAAGTAGCGCATGTTTATTAAGGGTTGGTGGGAATTGAGACAGGGATATAAAGAAAAAAATCAGACAAAACATATGAAAAGTCGGTCGACATGTTGACGATGATCCTCGAAGTACCGGTAATGATGATTGATTTCGACACGCCATTGACGTTAAATTTTGTCTGAATAGACGATGCTAATTCATTGTACTTCAAAATGTGTGGCCATTTATACCATACAATCTCAAGAAGTAAATGACTGTTGTGATACTATAGCTGAGCGTGTATCTTTTTTTTTTTATACAAGGTGTGTCTTTTATACCCTTTTTTCTTCTTCATCATCTTCTTCTTCTCCTCCTCCTTTTCATTCTAATTTCTTCCTTCTTCTTTGTTTTTCCTTCTCCTTCTTCATTTTCCTTTACTCTCGTCTTCTTTCTTCTTCTCCTTCTTTTTGATTTCTTCTTCTTTCTTTTAATTTAATTTTATTTTATTTTTCTTTAATTTTCATTTTCTGTTTTCCCTTTCCCTTCTACTTAAGCCTTTGAAGTTCTCGCATCTTCTGTGGCACTGTGTGTGCACGTGATTCTTTGGGGGCCTAGGTGTTACCCCTATAGAGGAGCGAGCGAAACGTGTCATGCGAGTCCTGCAATGCTTTCGTTATTCATGCATGTAACCTTTAGCTGTTGTCACAGTAGTATACGCGACGAGTGAATGTGCTTGCCAAAGAAGACGACAGACGCACACAGCTTACACTTGACTCCCGCTTCTCATGCACTATACCCCCACCCCATTTCGATACGACTGTCTTAAAGTGTAAGAGGATGCGACCCACGTCTTGAAATCGGGCTATTCCTCCTTCAGTGGAACGGCCAAGTTTCATTCAAGGTTCCGTGTACCACTTATACAATATATCTTACGATATCCCTATCGCTGGACATGCATACTGTGACAAGTAGAAATGTATAGACACTCAGCTATTAATTCAGCGTTCTACATCTATTGCATTACCCAGAAGGAATATAAAAAACATCCTGGTCTGAAAATGGTTGAAACGTTGGGGCGTTGGTGCGCTCTGAATTCTGAATTCTGAACAAGAAGAGTAACATGTAAAATTTCTATATTGCTTAAGTGGGAAAACCTATGTCCCTCGGTATGGGAATATTACTCAGAGTCAAGAACAGTGGATATCCATTTCAGATTTGCTGTGATTGTCTGTTGGATTGATGCACGAACTGGGGAATTCTTTCCTTACTGTTGACGTCACTAAACATTTTGTTCTAAAACGCTCGGTCTATAGTTTTCTTTTTCCACAAAATTTATACCATTTTCTGTATGTAGATACACACGCCCACAAACAGATTTATATCCATGCACAGAAATTAATCGGGAAATATCGTCACATATAGAAAGAGGGAAAAGCAAAAAGAAAAGGAAAGAAGAAAATGAGAGAGAAAGAAAGAGAGAGGGAGAATGATGTGATGATACAAAATGATGATGACGATGAGTAGGAGGTTGGTGAGCAGGAGACATTTTATTCCTTCCTGGTCCCTACCTTCCCTGGACCCTAATTTGAGACCCAGTTGTGTGCCTCAACCTTACATTCTCGCCATGATTCATTCTTAAAGGGAAGATAAACCCCAAGAACAATGTGGATTGAGTGAAAGCAGCAACATTAGTAGAACACATCAGTGAAAGTTTGAAGAAAATCGGACAATCGATGCAAAAGTTATGAATTTTTAAAGTTTTGATGTTGGAACCGCTGGATGAGGAGACTACTAGAGGTTATGACGTATGAGTGGACTACAATATAAGGAAAATATAAAGAAAATACTACAAAAATCAATTTTTCATGAAAATTACAAATTCCATCAACTTGATATTGACATATGTTAAGGGTAGCAATTATTCCCCCTGCTTTCTAAAAGCGGTTGGTCCACTGCTCTTTCATAATTCTAGAAAAGTGAATTTTTGCTGAATATACTGTATATTTTCTTTGTATTGTTGTCCACTCATACGTCATATCCTCTAGTAGTCTCCTCATCCAGCGGTTCCAACACCAAAACTTTAAAAATTCATAACTTTTGCATCGATTGTCCGATTTTTCTCAAACTTTCACTGATGTGTTCTACTAATGTTGCTGCTTTCACTCAATCCACATTGCTCTTTGGGTTTACCTTCCCTTTAATGCATGAATGATACGACGACGCTTCGATTTCTGTCATTTGCGCGTGAAATGACGGTCCGCCGGGATACGTTAGCCAAGCTAGCAATGGGCATGGGCGAATTATAGGTGGGGAGCCTCGAGGGGCACAAAAAATATTATGCTCAGGTGTAGACACCACCACGTGTTACCCCTTCGATGCGCCTTTGAGGGGTAAGAAGGCGTGAGGCGTGTTGAGGGTCGCCATTCATCTGGGCGTAAAAATAAGGCTAGGGTGAAGGGTAAGGAAAGGCTCCATTGGCATGACGTTTATTTTGTTGTAACATTCTTGCGCAGTATTGATGTACGGCTCTGGAATCTTACATAATAATATAACACTCTGAATTCGATCTCTACTCAATACTCAATGAGTGAATGTTTTACTCATAATGTTCCCGATGTTGATGGTTTTGAAATGGGTGTTAAGCTTTTCCTGAGGTGATGATAAAGTCAGCTTCGATGTCCTCCTTGAAAATGTAGATTGTGTTTTATCATTATGTGATTAATATTATTTCACTTTAACTATTGTTATCAATATGATTACAATTGTAATTGCTACAAATATTGTTTAATAACTTTTATTATTACCATAGTATTAGTATTATTATTGCTATTTTTGTCACTGTCACCGTTCCTATTTTTTATAAACTATTACTAATGTTGTATACAAATCTTACAACTTTCCTCTGATTAAACTCTCTAGATATTTACGCACACAATATTTTTGACTGCAGGAAAACTCAGCCCACAAAATTCCGTTTAAGATCTTTTACAGCATGTGTTTTTATCATCTTATGTGTCTCACGCCAAACACCATTCTTCATCATCATGGACGCTCTCAAAACCAAATGAGTTCCACGATTGCCATCACCAGTCAAACTGACAAGTTCGAGAACGTTGCGACACTCCAAATTGCCTCCGGTTAACCTGTCCGCATTTGTCGCGACTCCATGAGGTGAAAACATCAAGTTTTCAACTACTCAACGTCCCCCAAGTGCGCATGAGCAGAAAATAGTATACTAGTATCTCGCGTGTCCCTTTTTGCTGCCCCGCTCAAAACTTAAGCTATTAAACAAGGACGGAAGGAAGGACTTGAAAGATTTATCATGAGAGGGAATTCACAAACGGAGAGTAAATAGAGAAGAAAAGGAGACAAGGGTGAAAATACGATGGAGATGTAGCGGCTAAAGACATTCCGTAATTATGTAGGTGGATGAAAGGAGTGGAAAAGGGCGTTAGCAAACCAGAGACTTTAACTACATAGTCTAGCTGCTGGGGCAAACACGCCAACCCCCACCCCCACCCCCTCAGCGCAATATTACGTCCGTGCATTCCACAAACTTTACGGCAGTGGCAAAAAGGTTATTTAATGTGAATCTTCTGAGTGACGGACATCAGCTCATATTTCCATCTGTCTTAAAACATCAATACAAGGTAACTCCTGATGTATAATGAGATAAAAAGAAAAATCATAGGAAAAGAAGAAAAAAAGAACACTTAGACGGAAAATTATGGTCGATCTCCTAGCAGCAGATATTACAGTCTCTCATGCTTGTATTTTAAAGTAGCTCCATTAGGGTACAGTTATCACCATTACCTGTAATTCTAGTGTGTGTTAGAATGAATTAACGAAATATGTATATTACTAAAACTAAATATCGATTTTCAAGTGGACGGCAGATTTCACTCCAGAAAATCATTCAGAAATGACAGTGATGAAGAGACTGCATAAAATCTCCATTCGTATTGAAATATGTCCAACAGTGTTATCGAATTCCCGTGGCAGCGATATAAAATCTGACCATGAGAGTCCATGGTTATACTGTCAAAACCACTCCTGAAATCATCCAATTGATCTTTGTATCGACGCCAAGTAGCTAACAGTCGTGACACTCAAGGAAAATGTATAGACATTAAAATGAAATGTAAGCACTACTCCATCAAGACCACTATAACGAGTATGGGCTTGTGAGGAAAGTCTGAAGAACAAAAAAAAAATATATATATAATAAAGTTTCATTAATGAACCAATATCTAATCATCGTTATTTGTGTACAATGACAAGAAACGTAGTACGATTGTCCTTTGCACAAAGCAAACTACTTAATCTTTCAAATTCAAAAGAACTTAATCTAGATGGCACATGCATTTAATTTGGGATCCCATTGAGGTTAATGTAAAGGTATCAACCCACGACATAATGAAAGAATTTCATCACTCGGCTTCCCATACAAGAAAATGATGGAAAGCTTTTTTTTTAATGCCGTATTCATTACAAGTGATCAATGAGGTGGGAATCTGAAGCCTGGTTGAATTGCAGACTGACAAATCCACACTGGGAACAAAGAGCACAGAGAGAATTCCCGCCATTAATGGCATCCCATTTTATGATTGAGTGCGCAAATATTTGCGCTGTTGAATAAATGTACATTGTGAAGGACTGAGACTGGCAAATGCACATATTAGGGAGAGAAACCTAACAACAGACAATCTCTCATTGGTCGGAAGGTGTCACGTGTGCCACTCTACCCGCGTAACTTTGCCTCTATCAACATCATACGCGGACAAACATTAAAGCATTAAAGGTACACATCAGATTTAGATTAGATGTATGAAATTTTATCATTAAAATTTCAAGTTTTTCTGAAAATAGCCATCCACTCCACTCCTCCACAAGAACCAAACAAAGCAAAAACAGGAGTCCCGCAATGAATAGGACCTATGTAAGATACTGGTGCTACACTCCTGTGCACGAAAATGTAATTCTCATAATAAAAAGAAGGACTTTTATCATCCATATCTTCCAGGGGCATATTGAACTTGTCAAGAAACAAATTGTCATCAGAGATAATTATATCATGATGACGAAATTGTTTTTTCGTATGACAATCATGATCCTGATTGTATTGAATTCATGTATAAACGAAGTGTAGATATTACATTACAGGGCATAATAGACTCTGATGTAGACCTACTGCAGTGTACGGACCTCATAGCGAGTGGTTGGTAGTATTCTCATTCTTGGTATACAATCCGTCATTACTTAAAAGTCAATCATAAGAATTTAGCTTTTCTGTCGAAGATTTTATCACTGATGCTGATGCTGTGTTCAGAGGTAGAAACTTTTCTCCACGTCATGCTTTAGATATAAAACAAAAGCTTCAGAAAAGTGTTGACCTATATGCTTGATCATAATGTTATCAAACCTGTCGTTTATGCACAATCGCCTCGATGTACTTATTCAGCAGGGATCGGTGTCTAGAACATGTAGAATGTGTAACAATCATTTTTGTTCGAGAGAGAGGTGTATGAGAGAGAAGAACCGCTGAAATATTTATTGTGACGTCAGTCACGCACGCAGGCAAACTGCGCCAAGCTTTGCTTTATTCATGGCACATGAAACATGCATGAGTAGCCGAGGGAGACGTAAGAGAAGAGATTCAAATCGAGAGGGTGTTCGTGAACAAACACACACACACAAAAAAAAAAAAGTTAAAACAAAAACGCAAAGGGGTACGGAGAGACGCTGGTTATGGGTAATGGTTTGCTCTTGAAACATTCATTCACTAATTTCATCTCAATATGCGGTACTCAGTGCCGTGATTACGAAGCCAGTGCATGATGGAAGCGATTAAAGATACACGCTGATGAATGGCATCAGTGCTGAACATGCGAAATAGAACCCTGACAAGCGTTATGAACAGACGGGAATTGAGCGCCTTAGCTCTGGAAAGTTCATCACAATCATCTGGAAAAAAAAGAGGAGATGATGTTCAACTTTCAGTCCCTCTTTAAAAGAGTGTTGCACATCCACACTAGAAATTATATAAAGAAAAGAACTAGTACCGTGTTTGTTATGACGAACTATACGCTTAAAATAGGGTGCGAGAATAGGCGTAGTCCCTTCCGATTACTTTTCTGTCTTTTTTCTCAGTACGTGTTACCACGGTGCTGTTGAGCGATGTTCATCGCACCTTCCTAATGTAAAGTGTCCTCTGACGCTCACGTGATGTAACGAGGCTGACAGCTCGAGCTGTAGAGGTGGAAATAATTGGAATTAAGACGACAGGTATAGCGACCACCCTATCGCAAAAGATCAAGGCTCAACCATGGGCATAGCGTCTCTTGCCCACTCGTCTCCGTTGCGGATGACGTACTCCGATACGAATAATGGGATGGGTGATCAGGAGGGGAGTTTTGGGTGGGGAAAGGATGTTGGGGACGTGGTGTGCGGAGCATCCTATTCGTATTTAAGTTCCACATTGCAAACAGGGTGATATATGGAGACGAGATCTTCTTTCTGGTGTAAGGGCATACACAAAGTATCATGTGATTAAACACTTTGAAAGATGAAACGCAAGTAGACAGAGACACAAAGAAAAAGATAAGAAACTCACAACAGTTGAAAAAAAAAGGTGGGGAAAAACATTAAAGAAACACTGAAAACGGATCATACATCTATATACATGTATTTTACGTTGCATATACATGCTGCTTACTGTAGACAAAACGAGGGAGAGAGAATCAATTCATTCGAGAGATAGAATTGTTTTCACGTCAACAACGCCAAGCATATCGCCAGACACCTTCTAATTTAGACTCATATCGTAATAATCTGTCTACACAGTTTGCCTTTCTCTCGCCAATCCTATCTTCTTGTTTTTCCAAACTGTCACGACCTCTCCGTCAGTTATCAATGCGATAGCTCCTGCTTTTCTCAGCTATTCATCGAGTCTTCTTTCCCCCCCCCCCCTCCTGCAGTCCTCACCGAGTCTTATCAGCTCCCAGACCAGTTTTTCCTCTACTCAACAGACCCTTAACCTCTCCGCAACCACGAAGGCTTCGTGTACCCTCCCGCTTCCCTCCCGTAAGCATTCTCCACCTCATTCTGCATGCGTCAATCCGCCAGCAAGAAGAAATAAAACATTTTCGACTCTTCTCCTCTTGATCTCATCTCCCCCCCCCCCCCCCCGGCTGCTACTGCGTCTTCAAGTACACTTAGATAAATGGATTCAAGTCAAATAAACGCAGAATTTAGAAGTTGCATGGAAGTATAGGACGTTAAGATGTAGGACATCTATGGGATTAAAGTTTCACATTTCATTTGATTTTATCCATGTTGCAGCTTTTCACTGCATAGGATTATCTCAACAAACAATCACACTGCTTTACTTTGTTTGGTTAAGCCAGTGGTGATATTGGTCTCAAGCACACTGGTGAAATCACTGGCGACGATGTTGCCAATGCATGACAATTTTCTCATCGCCATGTGAAAAAAAAAAGAGTAGTTCAAAAATCAACTGTGGTACAACTAGAAACTGCTCATATTTGTTTGAAAGTCGTGATTGTTAATCATGACAACCCTGGAATAATTTGATTCGAAGAAACAATGATTTTTTAAACTTTGTGAGCATATTTATTAGGAGACATGTGACATCGTCAACTCAGCAACTTCGCACATATTTCGCACGTCTTAATTGCGATCAAGTCAGCATGGTCATGTTGCATTTTCACAACTATATCCTATTTCATTGTCAATTCTACGAACTCCGTCGTGATACTGTTTGTGAAATTTAACTCCTTCTTTTTAAATCAACTCAAGTATAAATCAACATCTGAAAAAAAAATACTTCTGGCTCATCATCATTCGATCACGGGGTTTGATTTCCTTTAATCTCGGGAGAATCGCACGTTTTCAAATCCGAATCCCCGCTTTTTTTCCCTTTCCACAAACTTTTGTAATTGCTCCCGGGGAATCCATCTCTCTGTTCGGTGTTGGGTCATTTCTGAAGACCTTGGTATAAATAATTGACTTCCTAAGCCACCTCTCAGCTCATGGCCTCGGAGATTGCCTAATAGTTAATTCATTCCCATCTTGGGGTCGTGTAATTCCCTGGCCTCTCGGATGGAAATCGGCCTTGTACTTGGTCCCCACGCAGGGGGTAAAATGCAGTGGAAGTGATGGCGACGTGGTATTAGAGTTCAGTCAATGCAAATCTCCTCATCAGTTTGATTCCTCCCAATATAGAAGCCATTACTTTCTCGCGTGGCTCATGCAGCATCATGGACACGTTGGCTGTGGCTGTCCTAATTCATTGAAAGGCAAAATGAATAGAGACCTTATGGAGTTCATGACAAACCGATCCAAATCATTCTGGTGATGTTAGACTCGACGTATGAAATTTCATGAAGAATGAACTTTGATTCAATATTCGAGTAAGCACCACCTACCAGCATGAACTATCATAATACGTTTTGCATCCTATCTATATGTCTTGTATCGAAAAAGGGAAAGAGGTAAAGCTGAAAACTGTAAACCCTTTGCATGCCAGATCAATACCCTGTCCATATGTGTGTGAAATAATATATGCACATTTGACTCAAATAAAGGGTTAATCTGATTCCCAGAGAGGACTCCTTTCGAACAAAATGCAAAGGAAGCTTTGTCTCACCACAAGAAACAAACTGGATCAACGTAGCTTCTTTTGAATACATAATACTTCACAGGATAGCTAGACAGATTTTCATAAACAATTATATAGTGAAGTTAGATTTTAGCTTTTG